>WBMZ01007259.1:0-24942 GCA_013400975.1 Atrichornis clamosus
GACCGGGTCGAAACCCCTCGGGCGGGCGCGATCGCCGCGGTCCCGGTTGTCCCTCATTGTCCTTGCGGGGCCCGCGGCGACCTTGTTGTGTGAGGGGAAATTGGCGGGAACTTTTCGAACTCGACGTGGTGACGTAGCGGCGGCGGCCGCGGGGCATTGTTGGAATTGTAGTCCATGAGGCGGCGGGGATGGGGGCAGGCCGCCATTGCTGCGGGTGGTGTTGGGGGGCCCTGTGAGCGCCCCCCGGCTCCCCTCAGGGCTCTGGTGGGGTCACATGGGATGGGGTTGGGTTGCCTTCTCACCTCAGTGTCTCGCTTTCCTTGCAGGCTCCAGCTGAAGGCGAGGCAAAGGAGGAGGTAGGACCTGTTTGTGGTCGCCACTCCAAGAATTCCTGTGGGGCTCCGCAGAAATGAGGAAGCCCACGCAGCTCATGAGGGGTGTTCAGTCCCTGGGGGTGGCCCTGCGTCTGGTTTTGGGGTGCCTGGGGCCATTGCTGTCCCCTGAGGTGACAGGTGACTCACCTGAGGTGGTGCTGGGGTCCAGCAGCTCCACGGGGCTGAGGTCAGGAACCACCACTTCCAATGGGAATATGTCCCTTTTAGCCTCACAACTCCTGGAAGTAAAGAAACTTCATCCCTTCCCACCTCAGCCGGGTAAAGTGGCTGCAGCAGAGAACTGCAGAGCAAAGCTGCACATTTAGGAAGTTGTAGAATATCCTGAGCTGAACCTACAAGGATCATGGAATCACAGCATGGTTTGGGGTGGAAGGACCTTAAATATCCTCTGGTTCCACCCCCTGCCATGGGCAGGGACACCTTCCACTATCCCAGGTTGCTCCAAACCCCATCCAGCCTGGCCTTGGACACTTCCATGGATGGGGAGTCATCAAGTCCATCACCATAATGCCCATCATTTCATAAATCCTAGGATTTCTGTGGGGCTTCATGACACTGTGTTATGTTGGGTAGCAGTTCTGACAAGGCTGTGCTTTGTGTGCTCTCTGAATTTTACTGACACACCTTTCTTTGTGCAGCCAAAGAGAAGGTCAGCCAGACTATCTGCTGTGAGTACTTTTATTTACTCCTTTAATGTTACATCACATGGGATGGGGACAGTTAAATTACTGGGGGTTTTCCCCCAGAATTGTGCTTAGAATATTCAGTATTTAAAATTCCCACTCCATGTTTTCATTCCTTGAGTATCCACACATCACAGGGTTCTCACGTGAGATACAGCATCTGTGTCAGTGCACATTCCATGTGGACACAAGTATCCAGAGTTAAGGAATATTGATCGCAGGATGGATTTGTTCCCTGTAGGGCTTCTCCATACAACTGCTCGTGGCTCTGTAAATCACCTGCTCTCTCCTTAGCCTGGTAATTTGCCCATTGATTTTTTTGACAGGGCCAACTGTTGGGTAAATAGTTTTCAGAAGTTCATAAAAATACAAAAATTTATTTCTGGCATTCACTTGACTCCTCTTTCTTGTGTTTTTTTTGACAGAAACCTGCTCCGCCCAAACCGGAGCCAAAGCCCAAAAAGGCAGCACCTAAGGTGAGTGTCTTGAACTGAAATTATATGTTCCTTCTCAAGGTGCTTATAGGGATAAAACCCCCACAATTAACCACTTTGGTTTTTCATAATTATCTTTAAAACTTTAAGATGGAATTATATGAATTAAAAGACTAGCAAAGACACAATTTTATCCAATTCCTACTGAAGGAATGTGGTAAACGGAGCAGATTTTCAGTCCCTTGTGGTGAGGCTTTGCTGTTGCTTTACAAAGCCATTCTGAAGTTTCATATAATGCATTTTTGGGAAAATGATGCTTGGAATAGAGATCAGAGACTCAATTAGAGGAGGCATTGAAAATCATGATTTTAATTACAGTTTATTACTGTATTTCCATTCTAAGGCCCTCTCTGCAGTTAGTTATCAGTTTATCACATTTTAATCATTCACAGTTCTAGAGACCCCCTTTCCTTAAGCTGGATATTTTTGGAAATGTCAAAAACATTGGCATGTCTGACAGTATAATTAAAAAAGAAACTATTTAAAGCCCTGTTTTGCTTTGGTGCAACAGTTTGAAATTTCAGAGGGACAGTTCTGCAATCCATGAGGGATTTCTTTCCATCCTCTTCCTCTCAGCCTTCCCAGCAGTCAGTTTGCTGTGCTTTTTGGTTAGATTTTTCTGTAAATATTTAGGATTTTGCAGCTCAAAAAAAATCAAAAACCCAATAAACACCCCAGCAACAAAACTTTAGTGATTGTTTTTAACCTGTTCGCATCACACATTTTCCTTGTGGCTTTGGATGGTGAGGAGAGCAAAGCACAGCAGTGAGAGATGCTTTGGTTGCAGAGGGGGATGATGGGCTGGGAACCAGGAACTTTTTCCATTTAAAAGGAATTTGAATTGCCTATGGCACAGCAGACTTCCAGGTGAGGGAACCCTTTCCCTGCTGTGTGGAGCAGCAGAGATGCCGTGGAAAGGAGGGAGAACCCCCCTTGTCATTCTGGGGCTCAGCTCTGTATGTCAGTGCTGTGCAGAGCAAGGGTTTCCCATTCCATCTTGCAGCTGGATTTCCAGGCCACATTCCTGGGTGGATGGAGCACTGGACACTCGGGATTGCACTTCCCTCTAGTGGCTGGGGGAGAGCAGAGCCGGCTGCTGGTGGCACACAGGGCAGGGCAGCTGTGCACGAGCCACCCTGTTGGCACTTGGGGGTTTTTCCAAGTTTGCTTTTTTATTTTTATGGAAAAACTCGGGGTTTGAACACTAAAGCTGCGTTAACTGAGTGTTAAAAGTTGTAGGAACAAGGGTGCAAAAGGGACTGTCAAAGGGCTTGGTTTGGGCCCTTTACTGCACAGCTGTGTGGTGTGGTCTCCCTTTGGGATCATACAGGGGTTCCCCTGGGAATTGCCTTGGGAATTGCCCCCAGTTGCACTTGGAAACCATCGATCCTCATGCTCCTATGGTGCTGTTTGAAGCCAGGACACTTGAGCTGCGTTTTTGGCTCTCCAGAGCTCCTCAAACTGCACCAACACCTGTGCAAGGGGTGATGCAGTAAGAGCTGTGGAGGCATCTTTAATTCCTGTCTGCTCCAAGTGCTTTCCTGGTCAACCTTCAGGATCTTGGCACGGTTTTCTGTGTGTCAGAACAGACTTCACCTGCTAAACTTGGTCATACTGAAAAACAGAGAGCTGGGAGAAGGAGTTTGTCACTTTCGAAACATGTAACCTTATTTTACTGAAGTAAATAAGTTACTCTAGAGCAAAATCATTGAGGAGAATGAATACAGTGCTGTAGCTCAGGACCTCTCGTGCCCTGTGGGACACTTTCCATCCAGCCAGTCCAGCCATGGAAGTCATTTTCCCTGGATTCTCCTCAGATGCTTTCTGAAGAGGGGCTTTACGAGCACCAAGTCGGCTGCAGAGAATTGGGTTCAGCTCTTTCAATACTTTGTTGTCAGGTTTTGGTGGGATAAGGGAACAGAGAAGCAGTGCCACAGTAGAATTGTAATTCTGAATTTCACTGCCAGACAGCACCAGGATACTGGGTATTCCCAATACAGGGGATTCCTGACACCACACTGTAGGAGAGTTTTCCAGGTGGGATGAAATGCCTCAGTTTAGAGAAGAAAGAGACCCTCACCCATTTGAGTGTACTGACACCATCTTAAATCTTCTGCATTACTGGAGGATTTGCTGTTAATTTGGGTGAACTTTTAACCATCAGTATCATTGAAGAATCAGGTTACTTTACCCCTTATCCTTTGAGTTTGCCCTTAGCCAGCAGTTCATTTTTAAGGTGAATTAATTTTGTGTATTAATGACCGAGGGGTTGGAGTAACTTTTTGTAACCTTTCTGTAACTTTAGTCAGTGAGACAAATCCTCTGAGTGGATAAATGTATATTCAGTAATTTTCTGTTTATATTCACTCAGCTGTGAGTAGATTTTGCAGGGTTTCTGGTTCCTCTGTTGGAAGTAGGTTAATCAAGCAAGGAGCTGAGCCAGGGCAGTTACTTATTGGCAGCAAGAGGCAGATCCTTGGAAGTGAAACTAATGAGGGTCATCTATTTGGGTCGGGATCTGACCTTGCCTATGGAAAATTATTACTACAGAAGCATCAGGTTTTGGGTTTTGTTTTGATTTAACCTGATCCACATCTAAGAAGCCGCACTTAAATAATAAATGCAAAGCTCTCATGGTTATCAAAGTGATGCTGTTGAGCCCCCAATTTTCCTGTCACAGAAGTGGTTTATTATAACAAGGAGTATTCCTGGCAGGGAAGAGGGAAAGTTCTTTGACTGCAGCTTTGTTACAGTTTTCTAAATAGGCATTAACAGCACATCTGAAGGATTCTGGTGTTTCCGTGAGCTGTACATGTTGGTTTTGTTCTGTGGCTGCCTTTCAGCAGCAGGGCAGAAATACAGGCCAGTTCAACATTTTTTAGCTGATTTAATTGAATGCCTATTTAAAATAGGAATTCTTTTAACCCCAGCCATAGCTGCTTTTATATTACGGGCTTCCCAGTAGCACACTGAGGACAGACAGAAGGAAAACACCTCTCCTGGGAAACTTGGATCTCATCTTGGTCAATAGGAAGTTTGGGGTGTGGAAGGAGGTTGTGTTAGAGGGGTTTGGAGTGGAGAACGTGCTGATGTGCAAAGTGGAAATTAGGATTTAATGGACCACTGTCTGTTTTCTTAACAGAAAGAAAAAGCAGCAAATGATAAAAAGGAGGACAAAAAGGCAGCAACAAAAGGGAAGAAAGGAGCCAAAGGCAAAGAGGAAACTAAACAAGAGGATGCTAAAGAAGAAAACCACTCTGAAAACGGAGATACCAAAACTAACGAGGTACTTGAGCCCCACTGAAGCGGGAACAGAGCCAGACGTGCTGGGAGTGCAGCTGCAGGGGCCCCCTTGGGCTCCAGAGGGTGGGGGGCCACTGCCACACTGCAAGGACAGAGCAGCTGTGGCTCCTGCCCAGGGCAG
Source organism: Atrichornis clamosus (assembly GCA_013400975.1). NCBI lineage: Eukaryota > Metazoa > Chordata > Aves > Passeriformes > Menuridae > Atrichornis > Atrichornis clamosus. Next base: position 4,997 of record WBMZ01007259.1, read on the forward strand.
CTCCCAGGGAGAGCCTGCAGGGCTGGCATTCTCCTTCCCGCTCCGTGCTGGGGCGCTTCCACAGGTGGCCTGTGCTGGCCCAGGGTCCCTCTCGGGGCTGCCTCACAGCAAGGCCCAAGGTTTGGGGAACTCTGCAGCTCAGGGAGGTCACTCCAGCACATCCCCTCTGGACTGCTGGGTTCCCTCTGCTGCTCAGCACGGGTTGGTGCTGGGCCAGAAGTGTGGGTTTGAGTTTTACACAACTCTTTAAAACAATTCTTTGCCTCAGAACAACTCAACAAGAGATCTGCAAAGTCAGCTTGGCCTTGTCTCTTATCTGCAGCCTCTTCTCACATGTCCTCTCTGTGCAGCTCCTTATCTCAGAGCTGCCTTCTCCTAGGACCAGCTGCAAGCTCCAGCAGCTCCTGATGGATTTTTCCAGCAGATTCCTTGCTGATAGTAGGAGCAGTGTTTTCCAAGGGCTCTTTTTGCCTGTTGTGTTCTCACTGACAGTGGTGTCTCTTCATGGGCTGTGGCACCATCCAGCCAAGGGCTCCTTTATTCTTTCATTTCTAAAACACCATCAGGAGCTCCTTAGTTCAAACAATTCCTGATTAATGTGCTTCCGAGGGGCTTGGAGGGAGCCTTGCAGGTGTACAAAGTAAAAGCTCATTTTTATAGAGGAAGGTGAGAACTGATTCCCAAAGTTTGGGCAGAGCAGGATCATGGTTGATGTGTAACTCTTCCACTTCCCTGTGATGAGGGCTTGAACTTCCCCTCACATATCATTGATCCTATCTAAATACATTCCAAACTTATTCCCAAGTTAACTCACTCATTAATAACCCTTGTTTTAATTTCTAGAAGTACCAGTGATGTGTTGCTGTGTCGATATTTTCTGTGCATTCCTGTCTATCCACGCAAAGTCTTGTCCATGTCTGCGTTAACAAACTGGTCTTTCTTTGATGCTTGTTAGATTGGAATCCAATTAGCATCACCAATAATATTTCTATTCTTCCCAAACCCTTTTTCAGGCACCAGCTGCTGAAGCATCTGATGATAAGGAGGCCAAGTCCGAGTAATGTTAACCCTGCCCTATATCTCCATCATTTGGTATCCGTACCTCCATGCTGTATTGTTAACAGAGAGGAATATTTTTATCAACTATTTTATAAATGCAGGTTTTTTTAGCATGAATTTAATTATGGAACATCTTCATCTCGGTTACTTGGGAATTAAATCCCTAACAAACAAAACAAACAAAAAAAAAAAGTCATTGTTTTTAAATTTTGTGATTGTAATAGTTTGTATGGTACATGGAAAGAATAAGTGGTGGTAGCTTTTGACTTCTGTCAGTGTGTCCCTTTTTGTGTAAGTCATGCTTACAGACTTCAGATTTTCATTTTTCCCTTGTATGTGTTGTATGGTTTCTTAAAGTGGGGAGGTCTCAAAACAAATAACCGTGTGAAACATTCCAGTGCTTCTGTGGGTTGCTTTTATAAAGAAGGTGAGCTATTTTCATGAAAAAACCTAAGAGCTGGAAATCTGTTGTTTCCCAAATGTAATTTTATTTTGTCAGTTTTGAAAAAAAAAAAAAAGAAAAATAAATAAATAAAAGTGTAATCCTGTTTTTAAATGAAATACAAACATTTCTTTTCAAAAAGGGCAGGTTGGTTGTATGTACCCACTGTTAGGAATTTTGCTGGATTTATCTTAATAAAAAAGACTCCTCAAAAGCTGATTGTGGTTTGTTGCTTGTGCTGCTGGAAAGCTCCCAAATTCCAGGAGAGCTGCAGTGGGACAGGGAGAGAGCTCGTGTGGCTGGACAGCTTTGGGCTTCTGGTTGGGGCTCAAGGCCCTCTGTCCTTCAGTTGTGTGACTTCCCTTTAATCCAGGCGTCCTTACTCCGGGAAATAACAGCTGGGCCAGACCAGGGAATGGGGGTTTAGTCCCAGTTGTGTTGCTACAGCTTTTTGTGCAGCTTTATCAAGGACACCTCCAATTCTGTAAAAACCTCCTTTTACAGAATCTCTTCACATCCATGACCAACTCAGGATATGTGTAATAAGAGGAAAAATGTCTGCAATGCAGAAACCTCTCTCTCCCATTAAATTGTTCTGCAGCCCAGCAATGGGAGATTCCAAGAGCTGGAATATTTTACCTCATAACCAAACCCCAAACAGCATCTCAGTGCAGAGTGGGATTCACTGGGGTTCAGGATCAGTCCCCCAGGGCTACTAAAGGATGTTCAAATGTGGATTTCATTTTCCAGGCCTGAAGCACCGAGGATTTTTATTCCTGCTACTCCACCCTTTGTTCTGTACAACTGCTCAGGGTTAACTGGGCTCCAGCTTCCTCAGCAGTGAAGGTGAGGGATTCCTCAGGGGCCTTTTCCTTGGCAGGGTATTCCCTTAATCCAGCAGAGATTCTGGGGCATGCTCTGGTCTCCAGTGAAAACTGCCGGAGAAGTAACCGGATTCCCTGGAAGTGTGGGGAGATCTGGGTGAAACCAGGGACTCTGAACATCCCAGTTTGAACGTGGTCCAACAATAGTTCCAATGTCATCCTGATTTCTACATCTAAAAATGATTCACTGCATTCCCTCCCCTACAGAAACAGGCTGGGAGATGTTCAGCTTGGAAAAGAGGAGGCTCCAGGAGACCTTGGAGCCCCTTCCAGTGCTTAAAGGGGCTTGTAGAAAGGAGGGAGAGGGACCTTTTCTATGGGCACAGAGTGACAGGACAAGGGGAAATGGTTTAAAACAGAGGGCAGGACTAGGTGGGATATGGGGAAGGAATTCCTCCCTGTGAGGGAGCTGAGACCCTGGCACAGGGTGCCCAGAGCAGCTGTGGCTGCCCCATCCCTGGAAGTGTCCAAGGCCAGGTTGGACGGGGCTTGGAGCTACCTGGGATAGTGGGAGGTGTCCCTGCCATGGCAGGGGGTGAATCAGATGATCCCTAAGGCCCCTTCCAACCCAAACAATTCCATGAGTTCAGCCTGCAGTCAATAGGAAATCCCAACAGGTCTGTATTGCTCCAGGGAGAAATCTGAAATGAATATTGGAATGAAACGTTTTAGGCTCGTGTACTTCCCACCCCAGTGGTTTCTCTAAAAGGGCCTCAAACAGGAACCCAGTTCTCGGGAGGGGGAGGCTCCTTCTCCCATTGAACCACCTCTCTTTGGCTCCTGCCTCCAGTCACCATCTCACACATTGTTATTTAAGCAGCAGACACTGAACGTAGTTGGTATTTCCTTCTTAGCCCCGATCCATCCACACGCCAAGGTACAAACACCCTTTGGAACGAGGTCCCTCTGCTCCCGAGTCGTGTGTGTCCGACTGAGTGCAGAGGTTGTTACACAGAACTTACAGCTGAGTGTTTGGTTTTGGTTATTTCTTCCTCTCCCAGTGCCAGGGTGGGAGTTGTTCTTAATTCTATAACTATTGTTCTAATCAAATTCCTCTTTCAAATAAGTACAGAAAATTGCCCAAGAACTTTTTGCTCAAATTCATAACTTTTCGGAGCCATGGGCTATTGAGAGAGTTGCACAACTGAATGGATTGGCTTCTGCCAAACCCTCCTCCACGGCTGTCCCGGTGTCCAGCCACTGAATCCAAGGCCAGCTCCATGGCAGCTCCCAAGCTTGGATGATTTTATCTGAAAAGTAGAAGTTTCAAACTGTTGAGTCAGCCAACTTTCAGGTTTATTTGGAATTTGTGGAGAAGCTGCCTTCCCTGAGGTCCTTGCCTGGCAGTTCCACCGTGCTCCAGGTGTTCCCTGTTCGGATGCTGCTTGGGAAAGATCCATAGAATTGCTGTGAATCTCATGATCATTGTTCATCATAACAACTGGGGAGCTTGAAGATGCCATGGGGTGAAAATTCATGAGTGTGAAGTGATGGTTCTGAGGTGGTGGAATGGGAACAGATTTTGGGGATGTTGGCAACAACCTGCATGGTGAGCTGTGCTTGTAGCTCATCAGGATGAGGGGAAACAGCCTCAGGTTGCACCAAGGGAGGTTTAGGTTGGGTATCAGGGAAAAAAGGGTTGTCCAGCCCTGGCACGGGCTGGAGTCACGTCCCTGGAGGGATTTAACAGTGCGGATGTGGCACTTGGAGACATGGTCAGTAGTGGCCTTGGCAGTGCTGGGGGAATGGTTGGACCTGATGGTCTTGGAGGGCTTTTCCAACTTAAATGTTCCTGTAATTCTGAGATGCAGCTTTTGGTGCAGGCTCCCAGTGCAGCACAGTGTTCCCACACCGTGTCCTCACGGGATCTCCCACAGAACTTGGGAAGCATCTGCTTTTGTTTGCTCAGAACAATAAACCCACTGCAAACCACTTTGAAAACACTGGTCACTGTCCTGGGAGCAGGGAGGAAATCAGAGCAGGCACCTCCAGCCTTCATCCTGGTGTCCACCAGCAGCAGCACATGGGGAGTCGGGAGGGAAAGGGCAGAGAGGGAAAATCCCAGTGAGGTCCTTGGGATGTAATGAAAGGGGAAATGGGGGAAACTAAAATAAACCAACTCCCCCAAGCACATAACAGGAAGGGTTTTGCAGCCTCATCCCACATCCTTTGAGTGAAGTGACCGTACACAAAACCAGAAAACACCTCTGCTCCAGAGCCAGGCTGGGAGAGCTGGGCGTGTTCACCTGGAGAAGGATCCAGGGAGACCTTAGAGCCCCTTCCAGTGCCTAAAGGGGCTCCAGGAGAGCTGGAGAGGGACTTGGGATAAGGGATGGAGGGACAGGACACAGGGAATGGCTTTACGATGAAGGAGGGTAGATTTAGATTGGATATTGGGAAGGAATCCTTCCCTGTGAGGGTGGGGAGGCCCTGGCACAGGTTTCCCAGAAAAGCTGTGGCTGCCCCTGGATCCCTGGAAGTGTCCAAGGCCAGGCTGGACGGCGCTTGGAGCAACCTGGGATAGTGGAAGGTGTCCCTGCCCATGGCAGGGGGTGGAACGAGAGGATATTTAAGGTCCCTTCCAACCCAAACCATTGTGGGATTCTGTGACACTCCAACAGATCTGATTTTGACATCCCGAGCAGCTCCCTGGCAGTCCATGGGGTTTACACTGGTGTTAATCTGATGAAGGAGAGAGAAAATCGAATCCCTGGGAGGGAAACGATGGCTCCTCCTCCTGACTGTGCCACTGGTGCTGCTCCTTCCCCGTGCAGCTGCCGGGAGCCCCCGCTCTGAAACCTGATTCCCTGGAAGGGCTCCAGGAGCCGGGAACACCCCGGGCCTGGCGCTTTCGAGGAGCCTCTGTCCTCTGGAGGGAACAATGTCAGAGGCTTCCAGAGACTGTCCCAGTGTCCAGAGGAGCAGAGGCTGCTCACAAGTGTGTGGACGTGGGGACAGATGTCACTGGGGATCGTGGGACCACTTTGGAAGGGGTGTGATTAGGATCGGGCTTGGCTGAGTCAAGGAGGGGATGGGGAAAGGATCAGAGCTGCTCCCACGCCCTTCATCCCACACCTTTCACCTGTTCCCACAGGAGCTGTGGCTGCCCCATCCCTGGGAGTGTCCAAGGCCAGGCTGGACAGGCTTGGAGCAATCTGGGATAGTGGAAGGTGTCCCTGCCCATGGCAGGGGATGGAATGGGATGGACTTTAGGGTCCCTTTCAACCCAAACCACTCGGTGATTCCGTGATTCCCAATTTATCCACCTCTGCTGGAAGAGGTGGGAGAGATTCCCAGAGGAATGACACTGCCTTCCTCCTGCAGCACCAACCAGGGAATCACTGGAAACCTGTCAAATGGGAGTCTGGAAGTGATGTCCAGGGATTAGTGGGAACTTCAGGCTGAGGTAACACCCGAAAGCACTGAAAGGAAGTTGGTGCTGATGTGATAGAAAAGGGAAAAACAGCAAATTGGAAAGAGTGGGAATCCAATTGACACCATAAAGCTCTCAAAGGCGTCTTAACACAATTGGACACATCTGAAACAATTCCAGACATTCTTAAAAAGGGAGGAGGGGAGGAAGCATAAATAACACGGGGGAAAAACGCTGGATTGAAACCTAAACACAGAGTGGTCAAGAGCACTCCCCCCTCCCAGCCTCGGCATTCCCAGCACGGGGTTCCAGGGCCGGGCTGTTCCCCGCTGGAAGTGCCTCCCTCCCGGTGAGCGAGGTGCGCTGCTTCCATCGGGGATGAAGTGTAGCACAAGCCTGGAATTCACAGTCAGAGCTGCTCCAAAGTTATCCCAGAGCCAAAATCTCAAAAAATCTCCGGGGTTTTGTTTGTTTAAACATGAACAATTCGGGGAGGGGGTGGAAGCACATTTCTCGGAGCTCAAACCAGATGTGCGACATCCCAGCCACAAAGCTCCGGCTTCCGCGCTGTTTGCTTTCCCCCCAGGAAGATAAAAGGAACTGTGGGGAGGGTTGGGATTGCGGCAGCTCTCGGGTTTCACCCTGGCTCCGAGGGCGCTGGCAGAGGCTGCTCTGCAGGACCACAAATGAGCTTTGCTGTTCCACGGATCCGGGGCTGCTGTTCCCTCGGAACACGGCTGGACTTGGAGGTGGGCTGTCCCTAAGCCTCAGGCTGAGCCTCAGCTTTCCAGCAGGCTGGAATTTTGCTTGGTTGGATTTTTTCCTCCCTACAAATCCACTGTCACAGAGGTTCCCCAAGTCGTGGTTCCATTTTGTGCCGTCTCTGCCGGGAAGGAAAGGCCGGAGTCGCCTCTCCGGGCCTCGTCCGAGGGAATTCCTGCAGGATCTGCCTTCCTCTCCTGTAAATCTTTCCATGCTGCCAACAGAAAGTACCAAATCCAGGCCAAGCGTTCCCTGCTCTGGTTTCACCACCAATGTGGTTACAGCCTGGTTATCAACGGAGATCTTGGAGCAAACCCTGACTTCCCTGCTCCGTGTTTATCCCTACATGCGTAGCCCAATGGGCTCCTCTACCTACAGCATTACCCTGGGAATAATTAAAATAATTAACAAGTGTAATTAACTGTTGGAGGGGAAAGGAGAGTTTTAGGACATTATATCAGCAACAATTAAATAAATTACCCTTTTTGTCTTGCAAAGAATTGACAGACAGGGGGAAAAGGGGGCGGGATTTGGATTCCCTGGTGCAGCGGCACAGGGACACTGAAAAGGGGTCGGTGGCTCTTGTGTGGGGACACAAAGCAAACAAAGAGGCCCCAAGTGAAATTACTGAGTGGCAGATGCAAAATGAACATATCTCACACAATGAGTAATTGAGCTGCGGGACTCAGTGCCCAAACAGAGCCCAGAAATCAGAAGGGGTTAGGAAGTGATGACACAGATCCTTGGAGGATGATCCAGTGGGGCTGTGGGACACAGACACGTCCCCAGTGCAGGACCAGCAAACTGTGGTGGCTGGGAGAGGACCTGGAGTTGTCCCCTGGTTCTGGACCTCCAGCTGGGGCTGGGGGTGAGGGCACACAGGTTTGTACCCCTACCTTTGGTTTGAGCCCCTCTGGCCACGCTCTGGACATCTGGAAAGGAGGAGAACTTCCCTGCTGTCCACTGGATGTGGCTGTGGGTGTGGACAGACCCGAGGTCCCACGTGTGTCCCTCTGAGCCCTGTGCCACTGACCTGGGCTGTGGACATCCCCCTGTGCAGCTGTGTTCCCAGGAATGTTCCCCACTGGAGCTGAGTGACAGGCTCCTCCAAGCCCCCTCAAGCAGGACAGGGTGTCCAGGAGGAAAAGGGCACCACATCCTCCTGCTCTTGGCAAAACTCCCTCCCCAAATGGCCCCTCCCAGGGCCCAGCTTTGCTGGGTGCTGCTGGTGCTGAAGGTGAGGTGATGGCCACCACTGCCCTGGAGAAGGGGTCCAGACTCCCAGCTCTCAGTGTTGCTCCATTTAGGCTCAGGAAATATTTCCAAGCCCCTTTTGGGCCCATCTTGGCTATAAACCTTTCCGGCTTCACTGAGTGCTGTAGCCTCTAGGTAGTGGTCATGGCTGGGGATTCCTGCACGGCTGTTCTGCACACACAGCGAGGTCATCCCCGGGAATTTGGGGTTATCCAGCTGCCTGGGGTGACGGCACTGGGCTCAGGAGCAGATACAGCTGTGGTGGTGGCTCCATAGGGCTGGGGGCCGTGGTGGCAGCAGCACTGTCCCAGCTCCTGCTGCAGGAACAACCAGTGAGGATGCACAAGGCCAGCAGGGATCACAGAGCAGCCAAGGAAAATGCATCCCTGATCCTCTCCCATCACTGGGAAGTGCAATGTCCCTGAGAGCCAGAACCCTCTGGAGTGCTGGGTGCTCTCCCTGCTTTCCCTGCAGCCTCTCCAGTGCAGACATTTGGGGTGACAGGGATGGTGCTGTGTGTCCTGTGAGCACAGGCTGGGACAGCGGGGATGTTCTGGAGAAGAGAAGGGTCTGGAAGGCCTTAGAGCCTCTTCCAGTGTCTAAAGGGGCTCCAAGAAGGCTAGAGAGGGACTTGGGATAAATCCTGGAGTGACAGGACAAATCTCCTGGCCTCAGCATCCCGGGATATCCTTGGGAGGGCAACAATGTGCCCATTGGTGCAGCAGGAATTGGTGATATTTCTGTATCGTTTATATATTTATGTTTTATACATCTCATAGAATCCCAAAATGGTTTGGGTGGGAAGGGATCATAAAGTCCATCCAGTTCCCATGGGCAGGGACACCTTCCACAATCCCAGGTTGATCCAAGCCCCATCCAGCCTGGCCTTGGACACTTCCAGGGATGGGGCAGCCACAGCTTCTCTGGGCAATATGATATTATAAATAATATACATGACATTAAATATACACATCTCTCTCTCCATAAAATGTGGTTGCAGGTCCCATGTTTGGATCAGAGTGATTCCATGGTGGATGCTGAAGCCTGGGTTGATGTCCCAGCACCAAGGGCTGTGCATCCCCTCTCTGAGTGTCCCCAGATGCCCCACACCAGTCCCCTTTCCCTCGGCAGGGACAAACCCCAGGAGTTGTGGATATTCCCTGGTTGGAGCTCTGGATTCTCCATCTCACTTCCCTCAAGATCTACATGACAAAACCAGCGGTTCCAGCCCATTTTGGCGACCACTTGCTCCATGAACCTTAGGAGTTTCATCAAAAGCCTGGATGGATTTCGGGTCTGGGGTTTTATTCGTTCCAGCATTGGCTGACAAAGCCCATTACATCATCCCTTTGGAAGAGAAATTCTCTGCAGCTGCCTGTGTGGCACGGGGGGTGTTTAAAAAATAACACAGATTTTTGTTTCTTTCTTTCAGGGCAATTTTCCTCCCAATTGCTGGAAAACTGAATGCTAAAAGGCTTCAAAAAGTGGGAAGGAAAAGGGCAGCGTGCAGCAGTTCCAGCCATTCCTGGGTTTATTGTTATTATTCCCTTTCCAAAGACCAAGAAGGGGGGGAAACAGCCCCATTACCCCGCGCATCCAGCGCGCCCAGCCAGGCGTGAAAGCAAAGCAGTGTCATGGCAATGGCAGATGGCACGGAGCGGGAATGGGAGCGGGAATGGGAGTGGGAACGGGAGCGGGAACGGGAGCCGGAATGGGAGCAGGAATGGGAGCGGGAGGGAGGGAGGGCTCCGGCCCCGACATCCGCGTGGACGACGCTCCTAATTAGCCATGGAGCATGGACTAATTAAACCCGGAGGTAAGGCAAGTGATTGCTTTTCCTGGCAGGAATGGGATGCAGGAGGGATGTGGCTGGAGCCGCTGGTGGAGTCATCCCCACATCAGGGGTAGGAAATTATTCCGATCTCGGCTCATCTCTCCCGTGCTGCCAGGGAGCAGGGAACCTCGGCAGCTATTCCTTGTTCTCCAAATGACCACAGGCTGCATAAAATGTGGGATGGCAAGGAAATACCGACGGGAAGGAGGGAGGCAGTGTCTGGATGCTGTGCTGATGACGTCAAAATGTGACATTCCCAATTATTAGCATTATTTGGCACCCAAGGATCCAAAGTACCCACTTGAACTCACCCAGTTCCGGAGCTGAACTTTCTCTTCCCTCCTCCCCAGTTGTTTTGGAGTATTTTTTCATGCTCCATAACCTCATTCCTTTTATTCCACTTTCTCTGGTTTCCTATAAAAGAAGCAGTTGGAAGTAAATTATTTTCACTGCCATCGAACTGGGTGCAAAGCTCTCAGAAAGTGGGATATAGGGAGGGAAATTACTATATAATACAATTATGAAATAGAATTATAAATTCTATTCTATACGTATTATATTATATAAAATACAGTTATTCTGTAAATGGATTTATTTTTGCACTGCAAGAACTGGAAGTCCAGAGTTGCTGATGCAGCTGCGGGTGCTGGCGATTCCGGCCGGGATGTGCTGGGCTTTCCACGGCTTTTATGAACTTTGCAAAAAACATGGGAAAACCTGGGACTCTGTGGAGCCTTTGGCACTTCTTTCCCCATTCCCGGGCAGATGCTCTGTCCCCAGCACACACACACTGGGTGAGCACAACGCCGGCTGCCTCCGCTCGGCTTAAAATAGCTCCGGCTCCGGCTCCAGCTCCAGCCCTGCCTGCCGGAGCACCAGGTCCTTCTCTCCATCCGAACCATGGCCACAGTCCCCAGGGATCAGAATGATTTCCAGAAAAACACCCACCTCTTGCAGCAGATCATCCGGACAATCTCAAAATCAAACATCACCAGATTTCTGCTGCCCAGTGAGACACCGGCCAATTTATATTTCTGTTTTTACCCTGCATTAGTCAAGGGTCGCTGCAGGACCAAATCAGGGGTGCTGGGCTTTCCTCAGCCTTAGGTTTCACCCCATAAATGCTCTTTGCCTTTGGCAAGCAGGAGAAGAGCCTGACAGGACAACTCCTCTTTGCTGCCAGGGTTTGATCCCTGAGGAGCTGCTGGTGCTGCTCCAGCTCGGCACAGCACACGGCCTCATCCACAGCACTGTGCTTCCCATCCCAGCTTCCCTGACATAGAGATGGCCAAAGTTAGTCATTCCAGTCGAAAAAACATCCAGGATCATGAGAAAACTTGGGAACATCTCACCAGCAGCACTGTAGCTGAATCCCCATGGTCCGAACCTGGCTGGGATGCTCATGGGATAAAAAGAGCCAAGAGTTTGGAATTTCCAGAGGAACTTCTAAACTTCCACCTGTTGCTCTTATTTAATGCAGAACCAATGGGAAAACAAATCTGGCTGGAAGGAAGAAACATGGAGATGGAGTTTGGGATTGTTGGAAAGAGGTGGACTATGTCCATGAAAAATATTAGCAATAATTAGTCCCGGCTCATTACCGTGAGCTGCAGATATCAATACTCTGGATCTCACATCCATCACAATAACTTGTAGTTGTCAGCAGCTCCAGGGTTTTCCTGCCCCCCAGCAAACACATTTTTCCTTCTTCTGGAGGTCTGGCTGTGTTCAGTTTCACTTCATTGCTGAGAGAAATTCAAATATTTTTTATATCTGCATCAGCATCTGGTAACAGGGCAAGACTTCAGGAAGCTAAAAAAATTCTTTAAAAATATACAAACATAAAAATATATACATATAAAAAAATAGGAGCTTCCTCCTTCTGCTCCCTGAGCACATGAGGTTGCTTCCAATGCACATTTTATTTTAAGGTGAGTTATTTTGTTGCCATAGTGACATCACTCAGGTTTCCAACCGCTGCCGTGGTGGTTTTCTCCCAGGCAAGACTTGTCACAACCAGTCAGCATTCCCAGCCCCTTCCCGGCCAGCAGCTTCCCACGGAGCTGCAGGATCCCTTGGAACTCCAGTCTGCAGGATGAGGTGTCACTGCTCCCTGCTAAGGCACACACGGGACCCTGGGGAGCCAGAGGGGAGAGCCAGGGGGGCACGGAAGAACTCCATCCAAAAGGATATTCCTCTGCTCATTCCTTATCCTTCCTCCTCAGCCTCTCAGTGGGCTGTGAGAAGGTCAAACATAACCCAGTAGCTTTATTAATTAGGACTAATTAACAAGCACTCAGCTGCCTGTGGTGCCCTTGTGCTCATCAGTCTGACCCCAGGCTCCAACACGGGCAAGAATAAACCCAATGTTTGCCTCAAAAAGCTTAAAATCTCTGTAAATCCTATTTGTTGCTGCACAAGTGTCTCATGAATTTATTTTATTACCAAGAGAACTGCACTAAAATAAAGATTTTAAATACAAAGATCTGGAATGATGTTAATAAAGACAAAAAAAACAGGGATTCCCTGGTAAGGAAATATTCCAGGGGTCATTTGGGTCAAATGAGCTCTGTAAGTGTATTGGAAATTAATATTTAATCCTATATATTTACATATTAAATATTTAAATTAATTGTATTATTATGATGCTAAAGTCATTTAATGGGAAATGCTTTTTTTTTGGCTCTAATTAATTTAATTAAAGCAGGCAGAGCACGCCACATTAACCTAAAACCTATTTCATGGATGCCAGTCCCTATATGTGACTGAGAGCCCGGGTGCCTGTTCCACTGCAAGGCCAAAAGGAGCTCCAAAAAAAAGCTGTTTTGAAGGTTTTATACGTTTTTAATTTTAAATAAACCATTCCCAGATGATCAAATCAAGGCTACGCTCCCGTGGCAGACCTGAGCCCCGTGTAAGCCTTCCCGGGATTGCAGCATCTGGCAAAATCCAGCCCAGATTAAAGCAAAGCTTTCATTGCACAAACTCTCCCTGAAAGGAGCAGGATGCTCGTGATGCTGGGAAAAGGAGGGAGCTGGGAATAGCAGGCAGAAAGTAAGGAATGCCAAAGCCAGGCGGGACAATCTGGAGCCACGGGGGCAACATCCTGTGCTGTACGTGGTGCTGGTGCATTCTCCTCGGCACAGGCAATTCGGGAAGCGGAGCCATTCCCGGAGCGTTACAGCTGTTGGGTGTTCCTGAGATTATCCCTGGCTCTCCAGCTCCCTGATGGAAACCCTCTGGAACACAGCTCTGCCCGAACACACCAGCCCACACCACAGCAACGGCCTCCACAACAAGGCCCTGTGCTTTCAGAGGTTTTAGCCAAAGCCATTGTGTTGCTTTAACACCCTTTATTTTTCTATTTATTTCCAAATGTCTTTGACTGGGGGAAGGGTGGAAGGGGCTCCCAATTTAATTCCATAATCCCCCTAAGCCTTGCTTAATGCACTCACTGTGCGTGGCCTCTGTGAATTTTACAGTGGTGTTTTGGGTGGTTGCAGCAGTGCACTGGAAAATGTCCCATTATTTATTTTGCAGCTATTTGAGGGAAATGATTCCCAGGGCTGGAAGCCCGGTTGTTAAATCCATATTGCCAAAGGAAACAAACTCTGTCACCCAGATGGGGCTGGACCTCAGGGCTGCCACGCGGATTTCTGGATGAGGGAGCTCAGAGTCTGGCTGAAAACTCCCCAAATTAACGTTAAAGCAGGAGCAGGAGGCTTTAGCAGTTGGTGAAAAATGTCATTTTTGGCTGAATGGGTGGGTGGGGCTGCAGGGAACAAAGCAGATCCCCAGCTCAGGGACACCCGGATCCCCTGGGATGAGTCTCCCCAAACACAGCCACGGCTCACCCTGACTGCCCTCGGGATGGGAGGGATGGAAGTGCTGCTGGAGGGAAATTCCAACAAGAGTTTTTGTCCTGCTGCTTTCTTTTCCCGACAGGGAGGGAGTGCTGCAGCCTGGCTTGTTTTCCACATGAAAGACAAAGCGAGTCTATAAAGAGTATCAAAGCATCTCACGAGCCTCTGGTGTCCTTAAATTCCTCCATCAGTGCTCAGATCCCAGGACTTCTCCAATGTCTGCTCAAAACCTGCACCAAGAGGTCAGCATTGCTCTCAATGGGATTTTTCCATGTCCTGTTTCAGGATGCACTGTGTCTCCCATGGGAATGTTCCCTGGCCATTCCAGAAGGATCTCAGAGGCAGCAAGGACAAATCCCAAATCCCAGGGAATGGGGGGGCTGGCAGAGTCCACAGGCAGCAGCAAAGTCAACGTGGGAAGGTGGGTTTGGAAGAAAATCAAGGTCTGAAAGGTGTTACCTGGAACAACCTCAGTCACCAAACGGGAGGAAGGAACAAAGAAAGGAAAAATAATTAAGAGACTGAGATCCACTGACTGCACAGAACAGGAGAGAGAAAGGTGTCCAGAGAGACATCAGGAAACACATGGAGAGAACAGGATCCTCACCAGGAAATGGCAGATCCTTTAGACTTCAAGGACAATGTGGAGAACGAAGAGGAGATGCTTTTTTCCACCTCTACAGTCTGTGCAATGCATTCCACACGTATCCCATTAAAATCCAGAGGTAACAATGAAACACCTCAGGGAAATAAGGACTGGTGGCACAATTCTGTCTTTATGGACACCAGGTGCCTTCACAGCTTCACCTCCCAGCTATGGCCTCATGGGTGGTTTTCCATCAGGAACTCGACCATCCAGAACTTGGGGACTTCACAAACTCCAAATACACTTTTATTGGTGTCAAGGAAATGAAAGGGAACAGCCACCAGGGCGAGAACTTGCAGGTGCTGAAAACCATCTCACCGGAGATTAAATTAAATTCATCCTTATCAAAAAAAGCTTCAAAGACCTTTGAAGAATGTAAGTCCAAATGGAGATGACAGAAAACATATTTTAGTAGGTTATGCCTCAAGCCCTAATAATTTAAGGCCAAAAATAAAACGAAATCTGAATTCCTGAGAATATCAGGAGAAAGACTTTTCCCAGAGATACAAAGCTGGAAGGCCACAGGAGAATGTCAATGTCCATTAAATGATGGAAGTGCAAGAACTAAATGAAATTTGGGGTCACTTTATTACAGCGGAATTTATGGAGGTTTCCATGTTAAAACCTTTCTTTGTGATAAGAGGGAGGAGTCATCTCAAACTGAAGATCAGAGGAGGCTTTAAACCAAAAAAATGAAAAATAATGGGAAGAAAATTCCTGTATGGGACAGCACTTTGGGAAATATTCCAAAATCCCATCCTCGGATTCCATGATTAGAGACTTAGGAAGTTCATTATAAACTCACACTCCTGTGGGCAAACTTGCACAGGACAGTTTTCTAATCCATCACCTGATGCAGTAATTGATACTCAGTTTTATAAGGCTGTATTTAAAGAGTATTAATGAGCTTATTTACAATGTCTGCATGTTAGGGATATCAATAAATATAAAAAATACAAACTGGTTTAAAACTTTTTATTTCAATAAAAGCAGCACTTAAAAAAAACCCCTGCTGCACCCCTTCCCAATGTGTCTGATTTTTTTGTAAAATGAAAAATATAATTAAACCATAAAAATCCTCAAAACTTAATGGAGAAAGGGTATGGGACACACAGGGATGTAATTTTATTTAAATTATATACTTGGCTGAGGGAATGCCACTAAAATTTGTATGTCCAGGGAGGGAGGTGATGAATTCTCAGTCACAGTTGGACACTGTGTGCTCAGGCTTCCAGAAAAAGCCAAAAATGCAGGATTTGGCCCTAAAACCCCACAAAAATCACAAACCAAACATCAAAGGATTATTTACAAATATTTAGCATGACTTGAAGTTGCTGAATTAGCCCAAGAGTGATATCAGGTGGTGTTTTTGAGGGGAGATCCTTGTGCAGGGAACCCTGGACTGGCAGCAGCCACGGGCATCTCAGGAAAAGCTGGAAAAGGTTGGGAACAGGGGGCTTGATCCCAACCAGGGGACACAGGTCCCTTAGACAGGGATGGTGCTGAGTGCAGTGGTAACACCAACAAGAACAAAACCTACCTTATCACTTACAACAAGTAGTAAATTTGCTGCTATAAAACTTGGGGGGTTCCAGGCACCTTGAGGTACAAAGTTGGAATTCAGAGATGCTGAGGACGGACCTGACGCTGCCATCACTCCCTCGGTCCTTCTGCTGGCAGAGCCCTCAGTCAGGGACACAGAGCTGTCCCTTTTCCTGGGAGTTTCCTCCACTGCTGGATTTGGCATTCCTGTGTAAAATAGAGATAAGGAGGAATGTTTAGATAAAAGCCAGGATTTGAATTTCTCTGCAAACCAGGCAGATGAAGTTGCCCCAGTTGCAGCAGGGCTGCACACACTGATCACAGCTCACACCAGCTAATGGCTGCCATAAGGAATATGAGATATGGATCAGTCCACGGAGCAAGGGATAACACTGCTCCAGGCAGGTGGAATTTAGGCTCTGCTGAATGGATTTTAGGATTCTCAAAAGGAAAAAAGTCATATTGAAATCACACAGAACAAGTCATTTACCAACAAGATGAACTGTTAGAAGAGAGAATTTAGAAACAAAGGCGAGCGGCATCCTGGCTGTTCCTCCATCGCCTTTCCTATGGGATAAGGTTACACCCAACTCCTGGAATTGGGCACCATCTAGAGGAATGACTGGAATGATGCAGCAGGGAAATTAAATATTAAATTATTAAAAATAGCAAAAAACCTAGAACAGATCTTGTATAATATCTAACAGCTATTTAGTTATTATTTAACAGCTCTTATGGAGCGAGAAAAGCACAGGAAGGATTGGGAATTTGGAGATTTGTAACTAGTGCTAATTATTTTGCACTTCATTTATTTTTTAAAATAAACTGTGATATCAAAATTTGAGGTCTCTGCATTTAAAGATCATCTTAAAATAAGCCTTGACTTTCCAATATCCCTATTTACCCACAACTGTGTAGCACAAGGCACCAACTCCTAAATTCCTTCTAAGCAGCTCTTATTCTTGCATGTTAAACAAAAACTTGGATTTAATTGAACTACTATCCCTATTTACCATTCAGCTCCATCTGAAAGGCTCAAGGTGAGCTGGATGTACATAGAAATCCTTTTGGGTTCCCTCCAACTCAGGATGTTCTATGGAGTGTGCACGGAAAATACTTTAAAAAAAAAACGGTGAAAATGCTTAATGTGTTTAAATCCAGCTGGATTCAGACATGTGCATCCCCATCTACATTTACTGGAAAGATACAATCCAGGTACAACCTGGCACACCTGCACAATTTCACTCTAAACGTCCTTTTTTTGATTTTTAACTGCATGTTTCTGGCTGTGCCCGACCACAATTCTGTTTTCACACACTGCTAAAGCAGAAGTCAGGATTTGACTCATGGGGACAGAATAATCATAAATAAAATACGAGAGAGACACCTTTACCTGACTGTGGGGAACTTCATTTAATTTTGTAGTCAAATTAAACAAGGGGTTGAGTTTTACTCTCAGCTGCAGCTGAGAGTAAAACACTCTACAACACCAAATGGGGAGAAGAGATGGGTATTTGAATATTATCAGTTCTTACTCTTCAAATCCCTCAAAAACTTTAGTTTTTATTTCTTTAAAGAGCAGTATGGTAAGAAACAGCTACAATCCAGCTTCTTCCTTAAAGCACCTCTGCTCCTGAATCCTTCTGTGGCTCATTAGTCTGTTTTCCCTCCTCCTGCCACCAGCTGCTGTTGGCATTTACATAACAGAGCTCTGCTCTGAGGAAAGATGAATCAGCACATCCATAAAATCCTGCTTTCACTCCGAGATTTACTATCACCCCCAGCATGCTGCTGCTGCTTGGATGGAGAGGAGCTGGAAAAAGATGAGTCATGGAGCTGCAGGATCCACGTGTGGTGTGGAAATGGAGCTTCTGGGAAAGAGAGGATGGGCATTACTCACCAGACATGACTCCTGAAGGGGAAAACCCAGGACGGGTGGGAAGAGGTATCCATCACAGCCCTTGGAGCAGGCTTAGGGTTAAGGATAGGAAGTTGAGGTGCCAGGAAGTCAGGAATGTTGGGAAGAGGCTCGGGAGTGACTGCAGAGCAGCACAGTCTGACCACAATCCCAATTCCCTCAGCCTTTCCTCACAGCAGAGCTGCTCCATCCCTCTAAGCCACTTGGTGGCTTCCTCTGGATGTCCTTCCTGTGCTGGGACTCAGGGCTGGAGGCCGCTCT
Organism: Atrichornis clamosus; assembly: GCA_013400975.1. Classification (NCBI taxonomy): domain Eukaryota; kingdom Metazoa; phylum Chordata; class Aves; order Passeriformes; family Menuridae; genus Atrichornis; species Atrichornis clamosus. The sequence goes on from WBMZ01007259.1 coordinate 22,835, forward strand.
GCAGGTGGGGTCTCAGACACCTGAGTGTGGATATATTAAGGAATTGTTAGCACTGGAATGCACCAGGATGTGGTGCTGGGCAGTATTTATGGGGCTGTTTTTCTCCTGACATGGAATTTTATTCATCTCTGGAAGGTTGATTTGTACTTTCAGAGCACATTATAAAACACCATCCGTGGGTTTTTTTCCTTTGCCTTCCCATCATGCATAAAAAGATGAATTTCCTGTTCTGGGCTCTGAAAACAGGTGGGAGAAACATTACCTCTCCAGAGAGTGGGATCAGTGTGTGATTTCCTTGCTGGGAATTTATTCTGAGAACTGCAGTTTCACACTGTCTCTCCCAGGAAGCTCCGCTCTGGAGCTTTGGAGGCTCCAGGGTCCCGCTGGAAAGGTGGGAGAGCTGTTACTATTGGGAAGCCACTTGAACCTGCAGCTCAGGGAGGTGGCACCTCGTGTCTCTGCCACTGACGAGCTGAGCAATGAACCTGTCCCGAAAACATTCCAAGAGTAATTGTTTGGAGCCTACAAGAAAGATGGAAAGGGACTTGGGACAAGGGGGAATGGCTTCACACTGCCAGACGGCAGGGATAGATGGGATATTGGGAATAAATTCTTCCCGGTGAGGGTGCTGAGGCCCTGGCACAGGTTGCCCAGAGAAGCTGTGGCTCTCCCATCTCTGGAAGTGTCCAAGGTTGGACGGGGCTTGGAGCAACCTGGGATAGTGGGAGGTGTCCCTGCCCACAGCAGGGGTGGGATGCGATGAGCTTTAACGTCCCTTCCANAAACCATTCCCCTATGAACTGTCACCAGAAGCTCAGGAACTTTAGAGGATGGAGAAGAAACAGGGTCTACACGTCACCCAGTTAATCCAAGCTCCTGGCACAGGTGAATTATGTGGAGCAGTTTAATGCCAAATCCCTAAATCCTTCTCCCAAGATTGGTGGGTGCCTGGAAGCATCCCGTGGAGCTGCCAGCAGGAAGGACTGCATCCTGACTGCACAGCAGGAAAACTCTGAGCCAGCACTTCACAGCAAGCCCAGGCCTGAGCAGCTGCTATAAATACAAGCTCAAACTGAATTTATTGTTAATATTTCCAGAGCATCGATTCCCCATGATTCAGCTCTCAACATTCCAGGCACGAGGAGACGTTGTCCCTTGTTATTCCCAGTGATGACAGCGGTTGTTACACTGTCAAGGCTCTGCAGTTCTAACACCAAGTCTCAGGTACTTGAGACAAAATACCATTCACTTCATGTGTTTTAGCAACTTACTGCTGTAGTGACACCGATTTCTGGAGCTCTGACAGGATGCTTCCCTGGCAGAAATATTTATTTCCATTAAAACTAACAACACTGATACCGAACTCTTTGTTCCTTGAGAAGAACAGATGCTGTATCCATCCTATTTTAATTTCCTAGTCACTGGGAGCAAACATTTTTAATTTGGCTCCTAAAGCTGCCCAAACTTGAGATCCTTCCCTATGGCCAGGCCTTTTTTACCGGGAGCCAAGGAGGGCTGTTACCTCCCCACACACATTTCTGTGTCCTCCCCACAGCACACGCGTGGGCTCCAGATGCATAAAATTCCTGAACCCCTGCGTTCTCTTTTAAAAACTGCTTAATTTGGGGCACGCATGGGCCTCCATTTCCCAGGCGTTGGCAGGCAGGAGGCCACCCCGACGCCGGGAGCACTGAGGCCGGGAATATTGTGGCCCTGAGGACTGGAACAGTGAGGGGCGGGAAGGGCTGGAGTCGTATGAGGGTCGGACGCGTGAGGGATGGGAAGAACTGGAGCTGTGAAAACTGAGACCGGGAGGGCCGGAGCCGTGACGGCCGATGCCCTGAGGCCGGAAGCACCGGGAGCGCGGAGGCCCTGAGGGCCGAGAGGGCCGAAGCCGCGAGGACTGAAACCGTTAGCGCTCGCCCGTGACGGCCACCGGGCCCTCTGCAGCCCAGCCCGGCTGAGCGCTGCCCCGTGACGACGGTCAGACCCCTCAGGCACATCCCGGTACTCCCGGCCCGGCCCTTCCTCTTCCTCCTCCTCCCTCAGCCGCCGCCCGGAAGTGCCGCGCGCCCCCCCGCGGTGCGTCACCGCCCCGCCCTTCCTGC
>WBMZ01007260.1:0-275146 GCA_013400975.1 Atrichornis clamosus
CGGGCGCGCAGGCGGGGGCGGCGGGAGCGCTCCGGCGCCCCGCGGAGCGTGGTGGTGGGTCTGTGTGCGTGGATTTTCCCCCTGCTTCATCCAAACGCGTCCCGCAAACACCCCGCACCCTCCCTGAGACCGCAGAGCCGCGGCTTGCTGCACGCCCGGCGCTGCGGGCGCGCTTCGCGGGACTGCGCGGTGACCCGCGGTGTGTGTGTCTTTGAAGGAGGCCGAGATCCCGCAGGAGCTCATCGAGCGGCTGGCGCACAGCGAGATCCACAGCATCCGCGACTTGCAGCGCCTCCTGGAGATTGACTCCGTAGGTAAATTAGTCCCGTCGTCCTTCCTTCCGCGCCGTCGGCCGCCGCCGCCCCGGGGGGAGGCTCCGCACGCCCCGCGCCCCGCACGCCGCTCCGCTCCCCCGCGCCTCGGAGGCGACACCCGTGCAGGGACCCTGCCCCGAGAGCCAGGCGGCCCCGGGCTTCAAGTCAAAGGGAGGCGGCGGCCAAGGGGCCGATCGGGAATTAAAACTTCCTGGGGTTCGGGGTGGAGAGGGACCTTGTGACCCCCCGTGTTTTCAGAGCTCTCCGTCTCGCAGCGGAGAAGAATTTCCAGAAGGTTTGTTGTTGGTCTTGTATTACTCTGTTATCTTTAAACTACTGTCCTAGAGGTATTTAAAATATTTGAAACAATATTTATGAATGAAGTAATGTCTCTTCAAGCGCTGGGCTTTATTAAAAGGAAAATAAACCGTCCGCACTGATTTTAAACAGGAACCTGCATATGAAGCTTACCCTGAAAAATACACTTGTTTTTTTTCCAAAAGAAAATAGTGCAGGGTTATTTTCTGCATCATTAGGCATGCAAATGGATGTAGTGAGAATGTGCAGTTAAACAGATCGTTGCAGCAGTAAATCAGATCTAGAAGCACTGTATTGCTGGGTTCGTTATCATTTGGTTTCACTTGATGCACTTTGTTCCTGGTGATTTCTTCCCTCAGTTGAGAGAGAATAAACCCGGCACCTTTGATGTGCCCAAGGGAAACCTGCATCTTGCTGAAGCACAAACATGGAGAAAAATGAATGAGTTCTTGCTTGCATTGGTACTGGGCCATCTCCTTTTAAACCATATGCTGTGTATTTTTGTAAAGTCTGTGCCAGGTTCAATCACCTTCATTCAGTGCTGCAGGATCCTTCTAGAGTTTAACTTACTGCTTTTTGTACAGTGCTCTATTAAGTGAGCAGGAATGCACTAGGAACGTACTTTAGAGTCATAGCTTTCAATTTTCATGTGATTAGGGAGCAAATGTTTCCCCATTACACTGAAAATGGGAATATTTCAGTCTTGCACAACACTTTACCATAGAGGCTAATTGCTAATTACCAAATTGGCATCGGTTTAATATTTTTGGATAGCAGTGCTTCATCACTGTTGTTTATCACCGCAATTAAAGAAACTTTCACAACAGGGAAGGGGTATGCAGTTCATATTTCCCCACTGAAGGCTGTTCTGGACCAGACAAGTGCACTACTACTAAAATCTTTTTCCCAGTGAACTCGGTGGAGTTGGCTGCTGTTGCAGAAGGGCTGGCTCTGAGAGCTCACATTTTAAAATAGTGCATGCTGCTCCTGCCTTTGAGTCAGGGTTCTGTAGCTACCAGAATACATTATTTTTTCAAATACCTCAGTGTAACAAGCGCATACTTCATTTTTAAATACCACTTAGAAGGAGAGCAAAAGTTCATGTGGCTCCATTTCAAGAGAATCAAGCAGACAAGTGAAGCAATGGCAGGAGCTGAATAAATTGGTAGATGTAGCAGAGAAATTTATTTCAGAAAATAATTTTTTACCTTGTGGCAATGATTAACCAGAGGATGCAAGACCAAAAATGGAAGAGGTCAGCCTCAAGTTTACCCATTTCATTTTGCTGTTTTCTTGCAATTTGTCAGTTTAGAAACCATTAGAGAAACGGGAGATATAAATATTTTACTATTTCACCATGAAACAGTAATTCCTTAAGACATGAACTCAAACAATATTAAAAAATAAAACCAAAATATTCAGCCTTTCACCCGGTTCTCACTTATGCCAGTGCTCCTTTTGCCCGTGTGCTAAGTTGTACTCTGAGCTGCACAGGCACGGTTGGGTCTTCTTGGAGTAACCCGTCCTTACTACCCACGTTTGCATTTCCTGGGCACAGTCCCACAGGCTTTACTGTCATGAGTAATTCTTACTAAAGGCTTATCAGAGTGACTAATCGAGTATTGAAATTGCTGTGCTTTCCTCAAGTAAACAGGATCGGGCCTGTTTACTATATTTAGTATTAGCTTGAATTAGCAAATCAAATGTTTTCTCCTTGTCCCTGGTAAGATGATATTTCTGAAATGTATTTCCTTAGGGCTGGAATTGCCCTTAGGGAACAGCCAGTTCAGTGAGGGCTTGTACAGTAGGTATATTTCTCTTTTATAGCTTGTACTCATTTTAAACTGAGGCTTAGAACAAAATCACTCCAGTAACTATTCTCTCCCTCATTTTAGTGCATGGTATTGCCAGTCCTTCTGCATGTGAGTAGCCCTGTTTAAACTCAGTGGGTGGACTTGAGAATTAAGAATGATCTTGTAGGCTAAGAGTTTGCAGGATCAGGCATGCATGAAGAAAATGTCTGATATTCCTGAGTAACAGGGCAGAATCTGTGGAAAATGAAGGAAGAACAGTCATTTTCTCTGCTGCAATGCAAAACATATATTTTTAATTGGAAAAGTAAGTCTTGTAAGTCAGAGTGGGCAGGTTTTTCTTCTATTCTGACAGATTTGGTCTCTATATTGTAGCGCAGAGATGACTGATAACCCCCTTCATAAAATTAGAAACCACACCCCCAGACCATCTGGCATATTACTTAAAGAAAAACACTACCCAACATGGAGCTTATCATTGTATTCAAAAAAGAAAATCCAGGCCAGTTTGTCAGAGCCCAGTGCTGCATGTCCGACTCAAAGAGTGAAGGCAACATGAAAATTCTCTCTTTGTGTTAGGAAATAGGGTCTTGTGTTAATTTGCTGTGCTTGGGATCCAGAGGCGGTGACAGAATTGCCTTGGCACGACGGAGAGCAGAGTCTGACCCTGTTTAAAGGAGAAAGCATGCACAGTCCCAGGAAGTAGGCAGCTCTAGTGTGCAGAGTACACTTTTACTACGAACAGACTAAGTCCCTGAAATGGGGGCATTTCCTCTCTTCTGCCTGTGAAGTTCTCCTTGGCTCAGCAGCATGGTTTGCTCCTCGGCTTCACCTCTCCCATCTGTCCTGTGGGAGGTGGAGTTCATTTCATCACCTATTATGTTTCCTTCCCGCTGGGAACAGATTTTCCCCAAGTCATCTCCCTGCATGGGGAAAGGCAGGGCTGAGTGTGCCTCTTTGCATGGGTTAAGGGCATCCACCAGGGTCACCTTAGGCCATGCGAATTTAACAGCCTGTGATTAAGAACTAGCAGAGCAGCTTTTGTTAAGTGCAGAAATGTTCTAAATTAACAGTATACTTCCATGGAAAAGTGCTAGGTTGCCGCAGAGCGCAGTCTATTGGAAAATGTGCTGTTGACTTTGCGGCTTTTGGTGCGGTGCTCAAATGAAGGATGTTACAGTGCAATGTTCTGGCTTCCCTTGCCCCTCTTACACTTCATGAGAGGCATCTTCCATATGAGGCCTCTGTTTTTCCTGAGAGAGATGAGGGAATACTCCTCCTCCTTTACAGTTGGTTGATCACATCTAGGTAAAGGAAAAAAAAACCCACCAAAAACCTAAACAAAACAGGATCTTGCAGGCTGCTACTTAAATTTCCTTTAATAGATCAAAGTTGAAAACTTAATGACATCTATCTCTGCAGTTGGATGTCAGAAGGGCATATTTTGCATCAGCCAAAAAGAAGATCAAAAAAACAGACTGATGTTGCCGTGGGCTTTCTGGCTCTAGGACCGATTTGTAAGACAGACCATTTCAGTTCGTTGTATCTTACATTGAATTCCTGAAAAAATGGAGATAATGAGAATTTCCTAAACTGCCGCTCTTGGTACTGGAAGTCTTGGATCTGTACTTCCTGGATGCACATCAAAGTGATGTCTAGAAGGGTTTGTGTTAATACTGCATGTGTTGGTGGTTGTACCTCACATAAAATAGTTTGGGAAGAAGGTGGCAGTGCAAAAGTATAAATTGATAAATACAAAATACCAGTAATCTTAGGATGCTTTCCGCATGCTTCTTTAGTGAGAAGAGTAATGATGTATTGGCAGAATGTCACAGGAACTCTGTGATTTATACTCCATGACCCAGTGGAAAATTGCCAGTCTGACAAAAAAGAACAATTTCAGCTACACTAATGGATTGACCAAGGCTAATTGCAAGAGTTTTTATGCCCATCATTGATATGTTGTCAGTACATAAAAGATTACAGAGAAATTTCTTGATCAGCTGCCATGAAAACATTTTTTTATTATTAAAACGTTAAAAGAGAGCTGCACTAATCTGGCTCTGTGCGACATCCTCCATCTTCACATGCTGACGAGCAGTGTTCGAGTTCTAAACTAAGAACCACCCGTTTCTAGGCTTTCTGCTCTAAGCCTCATTTTGTGAGGTGCTAAGCACCCATAAACACCCATTTCCTTTTGCTAAGAGCTTGTCCTTATCCTGCAACTAAACCAGTACATTAGGGGAAAAAACTGATGCAAATTAGGTGTCAGCCTTCCTTAAAATTCAGACTAGAGAGTGCTCTTTGTGGCATCATTTTCATGCAATAAAGTCTTCTGGCCACACATCCAGAGTCAAATGGGAGTTTCGAAGCTGACTTCATGGTTTTTCAGTCCTGCTTGGGCACGAATCCTGTTGACTCAAAGACTGCTTGAGGTGTAGTGATCTTCCCATTGACTTCACTGGGAAATGGAATTCCTTCCAAACGCTTCTGGGGATGAGGGGGACACTAAGTGCCTTTAGCATTGTAGTGTCTTCTGCCTCCAGCTGTGTGCCCCGTAATCCTGTTTATTAAACCCAACGTGGATGATGTATTGATAGAAGTAGTACAATGTGTGTTGCATAAAGCATTGAGGTTTGACTGGAACTTGCTCTGCAGTCTGGTGAGCTAACTGTGTGCATCTCTTGTTTTAACCCTCACAGAGAGACATGAACTTACAAAATGATATACATGCTTAAGATATGTAGTGAGACTGTGAGATACAGTAAAAGCCAGAGGCCTTCTTCACCTTGGAAATCATCTTGTAAGCAACACATGCTCCTCGATGTGTCATTTTGCTTTATAAACATGATGATGGAGTATGGCTCGTTGAGGCTGAGTCGAGCAGTTATGTATCAGCACATGGCTTAACATATTGGTTAGCTGATCAGGCTAGTCCTTTGGTCTTACCAGTTTCTTTAAACAAGGCAGCAAGAAATCCTCCGTGCCAGGAGGGAGCTGTGCCAGCGTGCTGAGTGTGGGATTAGGAGCCGTGGCCCAGCCCTGCACCGCTGGCAGCACGGACGGCTTCCCTTTCCAGCACCATGCCTGTGCCCACCAAGCAGTTCGGATTAGAGGCATTAGTTTTGTGTATAATCTCTTTTTAAACACTCTTTGCTTGTGGATGGAGATGCTTCTTGCTCCGAGCCTAGCTTGGATCTTAGGCTGAGCAGAATTCATGCTGCTTTCTTTTGAGTATCACTTCGTGGCCTCAAATTGAGGGAGAGGTTGTGACAGCTCGAAGCTGCCAGAAAGAAGGTCAGTATTAAGGTGTTGGGTGCCTGGGTGCTAGGAAACAGAAGAGGGCTGGAGGCACATCAGAACGGATCCTCATTTTGCATAACACCATTTGGGATCAGGTGGATGGCCTGGTGCCATTGGAATGGGATGTGGGAGACCTGGCTCCACTCCCCAGCTCAGTTGCAAACTTCCTGTGGGATCTCTGGCAAGCCATTTTATTTATACCACTGATGAGTTTTCTGGAGTATGGGATGCAATAAAAGCTGAAATAAAATCCTTTAGTCATTGCTGTGTTACATTACCGGACTGGGACTGCAAGTAAGGCCCAATACCAGCTAATTAGTCAGGTTCCAGAATTTCCCGTCAAAATCTATGGGAAACAAGCATTGTACATAGGAAGTAGGAGCCAATTGATTTGGATAAATTGAGACTTCGGATTTCACAATGACTTATTTCATACGAGGATCTGTTCAGCTGATGAGAATAGGCCGGACCAGTGGGTGATCCTGGCACTACCTCTTGGACCTCCCATTTTACCTTCTCTTAGGTACTTACATTAGTATTTTCCAGGAAGTGACAGTAAACACTGAGATGCAGAGCTCTTTCTGAGGTGCTGAAGATACCACTGTCTTCATGTCTCACCTGGCTCTGTAGGTGATTTCACAAGCTGTGTGTTCCTAAGGGCACAATTTCTTAAAGGGAGGAGAAAAGGAGTTGGCTTTTTTGTAGAGCAGAGCTGTTTGAAGTGTGTTACTAATAAAGCTGAGAATAAAACAAGTTCCAGAGTTGCAATCAGCTGTGTGTGCAGAACAAACTGGAAGCTGGGAGTGTGACAGTGCAGAAGAAGGGAGTGTAGGGTGTTGGTAGCTTGTAGAGAGGGTAATTGAGTACAGGTAATACCTATTTACATTTTTCAGTGCTCATCACAGGTTTTTTAAGACCCAGCAGTGATACCTTGAAACTCTTCAGTGATGTTACAGAGGACACTCCAAGCAGCAGAGTGCTGAAGACCTTAGTTTTGGTGTCCTGTAGTCTGTGTGCAATCCCTCTGTTTGGTTCCGTCCTCCTGATCCCCTGTTTGCAGATTGTGGTCGTTTTCAGAACCCCACGGCATGGGCCACGACCTGAACTGCTTCACTTAACAAACCCAAATAGTTGGAGCAGTTACTTTGTTGTTTTTTATGATAAATGAAATGCCAAGTTTTCCATCTTTGCTTTTTCTCATGGCCCTTTAACCCATGTGGTAGGCTTATTTAGGGAACAAGACAAGCCTGGATGCAGTCCCAGAGTTTGCAGTAGCTTCAGATGCCCCTCCAAAGGTTAGGATACTTCACAGGGGATTTGTTCTGCAACAGAGAGGCTAAAAGGAAACCCATGCTAGTTACTTTTTGCTTTTGATTCTGTCCTAGTACTGCCCTGAAAACCAAGCAACAGAAAATTTACAGAGGCAGCATTGTTGCTGTTGGGTCTGTAATACCATATTTTCTACTGTAGCCTCATACCAGAACTTCAAAATGCTTGTAAGAAACATTTCACATGCAGTATTATTGTTCCTATTTCTACACCTTTCCAGTAAGAAAAGCTGTATTATGCTGTTCACATAAAAATGCAACTGTTTTACTTTAGATACGGTTCTCTGCTACAGTGTGTGCACTGTTTCTGGGGGCTTTCAGTAAAATGAATATTAGAATTAAATTGTGCATGCTTCTACAAGACATTTAGCATCTCTGTCTTCCCTGCCTTATGCCCTTGCAATTGCATTAACAGGGGTTACATTAGACTTAATTGCAGCAGGATTGGGTCTTGTGCTTGTGAACAGCACAGGTTTATTCCTGTGGAACGGTGACACTGACGCAAGATAACATACCTGAGGTTTAATATTTTGTTTCCTCTTCTAGGATACGATGATGTTTCAGAAACAAACTTGAGATCTTACAGTGTTCATTCTGCTAAACATGTGCAAGAGAATCGTCCTGTGCCCATTCGCAGAAAAAGAAGCATTGGTAAGAAACGAGCTATTTGTACTTTGGGAGTGAAAGCAGAGGGGGTGCTTTTGGTCAGCCAAGCAGGACATTTCACTGGAAAAATGTGACATGCACAAAGGAAGAAAGGCCATTTCTAGTTTCTGCCTTTCTTTTTGCACAAAACGAGCTGTTGCCTGAGAAGCTGTCTTCTGGAGGATGTCCATAGGAGACAGACATGCACAAATTCTTTACATTCACTTTCCTGTTGCAGCATGTTGGAAAGCTAGACCTCGGTTAGAAAATGCTGTGATATTCAATGTATAATTCATAGTGTGGGGAACAACTACAGCAGTGTGCTTTAAAAAACATCAACAGTTGGTAGAGTTTTCAGTACAGAAGCTCCACAAAAGGAAACAGCTTGACTCTTTATTCACAAGAAAAATACAGTTTATCCCCAAAATTAAAAGCCATTGATGGAAACGCCAGGGCATTGATTTCCATCACTGTGTAGGGCACCAGGCATGTTTACAGGGGATTTTATTCTTATTAATAACGGTGGTGATCCAATAAAGCCCAAATACAAATTTAAAGAGATGCTGGAACAGGATTTGTACGCAGTGCTCGTCCATCTGATGAGGTGTGAGTGTTCCACCATTCCATTTGAGTGTGGAAAATATCCATGATCTTATCTATGGCGGGTGGTTGGGTCTGTTTGTGCTTGGAGCTGTGGCGGTAGGCAGAGAGGGCCCAGCGTGCTGCCAGCAGGGATTTGCAGTGTGAGCTGGCAGGCACACTGGCTGCCTCGGGAGAGCAGCGGTTCTGAAACAGCCTGCCACGCTTGGCACCTCACCCTGCAAGGTGCTGGATGCCTCCCCACAAAAGTCAGTGGGAACTGGGTACGCTCAGTCACTTGTAGGAGCTGTCAGCTGTCTTGCAGTATTGGGTCTGTTAATTTTCTTGGGTTCATGGCACTGGGGGCTGAGAATAAGCATTTTCACTCTATTTGGTCTATTGAAATGCTTCTCTTTCAAAACTAAGCCTAGATTTTCATGTTGCAAGCACAGGCCAGACCTGAGCTTCTTGTGCTTCAGAACTAAGTGAAGAAGTGCAGGCAGTGTTCCAGTTCCCTGACACATTTAACCCAAAGCTATCACAAGCTTTGCCTGTAAGGCAAAAAAAAAAAAAAAAAAAAAAAAAATCCCAGCTGTCTTCAGAAAACTTACCAGCAAACAACTTGTCCCTGCAATTGCTATTTTTTTCTGGACTGTTTGGAAATAAATGCTTGACTTTTTAGGCAGTCGCTAGGTTGACAATGATACATAGTTTGGATCGTGGCAGCATCAAACAGTAGTACAGAGCTACACTTTATAATCTTCATGTGCCTGAAGCTGTGATTTACAAGCTCACCTTACCTGGGCCCAGCAGGATACTGGTTTAGCTGCAGGATTTTTGGTCATGCTACTCTTGTGGTGTTGCCTCATTCAAGAAATGACAAATTAAATAAAACCCACCATGCAGAAAGCTTTGGTAACTTCAGAAAAAATGGAGGTTGCCCTTTGGAATAGTGGTTAGACCAGACTCCCTGACGTGGGGTGTTAAAGTTCTGGAAGTGGAAACCCAAGTCTCGAAAGTGTCAAGCTGGTGCAGGTTGTTTCCCAGCTGAACCAATTTGGGTATGATACAGATAACCTCGTTTAACTTCTGGGGTGGTATTTGCCAGGTGTTGCATGTTTGTGTGATAGCATTTGTGTGCAGTGGTCTGCCCAGTGTTGGAAAACAACAGCTGCTGTTAGGCAGTTGTGCTGGGGCTGTGCTAGAGGGTCATCAAACCTGGAGGAGCTCCTGGCTTGCTGTCACTTCCAGAGTGCCAGGAGTGTCTTATCTAATGGTATGTGCTCCGAGCTGTGTTGGGAGCCAGGCCATTGCAAACCCTCATTTTAGGGCTGGGCTTTGGGAGCGAGTCAAGCTTCTCCCCTGGGCAGCACGCACAGTTCAGTGTCAGGCAAGCAGTGCTCAGCACCAGCTTGCCAGTGACCAGTGGGAACTGGGAGCACCATCCCAGCCCAGCGGCCGAGGTGCCGCTTCCCGATGGCGCGTCCGGGTGCTCCGAGGTGGGAGCGGCTGCTCACCCGGGGGTGTGACTGTCCTGTGTCCGCAGAGGAGGCCATCCCGGCGGTCTGCAAGACGCGGACGGTGATCTACGAGATACCTCGGAGCCAGATCGACCCCACCTCGGCCAACTTCCTGATATGGCCGCCCTGCGTGGAGGTGAAGCGCTGCACCGGCTGCTGCAACACCAGCAGCGTGAAGTGCCAGCCCTCCCGGATACACCACAGGAGTGTCAAGGTGAGCAACGCGGCTGCAGAGCCCTGACAGGCTCCTCTTCAGCCTGGAAAATCCGGGTATCCCTCTGCCTGTGCTGTGTGACCCGGATCTTCATGATCCTCCTACCCACAGGGTCAGATAGAATGCCCCTCTCCATCTGGAGTGAGCAGAGGGCCTTTTCAAGTTACATGATCATTGGAAAATCTTGGGTTTGGATTTGATTTTCACAGGATTCCCTTTAGGTTTTCTTTTTTTTTTTTTTTTTGTAATGAAAATAAAGTTGATTGTGCCTTTCCCATGATCTCGCACAGTACAGATCTTAAAGTTAAGAAGATAAAATGACTCAAGGGGCATTGGACTTAAAAAAATAAATAAATCACAGTATGGAATGCTGTTTTCTTAATTAAATATTATGCAGCCTAATTTGGGCTTTTATATTTGACAACATAACACTTTTGATCTGAAAAAATGTGTTTCAAATTATCTTACCCCAGGGATAGAAGACTCAACAGCTTCATGCTGTATTTACTCATTAGACAAAATCCCTGTTGCAACTTTCCAGTAAATATTACGTGAAATATTTATGTTCATTTGGCTTCACTGTGTTCTAATTTTTATCAGTATTTAAACAAGTACTGTTGATCTACATTTGTGTGTAGGAGATTAGACTTACACTTAGCATTCGTATTGTGAAGACTCTGAATTCTTATTGCCCTGAATTTCTTAAGAGCAGAATTAAAAAAAACCCCACCACATTCTTGAACATAAAATTGCTCAGCACAACTCACTGATTGCTGTACTTGCAATGGATTTCTTACTGAGAAAGGTGCTGTTCACTTAGTGCTGTATGTCCTGGACAGAAAATAAGGCACCTATGCCATTTCATTGTTTTTCATACACTGGTTTTCATATGTGCAGACACGTATCTGAGCAGGATTTCTTTTCCTTTTCTGTTTCTGAACATCTGCACAATGTTTCTACATCCAAGTAAGCTGGAGAAACATCTGAGATTTCCTCAGTGTTCCCCAAAATAATCATACTTTACGCTTGCTTGCTGCTTTGCCTTTGTGGGATATGCTTTGCAGAAACAATTAAAAATGAGGTACAAATTGGGATCAATAATTATTTGAGGGCTGAGAACAAACTGGGGAAGTTGAAGGACTGCAATTGTAAGCCTGTCTGAATAGGAGCTAAAGAGCCAAGTGCCTCAGGGTTATAATATTTAGTGCTGATGGCTTTGGGTTTGGTGCAGCTTCCAGTTAATTTTGTGCAGCAGTGAACACGTCCAGAGCAGCTGGGTGTGGTGAGACGTGTATTTCGGTCTTGCTGCTGGTACCTGTGTGTGATGACTGCAATCTTGTGCTTCTTTCCTCCCCCAGCAGGGATGGGGAGATGCTGGGTAAGAGAGGCTTGGCTGTTGAATCCCCTGCTGCTGGAACACTGAGGGTTCCCTGAGAGCTGTGCAGGGTGTCACTGCTGGGGCTGCTTCCCCAGCACACCACCATGTTGAGGAAGTCTTAGTCTCTCTCATTGTAGTGCTTTTAGATTTGCACTCATTTTAGTAGGGCACAAGCTAAAAGTAGGCTCAGCTGAGCAGCTGCTTTTCGTGGCTGTGTAAATATATTGCCACCAGCAATATCAATATACGTCAGCCAGCTTTGGAGGACTTTTTTTTTTTTTTTTTTTTCCCCCAAGTTCCAAGACTGCTCCAAACAGTCATTAAGTAGCAGGGAAAAAAAAGGACAAGAGGTCAAGCAGGAACAGGATGTTCATTGTAAAGGTTGCAGGCTGACCCCACTGTCACACCAGAACTCTTAGAACAGAATCCATATTTATGCCCTCCAGAGTCAGATCCTCTTGTAGCTTTGATGTAATTGATGGTTTTCTGAGCCTTTTGCCAATCCTAAGTTTAGAGCTGAATGTCTGCTCATGCCATTAAGTAGCTGGCTCAGAGTGAGGGTCCCTGGAAAGGTAGGGGGAGAGACTTTGGAGAGCCTTCTCAGCTGCTCTACAGTGCAGTTGGAAAGCCGGCTTGTGTTTTCCCCTGATGTCAGACTGCATAAAAGCTCTCTTTTGATGGGACATTGAAAAGGCTTTCCCCGCTTCCTCCTCATTGACAAGGTAGTGAGATCATAGCTGGCCCATTCACACTAGAAAAATGTTCATCCAGAAAGGTCAGCAAGTGGGTTTGCATCATCCAACAGGCGAAAGCAAAGGGTGTTTTCTTTGTCTCACTGAGGGCCACTGTAGTCAAGGTTCAGAGACGGCTGTGGCAGTGTGGGAGGAGCAGTGGAGGTGCTTGTGTTGGGGCATTTCATTCCTTGGATGGGATTCAAAGGCTGGAGGGTTCAGGGATGTCCTTACTTCATCTTCACTGAACTCTGATGAGTGAAATACCATTAATGGGCTTGTGGAATTGAAGCTGTAGGGAGGCTGCAAGCCAGGGGTGTTGCTGGAACAGCTTCCCTGAAATAGGTCTTCTAAGGTTTCCCTTTCATGGGGTGGGTTAGTGAAAGGTAGGTTTGCTCTGCACGGTGGCAGAGTGAGCCCATGAGAGCACAGCCTCCTGGCCTAAAGACATCTCTGTTAGCAGCCTGCACCTGCACAGCACTGCAGAACTCGGGCTGGAATGAGGATGCTGGTTGGAATTGCTCTTTGCTAGCAAGGAAAGGATTGCATTTCTCTCCTGATAGAGTACTGGTGACAAGAATGGACGAGTTAGGGATGTTGGTGTCTGTTACAGAGAGATTTCCTCCTCTGTGTGCAAAAGCATTTCAGTAACATCTGCAGGTTCTGTTGCTTCTGCCCAGTGAGTTCAAGCATTTACCAGGTACCAGGATATAATTTATTTAGGAGGTTTCTGAACAAGAGTCTTCCCAAGAGGCTTTTTAAACGTTGAGCATGGTGTTGTTCTTGGTGGATTTGGTCACAGAAGCAGAAAATAGTTAATATTATAGAGCAAATTATGCCTATGCTGATAATTTTGAATAGCCAAGCTGAATATTATGATTGATTGCAGCAATGCTCATTTACAAACTCAGAAACAAGAGCTAAATGACTCCCATGAACCTCAGCAGCACCTCAAGTTGGCCTTGAGCTGTAGCCATGCCAGCTTCATCCATTTCTACATCTTCAGTGTTGAGCTGATCTGGGGAATCTTAACCTAGGATATTGTTATAGTACATTAATACGAGGGTGAGATGCAGAGAAAAGGAGCTGGACTGGAGGGAATGCAGAAGCAGCTCCTCGGCTGTCATCAGTGAGTTGTTCAGAGGTTTGGAGGGAGTGCTGGAGTTCAGGATGAGTTGTTCAGCACAGCTGCCCAGCCTCAGAGGAGGTTGAAAAGGCCTTGCAGAACAAATGGGACGTGTGGCTAAAGTGGCTGTGTGTCATATTTGCAGGTTTAGGAACTTTTTTCTTCAGTGACTGTTTCTGCCAGTAGGATAAGTAGCATTTTGATTTAGCTGTGGCTTATCTGAGATTACAGTCAGCACTTGGTGGGACCTGCAGGCAGGAGCAGGTACCAAAGGTCAGTTAGGACTGGGACAAACAAAGGAAACCCCGACACAGCTGAAGGCGGAAAAGCAGCCAGGTGCCCTGGGAGCGTGGGGAGCCCTGGCAGGGGGCAGGGTCTGGCTGCTCTGCTCGGGGAGACAGGGCACAGAGACCTCACACCAGCCATTCCTGCCCTCCTGTCCCTGGAGCAGTGACTTGCCAGGCCCCACGGGACCCCTGATCGCTCCCCAGCCCTTTATTCCCTGTTGGCTTATGTCTTCCTCACGGCCAGGTTTTCCATCCCTCATATCAGCATGCAGTTATTTTAATACAGAAGCAATAGGTGCTTCCAAAAAGTATCCTTATTCCGTTACTTTTTGGGCTTGTTTCCCATCCAGTTTTTAGGTATCAGCCACATGAGTTCTCCTGTTCTGAGGAACTTTCTGTGCTGACACTTCTCTTGCAAGTTCCTGCCCATGATAAATCTTAGCTTTATGCTAGATGTGTTCTGGACATTTCTGCTTACAGTCTCATTTTTTTTCCTGCTGTTAATCCCTAATTTCATCTTTCCTGGAGAAGCTCTAAAAAAAGTATTCCCATGATGTTTCCATTAGGCCACATATTTTTATCAGATTTTATTTTCATTTTTACTTAGGCACCACACTGTATGGCAGGATGTAGACCTAGAGTCTACACTGATGCAAGTATGGTGCCACTGATTATACACCATTTAAGCTGGTCAGTTATTTCACTGTCCTTCTTTTAAAGAGTTTTTACATAGTGATATTTTGTGGGTCTGGAGGATTTGAGGATTTTTATTTTTGTTGCAGTAGAGACAAGTAAAAGGAGCCTGTTGGTTTTTTGAGGGCTGACCACCTCAAGGCATTGGGTAATACACTCGAGAGTAACTGTACAATATAAACACCAGGGAGAAAAATACAAAGAAGAAGAAAAGATCCGTACACAAGGCCAAATCCCACGCTGATGGCACAGCTATGCCTGTTTATACCCACTGAAAATCTGACCTGCAGTGCTCATCATTGTAGATCAGCATTGCGTGTGGCAGCAGGTGCTAACAGGTGACACAAACACAGCAGCTTATCTGGTTAGTGCTGCTTCAGTTCCAGTATTTGTGACATCTCACAAAATGACATTCCTTTAACTTGTGTAGCACGAAGTAGGGCAGTGGAACATGTGCTGGATTGTATTTTAACTACAATAGTAAAAACCAGCTTTCAATTGCTACATAAATTCATTATGATTCTCTTCAAAGTATTACCACTTCTGGTTTTTTTACTGTTGTTTAATACCAAATACCCACAGGAACTGCACATATCTCTCAGTTTGGGAAAGCAAGCAAAACAAGGACAGACTTTTAAAAGCTTGATTACAGTTTATTTTTGTTGCATGTAATTTTCAATAAGACTGGTTTATTCTAACAGCTGTAATAAGCATGGCAGATCAGAAAGCTGTTTCATGATTGCTGGGTCCCTTTCTTTGTCTCTGATGATGGAGGTGTCTTAATTACTGTTTGTTTTCATAAATTTTAAGGATTAGTCATCCTTTGATGCCAGATGACTCAGTTGTACCATGCATTTTCAAATCATTGTGTTCAAAGGCTTGATGGAGTTGGGTTCTGATAGGAAATTTTGAAATATACTGCTCCGGCCCATAGTTAATCTTTCAGATAAAGTATGCTGGTATGTCATGGCCAGCTCTCAATTTGTTTATGTGGAGATCTGACAGTTTCAGAAGACACCTTTTAATAGTTATTGCATCTCTCTCTGTAACTTTTGTTTGCTGGGTAAATGAAAATCATCTCCAGATCCTGTTGACACAAGGGGCGGTGACTAAAATGTGGATCTGAACTCCTTGCTCCATGAAAGCAGAGGCAGATCTCCCACTGGCTTTAAGAAGGCCAGGATTTTGCTCTCACTTTTGTCATTGGCATTCAGAGGCTCTTGATGGTTGTGACTCCAGAGGCAGAAAGAGTGTTTCTGGGAACTGGGAATGTAATGAGTTTTTCCAGCCACCAGTCTGATTTTGTGACACTGTTCCAGTTTTGAAAGGGCAAGGGAATGATTTTCATAGTGTGAAGATTGATTTGGAGCATTGAATCCCCACCAAACACACAAATAAACCATGGCTGGGAGTGTAATTATGGATGCTTTATTAGGTAGTAACTGGAGCTTTTGGTTGGACCAGCCTTTGTGGCTTTGCCACGTAACTTTTGTAGAGACGAGCAGCCTGTCCTGTCCTTCTGCTCCCTCATCTCTCTCATTTATAATGCATCCATGTGATTTGTAGACTTCTTTTTTGCTGGGACAGCCACACTGCAGCGCACTTTTGTCAAATGAGGAGTGGTACTTAGAAGCCATGATTTCATTTCAGTGATTTCCATTTCAAGCAAATGATTATCACCTATTCTGCAGTGTTCAGCACAACTGAGAACTAAACACTGGACCTCTTACAAACTCTCCAGCACTGTTTGCCCACATCATGCCATATTCTCTTACGTGGCCTAGACCATCATGCCTGTTGCACTTTTAGAACAAGTCAGTGCCCAGCATCCCACGAGCCATAAGCACCCCAGAACATCAGTGCTCCTGCTCTCTGTGCCATTCCTCCTCTCCTGGCTACCAACCTGCTGGTCAGGATGTCCTCGTGTTCCCCCGACCCCGACATCCTTCTGTTGTGTGGATGAGAGGCCTGCACGTAGCCAGAGCTGCTCCAGCATGATCCTTCCTCCAACCTCACCTTGCCCTCCAGGCTCTCTCATTTTAAGGATGCCACAAGTGGAGCAGTGCAGTTGGAAGCTGTTGGAAGGACTGGAGAGAAATATTTTATCTGCCAGCTATCCACAGCAAAGCCAAAGGCTGGATCCACTTTGGGAGTAATTCCCTTGGACCTAAAAGCTCTGCGTGGGAGCTCTTGTGAACAAGGCCCAGGTTCTTTCAGGGAGTGAGTAGGGATCAGATTGTGCTTTCTAAGGTGATGTTCAGATCCTGGTTGAGTAGGGTTGAGCACTTCGCATTCAGAGGGGTCTGGAGACACCAATTTGTAAATAATAGAATGTATTACAAACCAGCCTAATGCCTTCACTGTCAGCCTTTATCATGTGCAGAAGATCGTGCTAAAAGTGGCAGTTTGCAGAACAACCACTAATTTGAATCGGTATAGAAGTTTATTGTGATACATGTGGAAACTGAGTCGCTTAAAAGTTCAAACCAAAATGAATGGAAAATGGTTTTATCTCTTGGGGGAAAATTGTTTCAAACTGCTGAACTTGAATAAACAAATAGTCTGTGCAATAAATAGTTACACGATGCACAATTAAGATAAAAGATGATTAGTATGCTAACATTTTACATGGGTTTGGCTACATTAAAAACAGAGCTATATAGTTATCTGTCTTCAGTTCTGAACTGTAACTATGTTGATGTGTCTCAGTACATACCTCATCATATTTTATAGGTGGCAAAAGTGGAATATGTTAGAAAAAAGCCAAAATTAAAAGAAGTTCTGGTGAGATTAGAAGAGCATATGGAATGCACCTGTACATCATCAAATACTAATTCAGATTATAGAGAAGAAGAAACTGGTACGTTTTCCTTTTATTTTTGCATTAATGCTGATTTCATATGGATCTTACTTTTATATTAGTAAAGAATGTGAAGCAAACATTGCTTGCAGTGAACTCAGTAGAGGAGCTCCCAGCTACTTCTCTGTGTGTTGAAGATGCAAAATCAGGGACAGTTTGTGCTGCAGAAGGAGTTTGGATTTCAAATTTAAAGTGTATCACTTCTCATTAGGTTAGCCTTTAAATAAATATAAATGCCCAGTCGTATTCAGGTCTTGCTTCACTAAGTTAAAGGTTGGCATGCTGCAGCTCATTGGTGAACTGTGTTGCCTAATTTCTTCAGACTTCGTGGAGGCAGGGCTAAGGCTGAGATTTACTTAACCTTGGGGAATATATTAATGAAATTAATGTAAAGCACTTTGTAATAAATTCATTATTCAAGGGTAAGGAGTTAGTTTTGAAACAACATTGCTCATTCCTGTTGTTTTCTTACATATATATAGCCAAGACTTCCTCAGTTTTTGCATTACACCTAAATTTGCCTTACCAGGACAACCTTTTAAGTTACAATGGGGAAAGATTTATGGGAAAAATGCTTACTTTCAATCTGGCTTTCATAAAATCATTCTCAATTCATCTAAAATCATTATCTCAGATCTTCTTACTAGGATGCAATCAATGCAAAGCTTGTCACACTTACTCAGGAAACCAACTACGGTAGAAAGTACATTTCCCTTTCTCCTGATACTGGTTGGAGGCAGCCTCAAAAGCTTGCTTTGCACCTTTGCAGGGAATTTAAGGGTGTAGTAGAGCCAGCCCAAAGTTAAGAGTAATTGAAGAGCAGATAAATACAGGAGGAAAGCTGACAAAGGTGATGGATTTTGTAGGTGACTGGGTAGTGAAGGGTTTTCTGTCCTGGCTCCATCCAGCATGGAGACATAAATCTGGTCCGAGCAGATGTAAACTTCAGTTGCTATGTACAGAGCAGAAGAATTAGAATTTCTATAAAAGCAAAGTTAGACCTCTGCTGTGATTTTACTGGACATCAGTTTATAATCAGAGCTGAGTGTTTAGCTGAAACTAGGTGGAGTTACTAGATAAAACCACGTATAAAGTGGTTATTTTTAATGTGTGTATGGTTTGATATATTTCTTCGGTTAGGAAAAAAAGTTTCATTAAATCAGTTTCAATTTTCCAAATTGCCAAGGACTAAGCAGTTACAATTTTAAGATCAAAATTTTTCTTTTTGATATGTGCAGAAAGTGGATTAGAGTTGTCATGGAAAAGTATAGATTTCTAGGATTTAATTACTGATGGGAACAAAACTTGCACCCAGCAAGTGGATGGTGAGCTGAAAATAGCTTAACTCCAGAGCTGAAGGCAAATGTTGAGTACTGCATGGTAACAGTAATTATAGATGGATTTTGGGAATGACGTGTGCAATGCCAACTTCGTTTATTATTTCTTTACTTTTGTGTAATTGCTCTGTAAACGCAATGTCAAATCAGACGTTATAAAGTTATTACTTTAATGTGAAGGATAATGAGATTTCTTTGAAATGTAAACGGTTTGGGTGTTTATGACTTCAGTGTTGCACGAAATGCATTACCTTAGGGCTTTTCACCAGCCCTGCCCTTATGTTAACAGGAAGGCCTAGGGAATCAGGTAAAAAACGGAAACGAAAAAAGTTAAAACCAGCATAAAACCTACTGGAACTATTTGATATTCAGGTAGGACCTATATGCTGAACACCCTAATAGCACAAGTACTGGAAAACTTAATCAAATATCATCACTTCAACTTAATCACTGTTCAGAATCTTGACACTTGCTACCTCAAGGCTGCAAAGAGATTAGATTTGATTGGCTTTGATAATTCTACCTGCTGGTATTTTCCCTTTAAGCTCCACATCACCATCAGCATCTTACATTCTTGAGCTACTTCCTTTTCTTGCCTTTTTTGTTTCTTTTTTATTGGAGGGTGCTAATACTTCAGCTTCTGAAATCTCAAGTTCCGTTGCCTCTGCTTGTGTTTCATTGTGATTGATTTCTGAGGTCAGAGCATCACGTGATAATGCATGAATAAATTGCCAGGTTACAAATTGTTGTGTTCCCAGTCCTTGGCTGTGAAGCATTGAGTGTACATACAGCAAATACTATGAAATGTGTGACCATCAAACCCATGTTCTGACGTGAACTGGGGTTGATAGTACATGCACCTGACACAATCTAATGATCTGCCTACCTGACAAGAAAGATACTTAGAAATACCATTTTTTTGTGTGTTGCAGAGCCGTCTGTTGCTTATACCAGAAAATTAAGATTTTTATTTTGTCTGTTCAGTCTCAGTAGGATGATGACAGTCAGTCATCAAAATTCATGAGGTTTTCAGTGTAGTGAAAAACTAACACCCTCTCAGTGCAAAAACGACTGAAATCCTTTGGCCAACATATTAGCAATGTATGATGATGGCGACACACATTCCAAATTAAATACGGAATTTCCATTTCTTAATGACTTGAAAGTATGTAAACTGCAGCATTTGCAATTGATTCTGGTATTTGGAGTGGGAATGATTTGGATTTTGCAGTGTCTGTGCCCAGCGCCTGGATGATGGTGGATTTAATTTCAAGCCCCCTGTTTTTGCACATGAACTCCCAATGGCAGTTTTCATTTATACCAATGTATCGTTTCTAAAGAATGCTAAACTTGATATCCTGTTTCAGATTAACAGGTATTTATTGGGAGTAGTATGATAGAAGCAAAGATTTTCTAAAATTCAACTTTAAAAGTGAGCATGTAAACTCAATCAAAACAGCATTTAGAACTTCTTGTCCCAGGTTAGTGACTCTTCATGCAGAACAGTTTTTTTATTTTTAAGTCATCTACTTGGGAGGACAGGGCCTTTGATTCTAATCATAGAGTTATTGTATCTTTTTTCTCTCCTGCAGATGTAAGGTGAAAATAAGCTAGAAAAAAAAACTTCTCTCTGGGACATGGATGTACATGGTTTGTTACATTCCTGAACCTACTATGTATGGTGCTTATTGACTGTATACTTTATTTGTTCTCCTGTGTGAAAAAAACTTGGCTCAAAAGAACACTTAATGAGAACAAAGAGACAATGTACATTTGTTTAATGTGACATCAAAGCAAGTATTGTAGCACTCTGTGAAACAATAGGAAGCTTCCCTGTCCAAAAAAGAAAAAAAAAAGAAAGAAAGAAAAACAGAAAAGAAAAAAAGACAGTTGAATGAATGGAGGATACCAAAAGTACTCAAAAACATGACAAAAATCTAAGTGAATAGTGGATTTCTGTCAGAGCAGTCAACGGTGCTTTACGTCAAGAAATGTGCCTGCGTTCTTGATGAAGATGGATGGACACTGGTGGACTTCAGGCACAAAAAAAGCAGGAATGTATGAAATGATCAAATGCCACGCAAACACTATAGAACAATACATCCTTGCTTGGTGGTGTTTTAAAAGTCTATACAAAAAAACCTTCTGGGGAGCCTTAAGTGGATTTTTTTTTTTTACACCATAAAGTGATTATTAAGTTTTCTTTTTACTCTTTGCCTAGCTTTTTATTATCTCTTGGACTACATTTGCCAATAACACATATAAAAGACTGGTATAACAATAAGCAGAACACAAAACATTATGGTATTTCTCCTAGTGGGATGCAAACTAATGAGATGTATTAAAATAAAAATGGTATACCTATGCATAATTTTCTAGACGTTTCTTGGTTTATGTTCCCCAACCTCCCCCGTAATTTAAAGCGTTACATAAAAGAAAAAAAAAGAGAAAAAAGAGATGTGCGTAAACAAATCATAGGATATCCATGCAAAAATCCTTTTTTTTTTCTTTAAGACTTATGCCAGTTGCCTACTAGTGATATTGTGTTAGCAATTGTCATTCTTATCAGTATACAGATACTTTTATTTCACATGTTGGAGCTGTGTGAAATGTACAAATTCTTGTATCTGCATTGTATAATGTCATGGTGGCATGGGAACTACCTTGCTGCAAATATTTGAACAAAACCTAAAATTCTTTATTTTTGGTAAAATGTTATGCTTTATGTGTATTCAACAGAAATATGTGTTTTTGTAAAGGTGAAGTTTGTATTTTTATCTAAAAATTAACAGTTTTATATACCTGAGAAAGCCTGCTATGTTTTCTTGAACCAAAAAAAAAAAAAAAGAAAAAAAAAAAAAAAAAGCATTTTGTGGTCATATTTTTGTAGTAGAATAGCCCAAATAACATCAAAATCTATTTTAATTATAGCAGGGCAGATAAAATACTCTGGCACCAGCTCCTGTATTTTCAAAGTGCTGAAGGATTAAATGTTCAGTTCCCCACGGATTGCAGTGGGAGCCACATGGCTAAATCCTTCTGTACTGCTTTGGAAATCTCGGGCTGTGCCAGATATGACATGGCTACTCACTTGGCCAAAATCGCTGCCCCTCCCCAGTAGTTTGGATTATGTACCCTTTGTTTTATTTGGATTATTACATTGGGTATGTAAAATGAACTACTGGATTCTTTTATTTGTGAAACATCTACAAAGAGATGAAAGAGTTTTCTTAGTTTGGAACAACAAAAAAGTTTGTCTTGAAGACAGTGTTTCCACTCAAAATATCTTCAAATGTGAATGAACTGCAGAACCTTAAAACAACAAAAGAGAGCGAGATTTTTAACCTTTCCATTTCTCTAAATATAGTTCAAACATTCCCCTCCTATTCCTGTAGCTATGTCCAAATTCAACCAAACAAAGCAATGTTAGCTAACAGGCATTATTGGCTTCAGATGCTAATGCAGAGATAGAATTAGTCACCGTTCTATTTTGTGATCATTTTCCCAGTGTATTTGTTGAGCACCAAAACTGGAAATACATTTAACTAAGATTGTCTGTGCTTGTTTTCCACTAAGTGTACTGTTCACAATGTTATGCACATGAATGTATGTGTCTGCGTTTAAAAAAGTGTATAAAATGTAATTTATATATTTATGTTTCAGTGGGATGCCAATAATATTGCTCCGTTCCTTTTTTTTTTGTCTAAAAAATATCTAATGAAAAAAAAAACAAAACAAAACCAAACATATATCCATTAAAATCATGTAGGTGAAAAGCATTATGTGACCCACTCAGACACTGTGCAGGTATGAAAGGATGTCAAGGTCACTTCAGTGGAATAGTTTGCAGAACAACTCTTGGAGAGTCCCGTGGTTGCACTGGCATGAGGAGGTTGTGTTTGGGTGTGTGGGCCAACTCCTTGGGAGAATCCTGAAGCTCTGATTTGTATCACGAGGGAGTCTGGCCTGGCAGAAAAGTATTGAAAACAGCAAACCGGCAAATAATATTTGTTGGTGCCGGCAAATGAACGTGCTGTGCCAAATTCAGCACACCAGGAGAGAGTGAAGACTGAATGGAGACTTTCCCAGTAGTCGTTTGTTTGAGACTTGTAGTCTCGAGGTAATTTTGTTACGAGGAATGAAACGCACACGAGTCTTTGTTGTCAAGCACAGTGTTTATACAGCATGCGGCAGAAAACACAAAAATCTCAGGGCTATGTTCTCAGCTACTATAAATTGGCAAATGTTTCTGACTTCAGCTGCCCCCGAGCTAATTTACATCAGATGAGGATCCAGTCCATGGCTGTTAAATTGCGAGGAGTAGTGTCACGACATGAGCATCACTTCTGTAGTCCAGCTGAGCTCTCACCCGCCAGCCCTGGGAACGTGGCAGGCTGTGGGATTAGTCCTTCTCCAAAGTGGCAGATACAACCAGAAGGAACAGTAACATTAAAGGCTGTGACACGGGAGTCGCTAATTCAAAGTTAAGTTGGACATTTCAGGGGCCATGTCCTCAGCTGGTGTAAATCCCCACCACTCCATTGCCTGCAATGGAGCTGTACCAGCTTACACCACTTGAGGGGCTGGTCCCTCATTCTTGCTCATCCCTTCCACTCCTCGGTCCTGCAGGGATCTCAGATTGTCGTGTATGGTTAATGTAATCCTGTGTTCTCTAATACTTAAGCACAATAAGTGAATATAAGAATGAGTGTCAGACTTAACTTTGAATGTCCAAGCTCTGAAATGGTTTGTTTCACCATTGTGGCTGTAAATTAAACAGTTCTCTGTGCATTTGTGAATGCCGTGTCATATCTTCTTCTGCTGTCTGCTGGAGGTGGACTCCGTCTGGACTTTCCATGTGCTGCATTTGGAATGTTACAGGGAAGGGTGTGAGCAACTGGAGCCACAAGATACTTGATGGACAGCTCTGTTATTTGTGGGGTGGGGGGTGAGTAGGGGGCTGAATGGAATCGAGGATGATAGTTGGCATAAATTGCACTTCCATGCAAAGCTTCAAGACCTTGTTGGTTTCATCCTTCCACATTGTAGATAGAGATTTGGGATTAAAATGGTTTTCTGTTTTACATTCTGCACTCATTTCCTCTCTCCAGGGATTCAGAACTTCTTGATCTGATTATATCTTTTTTTGAGGTCTTGTCTGGTCAGAAAATGCATCTAGAGAGGACTGCCCCAAACCAGTCTCAGCATTGCAATATGGTGCATGATTCTTTCGACAGTTCATTACATCTAATTCTGTGCTTCATCTTTCCAGACCTGTCCTTCAGTTCCTTTTGTTAAGTGAGACCAAGGATTACATGCCAGTGTGCTTTCCTTTCCTCCTGTCCTCTGTCCTGCCTGGCATCTGCTTTATTAAACAGTGTGTGGTGACTGCAGCCAGTTGCTCCTCTCCAGCCCTGGAGGTTCCTAGGCAGCTCCAGCACTTTGTTTTTACGCTTTTTACTCTGCTTGGAACAGCATCTGTGGGTCTCCTCCCTCCAGTGGGCTTCAGCATTCCATCTATAAGGTTCTTTTGTCTGTCCTCCTCCATGTTGCCTTTCTGCAGGCTATTTTGCAGCTGTTCTCTGCCTGACTTGCCCATCTCTCTGATTCTGTCTCTCAAAAATGATTTTCCCTTCCTAAGATGTGTCTCATACCTGTTTTCTCCCCTCCTACCTGACAGAACAGCCTTTGATCTGTTGGTCTCCAGTTGCTTTGTCTAGGCATGTGCCCTGAGATCCTTTCTCCCTGACCTACAGGCCCATGACTGACCCCCCACATGCTGCTATATAAAAAATGCTGTTATGTAGAAATGTTCTTGTGGAGAGGAAAAGATTCATCTTTGCATTTGGAAAAATACTGGTTATTGAAAACTCTTTGCTAAAGTTCTGTCCAATTCCAGCAACAGTGTGACTCTGGAATAATGGCATTGAAGCTGTTCCAGACATCTGACAGTTTAATTAGGATCAGTGGCCCCATTTATGATTTAATTTCCAAGTTTCAAATCCTATTTTGAAGTTTCAAAACTACCTCAGATTTGCATGCTCATATTTTACTGTAAATCGAAGGAGATGATGTTTGTAGGCCCCTCCCATGGCTTTGAGGATGTTACTCTGGATAGTTATCTGGCCCTCACTTGGGCTGGAAATTATGGTTGCTTTAAAACAGACACCATGTCGAGGTTTTCAATCAAGTAATTGTTTCTAATACACAGTTTCTAGTAGTAGCAGATGTCAGAGTCAGGTAAACTCATAAGAATCCCGCTTAAATTTCCTTTAATTTCAGGTAACAAAGCCTATCAGTGTTGTATTCCTCAAAAAACAGACTATGTTTTGTATCTGTTATTCAATTTAGTTACTGTCTGTGTTCCCACATTTTCATAGCAAGGCATTATTCCATGTCTGAGCTTTTCTGTGCTGCCCTTTTCTGTAGCATCTCTGCGGCACAGCCTTGAACTGGTTTGTATTCATATCTCTGAAATAAAGAACTATTGTTATCCCATTTTAGGCGAGACCGAGGCATGGAGAAAAGACTGTGCAAGGTCATACAGCAAGGCTGTGGCAGAACCAGGGATAGGACTCAGATCTGAGTGCTCATCCAGTGCCCTAAATCACACGACCATCTTCCCTTTCCAGGAATGAATCCTTGCACCCTTAGAGCTAAATACTGAAAAGATTGAGGGTAAGTCATTTTGCCTAATTACTGTGCATTGGATACATGATCAAAAGCCACTGCCATATTGTCAGAGAACATAGTGATTGATGAAAATCCATCTCTCTGCAATTATGCAGCCTTTTATCCTATCATGAGCCAGTCATTTCCTGCTTCTCTAAGGAGTCAGCCTTTCATGACTTACAGTGAAAATTGTGCGCATAGAGCAAGACTCACATTTTATGAGAATTTACAAAAAAATCCAGTAGACAATTTTCATTCTGCTTTAGTTCAGTGTCATTCCTTCCTTTTATGGGTGTGGGTAACATTTCCTAGGGGAACTTGTTTTTGTCATGGGCCCAATCCTAAATTTTTTTCCCAGGCCCTAACATGGAAAAACACTTTTAAGAGATGCCTGTGTTTGCTCTTCTGCAAACTAGTGCCTAAGCATGCTCCTAGCTTTGGACAAACATCCCATTGACCTCAGGCAAACAGAGCAGAGTTGATGCTTTATTTTTTAATTAGAGTGTGCCTTCCTGACACAGGATCCCAGTTGTGGACTGGAGGTCTTTGTGCTCACAGAGTGTCAAAGGATGTAAGCCACCCCAAAGATGAAGTAACAAGAGCAGTGTATACAACTGGGAAAACATCTGGGAGAGTTCCACTCCTGCTCCCATGGAGGTGCCATTTTGAACTCCATATTTGTTCTCTTTGGGGAAAGACATGGGTGGATTCAGGTCTGCAGTCATCAGTCCCAGTGAGCCCATTTAATACTACCTGTTTGGGCACCTCAGAGAATGTAATTTGAAAACTCACAGTTGTACCAAAGCCAGAGAAATTTGAGATGGGAAAAATTAATGACAGCAAATTTCACACGAAATTTGGCAACTTTTAATTTAGGGGGAAAAAATGAATTAAAAGGTAGAATAAACAAGACCAGAAGCTTGACTGTTCTTTTTTTAAGTTCTGGCATGTCACCTGTCCCTTTAGCCGTTCTAATTATTTGCTGCACCAGGCTAAAGTATGTGCTGAAGCAGCTCAGAATCACTACAACATGTGAGAAGTTAGGACTGGTTCTTGTTGAACTGCTGCCTATTACCATGGCATATGACTGTGAGGTGGGGCCCACAATCACAGTTGTAAATCAAAGAACAAGTCATAGGTTAGGTTCTGTTTTCCTTAGATATTGTCTCCAAGTTTGTGTTCTGTGTACTGGTCTTGAGTGACGTTTGGTGAGCTTTCCAATGAGGTGGAAAGTCATGAATACCTCGTTCCCCACCCGAAAGTAAGGAAGTGCTAACTCTTAGTCTTGTTCACAATCAATGGATTGAATTCTGGCAACATCCTGCTGGTAGAATTTCTGTCACTGTAGGTTTCACTGTCACATTTCTCCAGTCTTACTTCTTCCCATAGAGGGGAATCCAGTCATTTTTATACTTGGCTTACTAGCAGGCCACCTAATTTGACTTGGTTTGGGCAACTCAGAATTTCTGTTTGAACAGATAGTTGTGCATGCCAGATATCTCCCAGGGTCTTAGATAAAAATGCACAAAGCAAGGCTCACTTGAGTGCTTCAACAGACAGGAAGTTCACATGTGAAGGCTGGAATAGTCCCTCAAACCAGGAAATAAGGAGCCAAGTTCGTATCAAGTGTTACACGCTCATCTTCAGATCAAACCTGGTGTTTTGGCCTCTATGTACTATCCTTGATCTTGCATAATGGAGGCAGCTGGTTTTATTGTCCAGCTTTGAAATGGAGAGTAGCTGTTAAATCAGGTGTGCAAAAAGCAGAAGCACCCAGAGATGCAGTGGAGCCCATAGTGCTTGAAATCCCCTGGAGGTTTTGAAAGCATCCTCATTGTTGAAAGAAATCACAAATAACCAGAGAAAAGCGTTTTAAACACTTCTGAAAATCCCACCCTGGTTTATTTGGCAGGGGAAGAAAGGATCCAAAAGAGATACTACTTATGAGGATCATTCAATGACGAAGTAGGTGTTCGTAGGGAATGCTCATGCTTAAATCTTTCAGCAGTTAATTACCATATTTACAGACCATAATACAGGAATACTTCACTTATCAATACATCAGGGCTTGGATGAACTTTGAGACGCATGAAAATGAGACACTCCTTAGGCCCGTGGTGGCTCTGTGTTCTAGTAACTGATCAACCCTTTACATAATTGGTCAGATCTCTACTTTGCTTAAATAGATACAACTCCATTGACTTCTCTGGAGGTGACAGTTACCTGAGAACTGACCCGAAACTCCTGCCACGAAGCAGATAATGGTTTCGTATTTTGCTGTTTAGTGTTGTTGTAAAAATAGGCTCATTTCCTGGAGCAGTTAAAACAAGAAAATCGGGAAAAGAAATTTCCCACAGAGACTCATCCACACTGGAATTCACTGAGGACCCCGGATGTGAGCATGTACTGATAGAAAACATAAAACAGCAACTTTGTTTAGGGAAGCCTCTGACCTGTCAAAAATGCAGAGCATTTCTTACCAGACTTTTCCTTGGCAATTAGCGGGTAGAATTACTCATAGAAATTGTTTTGTTTGCTCACAAGGGGAGAAGTAAGACATAAATTCAAGATAGCCCCTCTCTGACCACAAGAAAGACTCTGTTCACAGAGGGCCTCTGGGTGAAGTGCTGGGTGGCCTCAGCTCCCTCTGGGGATGAACTCAAACTTTTAGACCTCAGTGACTGAAGTATGAAGAACCTCTCCAGACTTGCTGGACATCCCTAGCTGGAATTTTTTCAGCAGTCTAAAGGATTTGGGCATTCAATTTTACTTCATTTTTACGTGGCTTTCAGGAAACCTTGTTGGCTTCAGAACATGTCTGTCTGTGTTGTGAAGAGAGACTAATTTTGTCCCAGTGGTGTCACCGTGACTGCTGCCTTCCCTCTCAGGGCAGCAGCACTCAGACCCTAGGTTTGCTTTTTGTTGTGTGGTGTAGGTGTTTCCCAGCAGTGTCTTTTCAAGTGCCCCATGCTGGAACAGCCTGACATTTTCAGATGGGGAGTCCCCCTCACTCCAGCCATGCTTCACCTTTTCCTTAGCACTTTGCTTTACATGTGTTCTCTGTATAAAGGTGGTGCTGGTTTAAATTGAAGACCAGGGAACCTTCAAGAGGTCAGATTTCACCTATGGGCCCTGTCCAGCTGCTGCTGGGGTCTATGTGGTGCCAGAGGAGGAGGGAGAGATGCTCCAGCAGTTCCAGGGAATGAGCTGAGGGCTCTATGCTCACACACTTGGAAGTGAAGAGATTTCTTGGTCCAAACTCCTCCACGGTAAACTATTCTGCTCAGAGGTCTCCTTGGAGCCAGGAAGCTACTCAAAAACCTGTTCAAGATCTGAATTCCTCTTGACTGCAGTGGGTTTCCACAGCAAAAATGACAGAAGCAATTTATTTCAGATAGAGTAGTTTCTTCAACAGGCC
This sequence comes from Atrichornis clamosus, assembly GCA_013400975.1. Classification (NCBI taxonomy): domain Eukaryota; kingdom Metazoa; phylum Chordata; class Aves; order Passeriformes; family Menuridae; genus Atrichornis; species Atrichornis clamosus. Next base: position 28,535 of record WBMZ01007260.1, read on the forward strand.
ATGTAGGAGTTGGGCAGGTTAATGCTCAGCTTGTGTACTTCACTGATTGCCCCAAATACCACTTTTAAATCAAATTCTAAGTGTTTATTCTGGAATGTGTTTCTCATAGAGGTGCTTCAGAAGAGCTGGCCTAGCAGCTTGTATCCGTTGTTGTGGAGAGCCTGCTGGCCCATCCAGCACGGTTGGGCTATGCCTGCAAAGCTAACGGGGGTTTTGGGACCTTGCAGCTGGGCTTAGAGAGTGCAAATGTTTCCCATTAGCTCCCTGCATACCCTAAGTTGTGATTCATCCAGGGAGACGGTGGAAAGCTGATCTTGAGGCATGTGAGATGTTTCTTTGAAGTTACTTGTGCTTAAAGTTGGGCATGATCTGAGTTGACTTGCTAAGCTGAGGCCCCGAAGAGCGCACTGTGCTAACACAGTGTAGTTTAGTCTTTTCCTCTTATGCATTGTCCAGAATGATGTGAGTTTCAGAATGGTCTGAAACCTTTCAGTAAACCATTCCATAGGAATGAGGGAAAGCTTTAACTATTCAGTGATTTTCTACCAGCAAGCTCAGCTACACTGGAGAGCCCAGAGCTGTGCTTGCCCTCTCTGGGCCTCTAAGGTCTTCTCCATATTTTCTTCCTCATGTTTCTTTTCTAAGACAAGTGAAAAAAAAGTAAATCTTAAAATGGTGCCTTAAAAAGGTGGGAAATTAAACAGATCATATAATCTTGATTCCTTTATCTCAATTAAGGAGAAGTTTGCCAGTAGTGATCTGGTATTTCCTAAAACAAGCATACGTGAAGAACACTTTGAGGAACTTCAAAAGAATTTTCAGGCTAGATCAGGAAAAGATAAAACCAGAAGTGGAAACTTCTAATACACTTTATGCTTCATTACTTACAGGAAGTACATTGTTGCATAGGACACTAATGAATTCTGGAGAATGAGGTTTCCAAAAGAAAAATGGAATGGCACCTTCTCTATCTTAGAGGAAAGGTCTGAGGGCTTTTGCAGTTATGGCAGATATGCAGTGGATATGCATGGTCATATCACCTGCAGAGAGTCTATCTCTGGGAAAAGGCTATTTAGAGTTTCAAGTGTGTACACTATTGAATTTCTGGAGCAGCTTCCTGGTCTAGCTGTGAAAAGTGATAAAAGTAATGGCAAAAGTCTATCTGGTTTTCAGTTGCCCTGTTCTACACCCCAGAAGGCAGAAATGCTGCCCTGCCTACGGCTGGCTGCAGGGAGGATGGCAGGAACACACTGGAGTGACTAAGGATGAACACATAAAGTTGGTGCTGATGTTCCTAACCAGGCAGTGAGGCCAGCAAAGTGAAAATAGCAAAATGGATATTCACATAAACCAATGACACTTGTCTGGAAAAAATATTATTGATAGAGTCTTGCTTAACTCAACTGAAAAAGTAATTCTAAAATCCTGGTTTTGGAATCCCAAAGAGTTAATGCTCTCGGAAGTGCTGTGATACTGGAATGTTTCACATTTGTAAAGCACACAGAAATGCTGGGGGTAACAGGTAACAGTTTTGTACTGTTTGAAGAGTTCCCTGGTGTCAGGAGACCCCTCGGTGGTGTCTGGAGAGTGGAGGGGTTGTGCCCCGGGCTGGGCTCATGGGTTCAAGTCCAGATGTGCTGTCCCCAGGTCAGCAGCACCTGGTGCTGGCTGCTCCTCTGGTCACCTTGTGCTCTCCACCACGGGGCACACGTCCACCTGCCAGCCCCTGTATTTCACTGACATTGCAAGGAGAGGTTTGCTGTGGGTAAGAACATACTTTAGGCAGCAAGGCATTTCCGTCAGGAGCACATGTTTAGTGAAGCTTGAACATTTTTTTCTTGTGTACAGGCAAGATATTTAGATACGGGGTTAGTTGCTCTTTCTATCTTCAGGGAGCCAGGTACTTCCAAGCCTGTGGTCACTGGAAGGCTGTTTTACTGAAAATCCAGAGGCTTTTGCCTTTGTGAAAGTTTCTACTCTTGCTTAGAAGTAAGATTTGAACTCCTGAGTTATAAAGATGCTTTTGCAAATGTTGTATCTGTCTTTCTGCTTCTTTATAAATCAACCTGCTTGGCCTGAACTAAATGTTTAAATAATAAACAGCTGAAAGACAGTCTGATTGCTTCTTTCTGAGTGTTTCCCTTAGGGAGTGCTTGGGATCACATGGCATCTGCCCTGACCTTAAGAACCTGCTTTCTGGAGGCTTTTTTACAATGCTGACAAACCTCACATTTTAACTAGCTGTTAAATAAGCCAGTCAGTGGTAACTATTCAGGACAGGGATTAGGAGAGTATTCTTGCTGGCATACAAGATGGCTCTGTCCATGTGCTGGCCAGGGATGAAGGGCTGGAAAACTGTGTGGTGGAAGAGACTATTAATGTGATTTTCCACAACTTTCCTTGCAGCTGCATTTTTGAGAGGAGAGAGAGAGAGATGGCTAGGCTTGCAGTAACATGTTGTGCCGTCATAAATGCTACAGCCACCATCTGTTTCCAGCCCACGACTTGAAAGAAAACTGAGCAGTAATCTCATAATTCACATGAGCGTTTTACACTTGTGAACCCTTCCCAACCTTTGTCTAATAATGAGGGGAGTGCATGGTGCTAAGTTTTGTATTTTTCCTGCACGTATTAGTGTTTATTTGTATGTCTCTTTCTGTTTTGTTGTTTTGTGGTGGGTTTTTTTCCACCAAAAAAAAAAAAAATTCACTGTGAGGAAAATCAGACCAGTTCTACAGTCAAAAGAAACATAATAAAGGCAAAATCCCAATTCCATTTGATCTTGCTGGCAAAATTCTCCAGGAGGAGGTGCATTTAACATTCCTCACTGTGTCTGTCTTAGTTACTTGTTGATTAAAAGAAAGAAAGACATTAGAAAGTGAAGAGGCAGGTTGCTGAGCTGCCTTTCCCTGCAGAAACAGAGCTGCTAAGAGAGCTGGACATGCGCATTTTAAACCGCACCATCAGAGAGGATGGTAATGGTAGGTTGGATTTTAATGAAAACAGATTCTTCTGCTAATCTTCGCTTGGGGCTGGCCCTCCGCAGGATTAAGGATCCCACCTGCTGTGCCAAAGACATGCTCAGGTTCGGGGCTGCTGGTGGGTGGGAAGAGCACAAACATCTGAGAGTGACTCTGGTGAGCGATCCCAGCCTGTCCTGGTGCAGTGCCCTCAGGGAAGCCAAAGAGTTGAGATCATTTCAGATGGAAGTACTGCTCCTCTCCAGCCTGCAAAGCAAGGCTAAGCACCATTAAGGATTTCTTTTTGGCTGGTGTGCGAAACCAAGGGCTGCTGTTTCTCCAGGCCTCCCCTCACCTTGGGACCCAATGTGCACACCTCTGCCTACCACTGCTGAATGAACTCCTGCTCTCCTCTGGCCTTGGGAGCAATGGCTTTCATCATCTCCACCAGGCTGCAGAGCAGTTTAAGGATGAAAGGGCTTCTCATTTCATGTATTCCACTGCTGCTAGAACTATAAATCATTGATGGACTGAATTTATAGCCAACTGCTACTGCAAGCAAGTGAAATTTATTCTGTGTTGTCATATGTATGGTCAAACTGTCCAAGAAGTTGCCAAACAAAGAACTGAGCTGCTGCTGAGCAACCCATTCAGTCTGTTCTCACTTTATTTAAAAATAATAAATAACTATCAATCAAATGAACTTATTTTGACATGTACTACCTGCTGGGTGATCCTCAGATCTCCGGGATGTGTCTGGAAGTGGAAGATAGCTGCTAGCTGTTGCCAGGTCCAGCAGATACACCATGAAGTTCCACCAGGGGAAGGTTTGTGGACTCACTAGAGTTGGGGACAGGCTAGTGGCCACCTCATTTTTCAGCACTACTTGCTGTTCTGAGGGTGTTTGGACAGGTAGCAAGTGTGCACAGAGGCCACGTTGATTCTGCTTGAATCAGTGACAAATCTCCATTGACCTGTGAAGAGCAGTGGCCCTTCTGTCTTGCAGTTTGTTGGCAGGTGGATTGTTGGTGGATCTCTGGGGTCTGGAAAGTTGGCCTGTGTCTATTTTGGTGCCTTGTGATGGCGATGAGCTAAAAATGAGAGAGTAGAAACTCTTCAAGCTGCTGGGGTCTGAATCATGTATTTCTGTACTATTTCTTTACAGAGTGAACAAGCCTGAAAGGTTATTTTTGTATTTTACCCGGGATCATTAATTAGCTGGAGGTGCTCGGAGCTGTCATATTCAGTGGCCTTTCCCTGCTTGCTCCTGTTGTCCTGCTGGATTCAATCCCTGCAGCCTCCCACCCCCTTGCCTGTAGTTTATGGCCACATCTGGAGTGTCTCCCTGCACACGTGCTGGTGGGAGCCTCCTCCCTGCTGGCACACACCCCGTGGCTCTTGGGGTCTGTGGGGTTACAGGCGTCTTTCCCAACACTTGTTTATCCAAGAGAGGGAAAGAGAGAAGGGGTACGGGAAGGGCAGTGGCAGGGAAGGCCTCTGACATGGAATTCCCAGGAACAGGATTTGCACATTTTATGACCGTTCAGATGGAAATGCAATGGAGCTGAATTATTCCTCCTTAATCCTGCTTTCTCACTTTCCTCCCAGCAGCCTCTTCCCCTCCAGTTTAGGTAATACAGAAGCTTATAAACAAATCCCACCGCGTGAAAAATAGCAAAGGGGGGAAGAAAAGGGACCTGGGTTAGGGCTGTGACGGATAGACAGGTGGAAGGCAGGCACCAGAAGGGAAGATGAATGGTAAAAGCCTTTGATGGAAACACTAAAGAGCTATTGAAAATCCAAGGGGTGGGGGGAGGGAGGAGAAAGAATAGCAGGAGGAGGGAAAGCAAGGGAGTCGTGCCCCCGTCCCCCCGCCCTCTTTCTCAGGATGTTGAAAGTATTTGTCCTTCGTTACAAAATGATTGAACTGCCGCCAGGCCAGGCCACCCTTCCAGCCATTGCACTGGGAAACTGGCACTTCTGAAAGCCTCGTCGCCTCTCAAATTTTATAGCTTTCCCTTTTTGTGGGAGTTTTTGTGTTGTGCTATTTGCAGGATTGTTTTCAGATTTGCCGCGTATCAAAGAAACTATGTTTTGTTTTTGTTGCTCTGACAAACACAGAATCCAGGTAATGAAAAGAAAAATTAAAAATAAAGGCACATTTTTATCAGAATATCCAGCTGTCTGCCTTTTATTGAGTCAGAATTTTGTACATTTGGTATTCATGGTGTGAATTTGGTTTACCTCTAGTGCTTTTTGAAGGAGGAATTTCATTCTGTGAATAAAGCTTTTGCTTTACTAATGTCTCTGTGTGCACAGAAGTGGTTCCTGTTCTTCACAGAGTGGTGAGGATGATCCTCTTGTATCATAATTAAAATGGTTTTTGCATCAGGTACACGTAGACAACAGTGGGAAAATACCACCTTCTCCCTTCTCAGAATGGTTCCTGAAGCTCTGCAGTGTCTTTGACCTGCAGGATCTACATATGGGAAGAACTGCTGAAGATCTGAGTACGAGACTGTTCCTGCTGCCAGAGGCTGTATTTGTACCATGTATTTTTATGTGTATGTATTTATGTAAGCCTAGTGCTCGGAAAGGACTGAAGCCGTGTGTGTTCTTAATTAGGTTTGGGGGTCTGTAGATGCATCCTCCGCCCAGGCTCTTGTTAGCCAGCGGGGGACCCAGGGCCATGGTGCCATCCCTGTCAGAGAGGTCGAGGAGCTTGCAGTGCCCTGGCCAGTGGTGACCAGGCCCTGGCTGTCCCTGGGCAGGTGCCTGCTCTGTGTGTGGGGTGGATGCTTCTCCTGTTCCATCAGCTGCATCGCCCTCCCTGCAGCCCCGAGGGCGCTTCCCTGAGTGCACAGTGCAGACAGTCAGCTGTCTGTTGCCTCCAGGATTAGATCCTGGGATTAGCTCTCTGATGGGCCGTGCCATGTAATTAAAATAGTCCTGGAAGGGCAGAGCGGCAGTGTGCCACCCATGCACAACTGAGTAGCGCGGGGCTGTGCTTGCTCATAGACCCTCTGCAGCTGAAAACAAACCTCCCCCGTAACAAAATTTACACTTGCATTGTCCACCTAAACATCTCCAGCGCCTGGTTACGTTCATTATTGTTTGCAGTGCCCAAGAGGTAACACTGCCTTTATCCCCACACCCCCAAAAGAGGAGAAAGGGTAAGTGCTTCGCTCAAGGTTAGATGGGAGTCACTGGGGATGGAGCTCCACTCTCCTGCCTTCAAAGGAATTTGCTGCAGTGACCAAGGCAAACAGCCCCTGCTGTTACCACGCCGGACTGCGGCGTGTCATTCGCACTTTGTATCTGAGATGCTGTGTCTGGGTAGGTATCACTGTCCTTGTGAACTAACTTTTAGTTCTGGAGCGTGGGTGAACACTTGTCATCATGCCAGGATGACACAAAGTCTAGAAATTATGATGGCAATTCAGGTCATGGGATAAAGGGGGAAAAATGCTGTCTCAGAAGTGTCCCCGTCTGGTGTCACTGCTAGTGATTATTTAAGATGCAGGACATGACTGTGGCAAAGATCAGGTTGTAGCTGATATGAATCATGCCTTGAAATAACACTTTCCTTCTTACATTGTGAAAATTACAGTGGTATGGGAAGTGAGGGTAAATGGGATTTCCCTGGAGGTTAAAGATTTTCCTTTAATCAGCTTTCATAATGTTAATTAAATGTTTGGAACAATGGCTGAGTCCTGGGATCCGCCCGCTCTTGCATAACTATCTCACAATACCGATTTCACTTTCATGTTTATTTGCCAGCATGATTCAAAGTGAGAGCTGAGCAAGTTCTCCGCACCAAGGAGCTCCTTGGGGTTTGGGAAAACTCACCTCCCTCTCTTACCTCTCCTAGGGAGAGAAGACTCCAGCTCTCCCCTCCCGAGGAGGAGCAGCCTAGAGGGATCACAGCGCTTTGTCTGTCATCATCACCCCATCTGCAAATGGGGCTAATAAAATCTTACTGGTATTTTGAGGCTGGTGCATATAAATATATACCCACCCATATGGAGAAAAGGGTGTGTTTATAGAGGCTGGTACATGGATCTATTCCGGGTAGGTAAGATGGATTACAGTGCCACTTGTTCCCTGAATTTTTCACTCTCTCTGTAGCGTAGTTGCTATGTGCCCATGGGAGCCATCGTCCCTGGTCCAGCAAGCAGTGGGCTTAATATAACCTGGTCTCATATCTCACACACACACACAGCTCTGGGGGAGAGAAAATTTGGGGGGTGGTTCACAGGCAGGGCATGACATTGATCACCCCAGGGACCACACACCCTGGGAATGGGAGCTGCGCCGGGCACGCTTCCTGGGCCTCTTGGTGCCAGTCTCTCCTGGTGGTCCGAGATGTGTTGGTGTGCCCCGGAGCTGGACCAGAGATGTCTCGGGGCACCCGTCAGCCACACGTGTGCAGAGGGTGCACAGCATCCAAAGCCACAGTGTGGCCACTTCGTTCTTCAAGGTAGAAGGGACTTGTTTCAAAAATAAGGTATTAAAATGTACAAATATCAGACTCTATCAGAAAAAAAAAAAGGAACATTATATTTTAGGTCAAAGTGTTATCTAGCTCAAGATTTTTAAATATGTGCAAAATGCAGTTTGTGCAGGAGGACCATTAATCAGCTGCTGGAAGAACTGCCTTTTCTGCCTTTTTTAAGCTGCAGAGATGAAAACAAAAAGCGGTGGGTGCAGGGGCAGCTCCGTTTTCCCATTGTACGGACGGCGGGTCTGGGAGCAGGAGGGCACCCCTATCCACGCAGGCTCCTGCTTCCCTGGCAACATGTTCACATCCCTGCAAAAGCTGTTTAAATACCCCGAGCCACGCAAACTACACGGCACTTTCCCTGTTGACACACGCTTTTGTCTGCTCAGAGGAGGTGCTCTGTAAACACCAGTGCTGGATGGTTTTTATGTGACTTATTCCTGATTCATTGGTTCTAAATTAGTAGCTCAGAGGCACATACCTTTTGTACAGGCAGAGAAGGGATTGCCTCTTCTCCCCACCTTTGGAAACTTTGACCTGCTGGGATCACAAACTGTAGGAAATCTCAGAGGCGAAGTCCCAGGTACCGCCAGCAGTAAAAGGCTGGAGAAAACAGATTAGATGTGTTTGAAAGAGGTTTTAAGGGAGCTTGGGCTATCTGGCTCAGTTTCCATATACCACAAGCAAGATTAATTTCAAGACTGATTTTGATGGCACGAAGGCTTCTTCCTTACTGCAGGAATTGTCTGTGTAATTTCTCTCTATATATATATTTATCTTTTTTCCTCTTTGGCAGTGAGGAATCGAAACTTCTTCTCCACACCCCTTTGATTAGCACAGGAGTGGCAGGAGGGATTTTTCCTCTCTTAGTCATTCTGGGCAACCTTTGAGCCCGGGTTTTCCACCCTGTTCCCATTAGGAAGCTGCAGAGGCCACGAGAGTGAGTTCCTGGCCAGCTGGGAGCCGTCAGCTGCCTTCAAAGCCCTGGCCAGCCCTTCTGTGATAAATCTATGGCAAGGTGTGTAATGCACATGGTATCAGCCCTGTATCCCACACAGTTCCTGTCCCAACAGGGATGATTTAAAAAAAACATAAAAATGGGAGTACAAAAGGAGAAAACTTATTTCTTGAACTTCTAAGTCAGTTTATGGAGCAGTCGAGGGTATTATGGTTGGGTCTTACTTGGCTCTCAGCAAGGGCTTCTGGCTGTAGGTTTTACCATCCTTTCACAGGAGTGAGGTGACAAAGCCCTAAAAGCTGAGCTGGTGCCTCTGGAGTCCTCCCTTGTAGACAGCAAAGGATATTGTTAATTTACACAAAAAAAGAAATGCAGAATTCTGTCTACACATTTTGGGCTGAGACAAATGAAAATTTTGTTTTCAGTCTGGCTTTGACATCACCTCTCCAATTCTCTTTTGTTTGGTCTCTCAGTGATTCATCTCTCCATTTCACTTCTCTTTTGTTTGTTCCATAATTGCTGGCTTAACCTGGAGGCATGAGGCTTCCTTGTGGAAACATCACCAGGCTGTCAGTCAGGCACGGAGAGGTGGTACAGCTGGTACAGTCCTTCCTCCCTCTCAGGAGTGCGTGAATCATGCCTTGAATATGCAATATCATCCAGGACAGGAGCCAGGATTCTCAACAGGCACATGAATTCCAGCATCTCTGGAAACATTATTTCCACATTTTGGGCAGACTAAGAGACAGTAAGTAAATAAGCAAGCTGTGGCATTTGCAATCTCTGTAGTTTTATTTAAAGTGACTGCCTGTACTCGAAATGCTTGTGTGGGTATTAAAAACACAAAGAGAAAAGCGTGTATCCTTGATCTGATACTGCCCAAGGCAGCTTCAGGGTATGGCCCATTTAATGCCATTGAGCAGTCCATTGAACGGTTAAGAACCCACCAGAAACAGTAACTGCCTGCTTTCCTCCTGAAAACTCCCATGAGCCGACACATCCTGAACCCTCGCTGTTGCTGGCCTCTGGATTTCTCCTGTGAAACTGTGTCCATGCTGGCTCTTGGTCCTGCAGGGCGTTGTTTCCCATCACCCTCACACAGGAGCACTGAAAGGCACACGGGCTCCTCCCCTCGGCTGGGAACCTGCTCAAAAGTGTCTCCCCTCCAAGGAGAAGGCCAATTTCCCGTGGTTGCTCCTGGGCTGTGGGTGGGATGTAGCTGGAGAAGCAGGGAATATTCACTGCATCCTCAGGTAGTCCATGACACAGCATTTCACAGTATCAGCTGGCTTTCCCGAGCTCTTGTGTGCTGTGCTCATGAATTCAATAAAACTGCCCCAGAATGAACATACACTCAGATTTCACTGTTGGATGTGTGAGAGTTACAATGGGAAAGGAACACTGCTCCAGCTGAACTGGAAAACACTGGTCAGGAGCGCTATGACATGGTTTTCTCTACTCTTATTAATACCAATAGCTAAGACTTTTTCTGCTTCGCTTCTGTGCCAAGGTTATAGCTGCGTGTTAACCTTCATCAGTCCTTCTGATGATAACAGTGAAAGCAAAATACCATTAAAATTATCTTCCTATATGTTTAAACCACTCTGGCACTTTTCCAGGTGGTGTTTGTGCCCCTGTTTATGCCGCAGACCCTGGTGACCCTGGAATACTTTTATTTACGACAGCATAAGCATCATTTCCATGGCAACATGCTTTTCAAGCTGCAGATTGAGGATTGCAATTTCCTGAGAAATAGAAGAAGCAATGGTGGATTTTTTTTTTCCCCTAATCAGCTAGTGGCAACTTTCATGTTCAAAACGACCAGCCACGACAAATCAGTTAAAAGCTACATTATCATCAAGGCAATTTGAAAGCTCAGCATGGTTAGCCTAAAAATAAAAGAGAGTTAGATCCAGTTGTTTAATGGAAATGGAGATCGTGTGATGATATCCTCACTGCTGCTCGGGTAAATTGGCTTGGGCGTGCTCTGCAATGCTGCCTAATGAGGAGCAGAGCAGTTCCCTTCACTGCCATGACACATCATTTACAGGAAGACCAGGACATGGTTATAATCCTATATGGTTTCAGACAATGCTCTCCCATACTGGAGGAGATGACAAAGCCTGTTTGAAAGCGGTCCAAGCTATCAGCAAAGGAATGTCATTAACAGATCTGTTGGTTAGCAGCTCATGTGAAACTGCACTTGGTGCCTTCTGCCTTCAGAGAGCACCGGGGTGGAGCTGCTGCCCGGGGTGGAACAGCCTCCTGTGCACACACGGGGGCCAGCACAGCCCTGGGGGCAGAAACACAGAACTGAGATGGGGAAACATCATTCAGCAGTGCCACAGCGTTTCTTCCCTCCCCAAAGTCAGTCTTCAACAGTGGTTAAGTGTTGTCACTCCACAGATAGGGACACTGAGGAGCAGAGAGATGCCATGATGTGCCCAAGGTTGCCCCAGCTGGCAGCCAGAGGTGCTCCCTGGAGTAGCAGGACACCATCCTGTCTGCCAGGGCCATGACCCATCTATCAGAGCAGGGTGTTTGAAGGCTGGAGCTGTCCCCTGCTCAGCCAGTTTGGTGCCCAGCACTGCTGGGACCATCACTGCTCGCTGGAGAACAGCGCTTTTCACAGCTGCTCTTCTCACCATCTCTCACTGGCTGAAAATTTGCACCAAAATATTGCTTTAAGGAATTCAGAAAAAGGTGAGGATTTTCTTTCCTATTAGATTGCCCTTGAGAGCAAAGAAATCTCGCTTCATATCCAGGCAGGATTTGATGCTGACCAGGCCAAACCCAGGGAAGTTCCACCAGAATGGGTGGACTTAGCAGCACTGATTCACTGATTCACTGATTCTCTATCAGTTACTCATGTCTCTGAGTTCCAAGTTAGACCTTAATGGTGAGGCTGTCACTACAGAATTATCAGAGACAAATTTCTAAGTCATGGTAGAAATTATTTCAGAGAAAATAAGTGTTACTGCTGGGTTTTTTCCCCCAGAGTGATTTGGGGTGACAGGTAAATAAATATTAAACTACATTCTGTAATGGTAAAAGTACACTCTACTTGGTAAAAAACATGTTCACACTGATTTGATTTGGGCCTCCAAGAGTTTTGGGGCAAGACTTCCCCTGATTTTGAAAGCATTAGTACAGCAGAGGTGGCCTCCAGGTATGGGGGACCCTCACATCTTGTGAGGTACAGCTGGTCATTAACTCTCCTGGTGGAAGCTGAGGAGCTGCTGCTTTAAAACACCAGCTTTACCATGGCAGGAACTGGTTAAGTGTTCTGGGGTGTTAAATATTGGACCAAGCATTCCACAGAGCTCGATGTCAAAAGCTTTCAGGACATGAGGAACTGCAAGAAGCCCTGAACTAGCTGATGTTTAAAAGTCCCTTTCGACCCAAACCATTCAGTGGTTCTATGACTAAAGCCACTGCATCGCAGCACCCTGCTCCCTTTGAAGTCGGTTGTCAGACTTGATTTGGTGTCTGGGCACCTGGGATGGGAGCTCAGGCAAGCACTAAGTGTGTTCTGCCCCAGGGAGAGCGCTCACCCTCACGCTGGCTGGTGATGCGAGATGAGGAAGGTTTTCCAGCCCGCTCTTATGGTTTAGGCTTGAACTTGGAACTGTTTGTTTTTGCTACGCCACCCCTTCCGCCCTAGTTAATAGTCAACTTTGAAACCCAGCTTTATGTCCCATGTTTGATTTACATTTCAAATGCAGGGCCAGCAGGGCAGGCTGTCTAAATCACTTGTCAGCACAAGGGAAGGAGGTGACACAGTGGGAGGAAAGAGTGAGACGCGGCTAGGGCCCAGTGTAAACCTTCAGGCAGCTGGGCAAAGCTGTTACTGGGAGAGTCCCCAGCAAGCAACAAATGCTCACCTTGCTCAAAGGTTGGGGTCTAACCCAGGCACCACACCGGGACCAGCTTGTCTCCTTTGATTTACACTCCATTCCTCCAGCTCTAAAACCATGCATCCTGTTTTCCTTCTCCTCTGCAGCTGTATGTGGAGGTGAGGGCTCAAAAAGACTTAGCAAGGGGAGTTTCTTTTGAACCCAAAAATAGCCTGTCATGATTTTACTATTTTTTTGGTCAGCATGTCGCAATCTTAAATTTATCACTGAATTGGCATACAGGAAACCTCTCTAATCGTCATTTGGAGGGCACAGGGCAGAGCGAGTTCACCGGCCACTCTGGAAAACTGTCTGGCTGGAAATATCATTTTCAGCTGCTCTTTGATGAGGTAACATCAAGGAGCAAAGCGACTGCACACACCACCCGGGCCACTGCCAAATGGTTTGCAGGGCCAGTCAATGCTGCATTGAGGAAAGGGGAAACGTTTGCAAAATCGGTCAAAAATAAATTAGATGTGTTTTAAAGCAATTACTTTCCAGACTGTTTACTCTGAACGACACGAATATGATCAGCCTGTCCTTAGGGACCTTCTCAGGCTTGACCTGATGGATGTGGTGATGCCTAATCCTGCCCTGGTGGTGCTGCCTGGAGTTGTGATGTGCGTGTCTCGGCAGCTCACCAGCAGAGCCTCGCTGGCTGCCACACACTGCCCTGGTGCGTTTGTACAACAGGACAGGCTCTTCCTTTCATCTTTTCAAGTTAAACACCTGGTCCTTCGGCTGCAGAAGGAGCAGCCCCTCGTGGAGATGGCAGGTGGGAGAGTCAGTGTGGAGGCACAGCCCAGCACCATCTGAGGCTGCTGAGAGCACCGTGCCTCTCCAGTGAGCCCACATTTGCCTCAGCTTCCCAAGATTTTACTAGAAATAGCTGCCTCTGCTTCTTGCAAGCATGTTAAAAACTACCTGCCAGGTTCAGCTGATGTAAATCCCCATAAGTTCATTCACCAGCCTTGTTCCTGGAGAACTGCTGCTTAACGCTCCGTTTCTTCAGAGCTGCAATTTCTCTCAGTTTATTTTAACGTGGTGCCTTGCTCTCAGTTTCACCACACACATCCTCTGTATTGCCAAAAAGGCACTGATGAACATGAGCTGTGTTACCAGAAATCACATTCCTGTTCCTGTTCCTTGGCTCATTTCTCCCTCATTTCCCTTTGCCTTCCTATTTTAAGACTGCATGCATGACATACCTGTCAGCTAGATCCACTCAAATATTTATCCAGTAATATAATCAGTGAATTTTATGGTACATTGCTAACTACATTGATGATTTTCTCCTCATTCATGTAGCTTGTGTTGTGGTGTGTTAGGGAGCTGGAAGGCTGCAGGTTCGTGGGGATGTATGAACTCAGCGAAGTTTATAAACCATAAAGAATTTCTCCTTTTTTCTTGCAGCCCTGAGGCCTGCCAGGAGCTCTGGCTGTGTGCTGTGCTGAGGGGAAGGGGAAAGCTCTGGATCTTGCCAGGACTTGGGCATTGACGTGACCTCACATCAGCCTCAGCTCAGATCATGCCGAGGGAAGAGCAAACAGAAAAGGGGCAGAGTCCACTGAAACTGGGAGTGAGGGATTTTACCTTTAAATTTCAGAGTGCACCCCCTTTTTTCACCCACTCCTAATCCCCAGTCATTCAGGAGACAGAAACTAGTCTTTCATAGAAAACTATTCCTCCCAAAGAAAGCTCTTAAGCCAGTCCCAGCTTCCAGGCTCAAAGGAGATACACCAAACCTCCAGACTGTGCTCTTGAAGCCCACCGTGACCCCAGGCTCCCAGTGAGCTCCCCAGAGCCAGGCACCAAGGCTGGGCACCCCAAAGCCACCCTGCTCTGTGCCCCAGGGCTGGTTAACCCTGGCTCTGGTAGTTTGGCCAGTCAGCCCTTTCCTCACCTCAAAACGGGGCCTCAAAGAAAGGGAGGAGTGAGAAGTAGCACCCTTTTATAGTGTGAGTAATGGCTCAGCAATATGTTCCCCCGGGGCAAGGTATGCTCCACTCGCCGAGATTTCAAAAGAAGTTTTGAAAAAAAAAACCAAAGAAGGAATGAGGAACTAACTCAACACACCCTGTAGGTAGGTTCTGGCTTCTCCGGGGAGAATTATGGTGCAAACTTCCAAACTGTTCTTAATGTGTTATCAGCAGCTTTTCCTTTTTCTTTTACCCCCTCCCCAACCTGAACCCCTGTTTCTTTCCAGCATAATGCTTTACCTTGACAGGATGAGAGAGATGTTGTGTATGTGTAGACAGAGATACTTTATCATCCATTTCCATTAATAGCTATTAAGAATAGGGATAGAAACGATAATCTCCCTCTGTTGCATCCTGTGCCCAGACTCCAAGAATCCTGTTACTTAATGTTTGAAACATCCTCTGGAGGATAGATGGATGCAGTCGCCCCCCACTCATTCCTGGCCCTGGAAGCAGCAGCACACCCGGAGTCCTGCTCACCACAAGCTCTGGGTTTGGCCACAGAGGTTCAGGCATTTGCTGAAGGGCTTTGCTGGGCTGGTGGGCTTGATATCTTGCAGGATAGGGTAGGAAGGCAGTGGAAGATTAAGGATTTCATCTTGTACCCCGGGGAAGTTCCGTACAGAGTTTCAGGGTTTGTGTGGAAGAGAAGCTGACCCTGAGTTTGCATAGCTGGGGAAGAAGCCTGGGAGATCCCAGTGTCCCATCCTTTCCTCTAACCACTAGGCCTCACTTCTTGGAGAAATATGGGACATGGGCGATTTTACACTCTCTTATAACTAAGAAGGTTGCTCCAAAAAGAAGCAATATTCTTATAAAATAACAAATATAAATCTATAATAATTGCATAATAATGTATATTATCAGTGCATCAGTGTAAATGCCAGGCTGGACACTGTGCCTTTCAGAATACTTTGGCAATTTTACCAAAAGAGCAGGTAAGTGCAAATTGATACAACCTGGTCAGAAGTGTGGATATTTTCCCCCCCTGTAATACCTGCACTTAGCTGGAATTCCACAAGCGATTGCATTTTACTTGGGTATGTCTCCTACAGCAGTGGCATGAGGCATACTAGGAAATAACTTCAAACTTACTGAAATTGAAAACATTTCCAGTGTACCAGGCACCTCAAACAGTTTGGGTTTATTGCTGAACTAACACTGCCCTCACCTCTCAAACAGCGTTACCTGATTTTAGCTGGAATATGAAGATCAGAATATGAAAAGATTTTAGGCTGGAACATCTCTTCTTAAGACTCTTGTAGATGCAGAAAGACTAGGTAGCTCAGCATGCCCTGGCTTTCTCAAAACTCTTTGAAAATATTATAATAATAATTTTAGTGTGTTAGTTAGTCCTCAGGGATAGCTCCATTTTCCATGCATGTAACCTTTACTGCTTTGGGATGCAAACTATTTGTTTTGGCAGCCTGAAACAGCCCATAACTTCACCATGATAACCATTTTTAGTTTGGCCTGTAGATGTTTTTTTTTTTCCTTTTTCAAATCCATCTGTCCTGAGAAGTCGAATTCCTGATTTTATCTCAAACCATCCACCCTCTTCACTTACAAGGGAGACCTCGGAACAAACCCTCATCCTCTTCCCTTGCTCTCTGCTTTTCCCTTGCCTCATCCTCAAAGAGATTCATGTTTCTGGGTTAAATATTTCTGTCCCTGAAATTTCTGGACTCTGAAGTAGGGACGTTTTGTATTTATTACCTTGCAATAACAGCTGAAATACTTTTGTTGAATTTACAAGTTTTAAGAACAAGAAAAACAACCCAGAAATCATTTTCCTGCCTTAACGAAGCTGTTGATGATGGATGCAAGCATGAAAAAGGAGACCAGATCTTCCCCCATCTTTTTCTATTTTTTTCAGAGGAAAAAACAGCAAAAACAACTCTGCTAGAAAAATCATTCAGTCTTGTTGGCAGTGGTTT
Organism: Atrichornis clamosus; assembly: GCA_013400975.1. Taxonomy (NCBI): domain Eukaryota; kingdom Metazoa; phylum Chordata; class Aves; order Passeriformes; family Menuridae; genus Atrichornis; species Atrichornis clamosus. The sequence continues at coordinate 44,766 of WBMZ01007260.1, forward strand.
GCCATTCAGCAGGTTCATTCAGGCTGTTTTCATGGGTGATTCTTTTTTCAGATGTCCAACATCCAAATATAGCAGATGTGGATGTTTTCTGTCTTTGAAAAGAGAAAAACAGTCATTCTGATGAAGACAGTGGGACTGATGCAAAGTGCAGAGTGAGACCCAGTGCCTGGTGGGAACCCTCAGCTGATTTTGATCGTCACGTTTTCATGGGGGCTACTGTGGGGAGTCTGTATCTAATTTATAGCAGAACATGGGGCTATTCCACGTTGCCCTAGAACCAAGTTCAGTCCAGAATCTGCACAAGGTAGGAGGGCCATAGGTCTGTCTTTGCTCTGTGTCTCCCACCAGCTACACAGCCTTTGCACCACGTGCTCTCAGTGCTCTCATCAGCTGCCCAAGTGTGATTAGACCTGAGCAAACTCAGCCATGGGGGAAAGAATTATGCTGAAGAATTCTCTTAGGAGTGCTGTGCAAGTGGCAGCAATTTGAGAGACACTGGAAAAGATGCCTCTGGTAAAACATGTACTTCTTCACCAGTATTTTAGGCGTAGGCACAAAATGATGTTGAGTGTTTCTTGCTTCCCACAAAGTGGAAAACTGTTCCTTTAGGTTCATCCCAAATCATCTGAGTGACTAATCCCCTCTGTGAGTGAGCAGGGAGAGACGTGTTGTTCTGCTGTGCAGATTTAGCAGGGATTATTTGGTTTATCACCATCATCTTTCCTACACTCCAGAGCCACTCTTCTTCCCAGCCAGATGTTCAGAGGAGGGCCCAGCATCTGGGTGGTGCTTCACCAGACCCTCGCTGGCAAATACCTGCAAAATGACTTTTTATCTGTTTGGTTTGGTTTGTCACAGGGCCACACAAACAGCCCCACAGGCTGGATTCAACTTCTTGGGCTCCCACTTGGCCATCCATGGTGGGCAGTCAGGGACTTTTGTGGGTTTTGAACCGCTGCCTCCTTGAGACACTCATGTAATTGCCTGTTTTGCTGACAATCAAGATTGCTCAACAAATTCTGCTGCCTCTTGGGAACCAATGCATAGATATTCTTCAGGAACATTAAGGGGTTTACCTCTGATTAGGAACAGATGAACATTAAAATAATTAATATTAGTATTAGTAAATTTCATATTTTATTATACCAAGGTACAAGTATTAAAGAGCTAGTGGTAATTTCCAGCTAATTAGCATCAAGTTTCTTTGGTTATGGGCTTTGCTTAGCTGACCAGTGTACTGCTTCCGGAAGTTAGGTTTGATATAGACTTGCAGGATCAAAACTTTAAAAATTTTTTAAAATTGTAATTACTATTACTTTCAACATGCCGGTCTGAAGAGTATTGGACTGACCTCTCCTAGCCAGAGCTGGAAGGTGTCCTGTCTCATTTGAAGGAAGGTTACTGGGTGAGTACCAACAGGACACGTTTGTTTAAATCTGTCATTTCCTTTCCCCATGGTTACTCCTAATTCAACACCATAAAGGATTTGCCTCCTTGATGATGTCAAGGAAAAGTCTTTGTTTAAGCCTGCCCTGCCAACCCAGTGACATAACCCGAGCTGTCAGGTATCTGTTTCCCTGCACACAGGTGTCATTCCTCTGCATCTTTCCAGTTCTACTGCTAAAGTGTATCCCATTTATTCTGGTTACCTAGAAATCCTCCCTTCCCCTCCAGCCCAGTCCACCTTTCATCCTGACCATCTGGAAGACTGCTGTTAGGCAAAGCTATCTTGGTCTAATTTGCAAGAAATAATTGATTTATTACTGCTACATACCTTTCCCGTTTTTCCTGGACATGGCAGAAATAACTGGCTGTTCTAGTCTTAAAGAACTTCATATAAATTGCATTCACACACAACATATCTCGGCGATAAGGGGACCTGAGCTCAAAGGAAGCCACATCATATCTCAACTCTCTGGAGTTTTGAGAGGTTTATTTTAATAATATCCCGACTTTAGCATATACAATCCGCGGTATTTGCCAAGCTTAAAACAACAGCCACAGGAGGATCCTGTCGTACGTTTTGCAACCGGTTCTCACATCAACAAGAGTGCTGATCCGGCATGGAATTCATTCCACATTTTATTCATTATCTGAGCGAGTTATCAAGACAGCTCTCTGCCTGGCTGGAGGTACCAACACAGTGCAGACAGATTTTTTCCCACAGAACTCTCCGAAGCGATACTGTCAGCATGGCTATATTTAATGGGCTCTACCCATGTAGTCAATCTCTCAGTGCAGAAGAAATAGTTTACAATCTCTGAAACCCTACACTCCCCTCTGCCACGGAGCAGGAAAAAGTAACATCTACCGTCATTCCTTTTGCATGTCGCTGGATCCAGGGGGAAGGGAAGGCTAATAAGACAATGAGGACATTGAAAACAATATTTTAACAGGCAGAACAAGGCAAAAAAAAAAAATCAGTAGTCAGCATCTGCAAGCAGTCAGGTCTCTGTGGNAGTAGTCAGCATCTGCAAGCAGCCTTTATCCACAGCTAAAGGCTGCCTTTAAATTCACATATGTCATGCCCTACTTACTTTGCTTTAGGCTTAGTTTAGAAATAACCTGTGATCTTCTTTATATCATTGCTATTGCTGAGTGAAGAGTTAGGACAAAGACTGTTGCATGGAAAGGGGTTTCTCCCAAGTTAAATGCCACTAGGCAGAAAATAACTGACATTTTGGGAAGATAACACAGGGCAGCATTATGTGCCTCTGAGCTCTGTGCTGTAGCCCTGCAGAATGCCTGACAGAGCTGCCACATGCATTCAGGTAAAAGTTATTTGTCCCAAAGTGATTTCCATGAAATAAAATTTGCCTGTTTGCCGATTTGAAAAAAAAAAGACCTGGTTCATGAACATGGCAGAGAAATGTCATTCTGTGCTGACCAGGGGACTGGGGTAAGTGGCAGGGTAATGGTGTGACCTCCCCTTCACATCTGAAATAAATCTCCTGGGCAGTGGAAGAGGGGTCGGTGAGTGATGTCTGTGAAACCCGGGGCCGGCGTGTGGGAAGGCTGCACACTACACAGGCCAAGAGCACCATGTGGGGAAAGCAGTCATTTTAGTGTGACATTTTAGTCATTTTACCATCAGAACAATGACACTGGTGGAAACTAAAATGACCAGAGGGGACAACACAGCTGGATGGCAGTGACAAGAGGGGTGGAGAGCACTTTACCTGGGAATGAGCAGTGGCACAGCCATGTCAGGCAGCTCATCATTATTGAAAATGCAACTCAGTCATGGCAGGGAGAAGGCCAGGAACTTATATGAGACATCTTCCATTTTTGTAAGTCCAACCGTCTGTTTCCAGGGTCTTATTGTTGGAAGTGCTACTGAGTTGGGAAGTGTGGAGGTCCTGGAATACAAACATTTAAAGGCTACGTTACAGCTCAGAGCTTTAGGATTGATGTTCTTCCCTTCTTACCATGCTCTATGAGGTATGGGTGTAGATCCCATTTTTAAAGTCATAATCTACATCAATTTTAATTGTCCAGGTCAAGATTTGCCCTTCTACAAGGCATAGGTGTACAGCTGACTGCTCTTATGACACAGTTTAATTCTTCACTCTTCAGTTAGGAAAAGATCCAGAGTCTTCTTGCCCACTATGTCCTCCTCCTCCCCCCTTTATAAAAAAATACCAAATGTGCAAGTTATAAATAACACAAGTTATCTAACATTTCACCATATAAGGAATGAGCAGAAGTGGAAATGCTGATTTCTTTTTTGCCTTTAGCATTCAAATGAAATGGACAATGTAGCAAACTGAATATTCCCAGCAAAAATGGTTTATGGGTAGTTCTGGTGTTCTTGTGTCCTGCTCTGAGCTTGGTTGGCCCATCAGCTGATGATTCAGCAGCCAAGAATCAGAAGTTTGACATTATATTCCTAAAACTTATTGGTCTCTGACCAATCTGAAAGCGAAGGACGCAGGGCTCCCCTCCTCTTGTGTTACATCCCAGGTAAGGGTAGGGAGCACAGAGGAAGGGACTGTTTGTAAAAGCTTGTGGGACATGTGTATACTTGCCAAAATCTGTCATGAGCTCAGTGACACCTTCTTCACTGCTGGCTTTAGCCAGGGAAGGGATATTTTGAGGGCAAGTACAGGCAGTTAGATCTGTTGTCATATAGATTAATCTTGGGGTAAGGATTGAAGCTAATCTGAAGTTGGAGTCTGAAGTAACTGGTTGGTTTACACCAGTTTTTTCCTTATTAAATAATAGGTGTCCTTCCAGACCCGCTTTCCCCCATGAACAGGAGCTGATTTGGTTCTGGGAAGCAGTTCCCTTCCCTCTGTGCTTCTCCTCTGGAGCCTGAACTGGCCTTCAGTTAATTCATATGGAATTAAAGAAAGGGATGAAGAGATGAAGCTGTTCTGAGCCTCTCTCTCTCTCATACAGGGAGATATCAGCTATGACAAGCAGTTTTGTATCCCCTGGTAACACCAGGCTCAAGGAATGTTTCACAAATAAAGAATGTGGCTACCTGGTTATTCACAGCCCAATGCTCACTTCCAGTTATCTCCTACTCTATTTGCTCACAACCAGGTATGAAAACATTTATGCAAAAACCTGAAAATAATGGGAGAATTCACTGAATTGGGAAACAAAGTGAGTTAAAGCAGTGAACCACAGTACATATTTTTTTATTCATGTACAGCAGCATAAGGAAACTGTGGGAAGCTAATTTGCAAGCCTGTTTACTGAATACCTGGAACAACTCCCATTTCCCATTTAAATTAGCTACAGGAAGCCAAGTGTCTAATTTGCTTCTCCAGTACCTGCTTGTTCCACTCATTTATGCCCTTATCCTCACGCATTTTAGCAGACCATCTCTTCTGGCATTTCAGATGTTTATTGCTGCATCTATAGTCTGTGATAGCCTTTCCAGGGAGAAATAAATGCAGCCTGCTAGCAGCCAGGGCTGGCTCTGTACCTGCCTTGCACCCCATGGGCACAAACAGCTCTTTGGAGTCAGGAGAACAGCAGGTCAGGGTTATAACATCCAAAATCCCTGGGCCAAAAACAGTATGCAGCTCTTGCAAAGGCAGAGACTGAGGAGCAGCCTCCTATTTGTGGTCAGTGCTAAACCTGTTCTGTATCCGGAGAGCTCTGGCTGCCCAGTGTTAAAGCAAAAGATACCCAGGCAGGGTAATCACGGTAATTCAAGCACTCCCTTCCACTCACAACAGCACCTCAAAGCTGCTTTCCAATCTCACCTGCCTGGGGCTAACCCAGGCTGTGAAGAAAGCCTCTCGTGCCATCAATCTTCTTGTCTTCTTGGAAGAGAAGAGGATGTGGCTTTGGCTGTGAGAATTGCTCATGGAAAATGGTCCCGGCTTTAGTCCCTGTGCTCTGGTCTCCGGAATCTGGGAGCTTGAAGGCTCAGCTGTGCATCTCTAACCAATTATGGGCTGTGTTAGCATTGCAGCTTGCTTTTCCAGAGGCAGGTTTCTCAATGGAAAAATGTGAGAAGTGTCAATAAATAACGACAGTTTTGAGAGCACTGGGCCAAGGTTTCGTCTTGCCTATGGACACAGTTGAAAAATGGTTCTTCATCTGTGGACCTTTCTTAACCAAAAGTTGACCTGGAATACAGCAGGTAATACAGACAGTGAAAGGTAAATGCCTTTTTTTTAACAGTTGAAAACTGATTTACTCAGTTTAAAATTGAATTAGATGATCTTTCAGATCATTTCCTAGACAGACCATTTAATGATTCTATGATTTGTAATGGCACAAAGCATGTGGAGCAGCATTTTAAAATCCTTCTCCAGGTGCTGGTCACTTTTTTCACCAGCCAGCCTGTCCCTCTGATTAGAGGTTGACTTTTCAACAGAACAGTAAATGCCAGTTCACCCTCATACATTTTATGCATTTGTTTGTTTGCTATTAACAAAAGGAAAAAATTCCTTTATTCTTTTCTCTCCTCTCCCTCCAGAGAGGTCAGGATTTATCCATGAATGATTACACGATCTGTTTCATGCTAATTAAATAGAAAGCAAGTAAGACTTATCGTTTATGGAGTCCTTAAGCCCAGAGGTCTTATTTTACATTTCAGAAGGAAATTGAAAACATTATTCCTTAGAGAACTGATATATAAAAACACTGGGAAATATTCATGTAAGCGGAGCACAGAGAAATATCTTTCATTTATGTTCCCATTTGTTAAAACAAAATGGTACTTTTTTAAGCAAATGATGAAAATTGAATACTTTCTTCACAGTAGGAATATCACTGGTGTCAGTCTTAAAGCCAGAATGACCATCTACCCCCCTGGAAAACATCCTTTACAATACAGGGGAGTCAGAGTTTGTCCCAGTAGGTGACTTGTCTTGCTAAAGCTGTTGTAATTTGCACAGTGTTCTTCTTTAAAATAATCATTTAAAGTAGGGGTGGAAAAAAGAACTGTCATTCTCCCAGTATCAATGTTTGATTCACTGTTTTGACTCCTTTAAGCACATATCATTATGTCTTCCTCAAATGCCATACATAGTGAGTGAAATGCCTAACCTGTAGTTAAGAAGAGCATATTTTTAAATCGATGCTGAACAGCAAGTAGTTCGATGGAGTTCTAATAAAAAAAAAAACCCAAAACAAAACCCCCAACATCTAGCAACCTGCAACCTGCAGCTGCTTCTATTGCTTCCTCAGTGATTTAAGATTAATTTTACAGGCTTTATTGCATTACATGATCTCACCCTTTTCATTCTGCAGGTGGATGAAAACACGGTCTCTGAAATGATATTCCCGTGAAGCCACAGAGCTCAGTTTGGTGGAGGAAGAATGGGGCATAGGTGGTAAATGTTTCTAGGACTGAATCACCTAAATTAAATTTCAGTTCCTATGGAACCTGTCTGGAGAGAACAATTTTAAAGCAAGCTTACAGTAAGACAGGTACTCAGTGGAAGGAGACCTGGTGATCAATCAAAGTAGTGCTGAAGAAGATGAATTATGGAGAGATTTTGACTTTAATTGGCTTTGGGTAGAGTTATAGGTAAAATCCCCCTCTCACCTAAGGCCTTAGCTGACATATATGAACAAGTGATTCAGGGGAAGGTGGATGGGGAAGGCAGCAGCAGCCCAGGAAAGCTACACAAAATAGCCAAAGCCATTTATCTTAGTGATGGTCATTAAGGGAGACTGGAGAGTTCCTTTTTCCAGTGGATGGTCTCAGTGAGCTTTGGGATTTCAGTGACTCCTATCAGCCCTGCAAAGCAAACTGAGGGTGTTTTCAACAACAACACAGTGGCAAATGAAGCCCTTGCTGCAATATTCCACAGAGCTTGGAAAACCAGACAGCGTGAATGTCCTTCCTGCAAATGTGGGAAACGCTCAGCCATACTATCCTCCATGGCACCTTCTTGAAGGATTGGGAATGTACCTATCAAAATCCCCTCGATTTCATGGTTTTTCACTGGCTACTGATACCAATGAAGTGCTTCAGGAATCTTTCCATACCCAAAGCAGCTGTTTTGCACCTGGTTTTATGGGAAACTGTGAAATGAGATTTTCTCAAGATTTTTGGGGGGGTTGAGTGTGGGACCTAAAGAATTTAAAACAACTATATGAAGCTTTATCCCTTAATGAAAATCATCCATTCTGGAAGAATTCATTACTAGAGATCTAATGAACTATTAGGACCTCACATTTCATGTTTTGATCTTTTACTGATTTCTGATAAATATTTTCAATCAGGAAGGCTGACTGTGGTGATTAATCTTGGAAAAATCTTTCATACCAAGAGAAAGCCACAAAAGATTTGCTTTTTGTACATGAATAACACACATGAATAAGCCTGATACATGATAAGTTATACAAAATACTGTGCTAAGGCTGCTGGAAATTTTTCCATCAAGATGGAAACTGTATTGTTAGTTGAACATTTTTATTAGTATTTGCTCTAGTTACATTTCCATTTTCAAGTAGAAAACTGATATTTTGTTGGCGGAAAGTTCTTCCCTCCTCCAGTTCCCAGTGCAAAAATGTCCAACCATTTTCTACTAAACAGGTTTTTGTCTTTCAGGTTTCCAAGAAACAAGGCAAATATATCCACCGTATCCCTTGTGTAAGCCACTTGATTTTACTACAGCACTGGGGAGGTTCACAGCTCAGCAGAACAACAGCGTGCAGTGTGTGCCAGCAGATATGCAGGAAAATCATGTCTCTGCCCCCACAGCTTGCAGTGTGCAGGGAAGAGAGGGAGAGGAAAGGGAAAGCGGAAAGATGTGCCTAAGCAGAGATTTAGCTGTATTTTATGAGCCCAGTCATTCTTTCCTGCACAAGAGTTCCAGTGAGACCATATGTGTTGGGGTGAAGTTTGGAAGAGGATGTTACGGGTGAGGTAGGAGGGAGGAATGATGGAAAAATAATAGTGGAAAGGAGGGAAAGAAACGTGTGAAGGGGGAGAAAATGGATATAAAGAGGGAAAAGTTCAGAAGAGGGAAAAAAACCCCACAAGAGAGGAGAGTGGTAGTTAGTGGGGAACTTAACAGAGAGGAAGGAGCAGGACAGAGGGGACTCCACTTCTGGGGTCACTGCAAGTGAGGAGAGCAAAGCCTGGAGCGTCAGAACTGAGGAGGGGGCAGGGGCCCAGAGCCAAGAGTCTCCCCATGTCTGCTTATCTTCTGTGTGGGGATCACGCAGTCCTGTGTCCTAGCCAGGTTTCTCTAGGAGGGAAAGGTAAGAACTAGAAGGTTGTACGAGGGGTAATGGCTTTAAACTGGCAGGGGGAAGATATAGATTAGATGTTAGGAGATGTTAGAAGAAATTCTTGACCGTGAGGGTGGTGAGACCCTGGGCCAGTTACCCAGAGAAGCTGTGGCTGCCCCATCCCTGGAAGTGTTCAAGGCCAGGTTGGATGGGGCTCTAAGCAATGTGGTCTAGTGAAAGTTGTCCCTGCCCATGGCAGGAGGGTTGGAACCAGATGAGGTTTAAGGTCCATTCCAGCCCAAACCATTCTATGATTCCATGGCTTTTCACCCTTCCCATCTGCTGCTGGGACAGTGTTGGTCCCAGGGCTTTTGCCTCTGTGGCAGATCAGCGATGGGGTTGTTGGGAACTCTCAGCAGGGAGCAGAGCCCAGTGCATGGCGTGATTAAACTGGTAGCTGCAGATAAAGTATTTACCCCGGTGGAAATAGATACACACAGATGCATTTCATTCTTCTATTAGACGGGTAACAGGCAGCGCGGCTGAGCGAGCCGGGCGATCCTGTTACATTTCAAAAGGTAGCTCTAAGAATTCATCTTCCCCACACTCTGCACTCCCCTATGTGGTGTGAAGGAGATGGCTTCACTGCAGCTACTATCTCCTATCGGCAAGATGGGTATATTCCAGGAAAGCTATTAAGTGAAGCAGCTAAGTCTGGTGCCGATGGTATTTTTCCTCCCCCTGAGCAAACTTTCTTTCTTATCTCTGGCTGTCTCATGTATTAACACACAAGAAATTTTTACTGGTATGAATTATATAAATGCACTGGAGAGGCTGTTCTGTACTAGCACAGAAGAGGGAGGCTCTATTGTAACACTACAAAAGCATCTCATGGATGAATGAATATAACAGAACAACAGAAAATCATTAACAGTTCACAGGCCAGCTAAGTGTGCTGACCATAATTTATTCCTATTTGCTTAGGTTTCTCTTCTGATTCTGACTAGACATAACTTAGAAAACCTGTTCAGCCATAACATGATCCCAGGGAGAAGTGCAGCTTAAAAACTGATGGCAGAGGTGCCTTCTTTTTGGCAATCCCCACTGTGTTCAGGAGGGTAACAAGCATCTTTTGGTGAATCACATCCAAGCGCTGTGAGATTTCACCACCTCTGTGGTAGCAGAAGGTAACAGCCAAGGTCAAGTAGTCCCCAAACCTCCAGTGGCTTCCTTCTCCACCTTATTCTTCCTGGTATGGCTTGGACACTGTGGAGCAGTGAAGTGAGGAAGAAAAGACAGTGAGGGAAGGCCCTCACATGGAATGTCCTGGGTGCTTGAAGTCTAGAGGTCAGGGCCCAGGTCTTCATCACCCCCTGGCACACAGGGCAGCCTGAGAAGACTTTCAGAAGCAGTGGTGGAGGGAAGCCTCGTTCCAGGCAGGTGTTTGGACAGGGTACATCTGGTGGTCCCTGCATACCCAGCCTGCAGGAGGAAGCAGAAATGCCAGGAATGTTCCTTGGAGCAGTGATGAGCCAAGTAGCAAAACACCTGGTTTTAAGCCATCTCCCTGAAACAGTTTATGAAGAAAGAAGTGGCCCTGGGTCTCACCAACTCTGCCTGGTAAGTTGTTGAATCTCTCCCCAGCTGTCCCTAAGTCACATTCATTCAAACACCACTTCGAGACACCATTAAGGACTGTTCCTCAATAAACATTTCCCTCTTTGGGAGGAGACAGAGCCCACCCAAGTCTGGCCAGACGGTGAAAATTTGCTCTGTGTTTGGCCATCTGAGTCAGAGACAAGAAAAAAATCATTGTGTGCATGAAAGTCCTTTTTGTCTTTGTGTGTGTGGGGGTGAGGAGCCCTTCTGACATTTCCATGATCTTTTCTGTTTTCTTGCTGAAGTTCTCATTTCTGTGCTGTGCTCAATTGATAAGCTGGGACACTTCTGAGAAGCATCATATGGAGACAGTCACATTCATTTCCCGCAGCATGGCCAGGCACAGGAGGTCTTTGCAGATATCTTGCTTACCAGGGGTTTGGTTCCCGGTCCGGCTAAAACCACCAACACCTCTTCCACTGAAAGAGAGAGCAAAGGTGGCACGACTCACAGGGCTCCACAGAGTAAGAAGATGCATTTCATATCTATGGGCATTCCCCTTGTGAGGACAGCTGTGACATTTGAGTGATAAACACGTTTTAGTTTTGAGTGATGAAGATCAAAATGCAAATCTACTTTATCTGAACGTAGAGTGCCTTCCCAGGGTTTGGACACTTCAGATAGTTGGGTAAGACCACTGAGGAGAACCTGGCTGGTATTTTAGGTGAAGATGCTGCCATAAAATCCTTTCAAGGATCCTAACAAGCCTATGGTGTCTTCTGACTTTCTAACTGAAACCCCTCCATGTCTTCTGAAAGAAACAAGGGATATGTGAGGGCAGAACTGAACTGCAATCTGAACTAAGGTACAGAGGGGCTTCATGATCACCTTCCCCCTGCCTGAGACAGTCAGAGAAGGATGCTGGTGTCAGTGACACTCTCCAGCTGACCTGTGCTCCTTTTCTGGGACCAAAGCCAAAGGCAGAGAGGGAGAACCAAGAAGCCATCAATGCCACAGCCCTGCCACAGGCGTGGAGCTGGGCACAGACAGGAGCCCACGAGATGTGAGGGACAAAGAAGAACGTGGTTTGGCATCAAGTGCTCGGTTCACGTTTTAAACAAAGTGCAGCAGGTGAGATTCCCAGTGAGTTCAGCATCTGGTCAGGGGATATGAGCTCCTGGGAACATATTTGTAGTTATGCTGATGGCTGAGTCAGCCTCCTTTTCATCAGCAGATTAATGACAGCAGAGGAACAACCAACTTGAGATGTTTTCAGAGCCACTGTCCACAAGGGAAAGAGGGAGTTCCCAGAGGGTGCAGGTCAACAGCTGCTGCTGCTGTTGAGGCCAGGATGAGGCCAAGGCAAGGAAAGAAGAGATGCCTCTGAGAGAAAACTTGGTTGATGAGGTTGCTCTGGTGATAACTGGTGTGTAGGGTCCTACTCGCTTTGGGTGGCTGATGACATGACTCGGAGTGGCACAGGGAGCCATCAGCTTGGTTCTCATGGACTTTGAAATCTGAGCCACGGCACGAAGAGTTGGGCTGTTCTCAGCTGCTGATCATCTTTCCAGCAAGGCAGTCCTGACTTGCAGCCCTCTTTTGAAAATAGGTCTTGAGGTCCGAGACTAACATTTCCCAAGATGTCCAAATGATTTAGGGGCCTCTTTTCTGGTATTAACGTATTTTAGTAACAATATTTGTAGTTTGGATGACTGATTATTGTTAATGATTGAGAAATTACCTAGGTATACCCTTCAAAAGGCTGTTTGAAACTTCTGAATTTTCGAGGAGTTCTGCTTCCACATGCTCTGTATGGGATCTGTTGTTTTTCATCCTCAGGGAACAGGTGACCACCCAACTTTTCTTGATGACTGTAACCAAATTTTCCTCTCTTGAAGTATGGGATCATGGTACAGAAGAGGCTGAGAACCACTGGTTTATATTTAAAATTTCCTATTTAGTGCCAATCCTGTTATCATTCTCCTAATACACTGCACTTTTGTCTTCCCAGGAGTCTACTTTAAAATATTTCCTTGGTTTTTTTCTTCTTCACATTTTTGTACTGAGATCATCTGATTGAAAGTAAACTTTTTTATTTTGTTTTATTTAAAACTGGCATTTTTGAAGAAAGCTATTGCTACATTTCTGAGGACTTTATTGTATTTAGGTCTAATTGTTCTTTATTTTAAATCCACAGCTAAATTATTGTTGACCCAGTAAAAATAAGTTCTATAAAAATTTTTATAGGATTATGAAAAGAATGGATTATTACACAAGCTTTTTGTGTAACGGAAAGACATAATTAACCAATTGAACTGGGTTTGTGTGGCCTATTTATCTATCAGGTATTGAGAATGTTTCAATACATTTCTTCTATTCATTTCTAATTTCCTGCTGAGCCAAAAATATTCCCAAAAATACTTAGGCAGAGGGCGAATTCATAGGTGTTCTACTAAATGGTAACTTGTCTATACTTTTATGATCCAGACACAGTAGGAAAGTTCGCATCATTTGAAAAAAAAATTGAAAAAAAAAGATGCTGAAACCTATGCAATTGTTCTCCTGCAATATCTGGGGCAGAGAGTGCAAATCACACACACAGAAACCTCCTGGGAGAGGCAGGTGGAGGAGCAGGAAATGAAAGAGCAGCAGTGCTGTGCTGTGCTGATAATGACAATCACTGCGAGGACCTCTGACATCACCAGTCACTCCCAAGCATGCCGTTAATAAATATCTGTGATGAAGTTATTGCTGAGTCACTGTATAAACACGTCCCCTTTGGCCTCATCAGGGCAAACAGGAGCTGATCTCTGCCATGCAGATGTTGGTCTAAACCAGTTTGCCATTAAGCAGATTTCCATAGCTGAATTCCTTGTGGAAGGTACTCAGAGACAAGGTTTGGCTTCAGTGACTGCATCAGGCATTAAATGTGTGGCTGTAGGTGCAGGTTTGCTACTGATAACCAGGGAGTGATTAGAGGGAGGTGGAAAAAAACTTTGGAAAATGCCTAGATGGGGAATAAGTATCAATTTTCCACTGCAGAGTAATTAATTAGGACACTATGATGAATTCTCCCTCTCCCACTTGTCATTCAGGCCTGTTATCGGGGTGAAGAGCTGTCACCTCCCAGGCACGGCGGGTCTTTTGTGCCCGAGCTGCCCTGACACGAGTAGTTACTGGTGAGAGCAGTGAGTGGTTCACAGTGAGAGCAGCAAGCAGACTTCAAATGGTCTCAGCCCAAAATGCTCCCCTTGCATCAGAGATGCTGTGTTGCAAAGGAGACACCGCGTTGCTCAACGTCCTCAGTGGCCGTCGGCTTTCAGAGAGTTGTAGCAATAATCAGGGTTTGGAGGCAGCTGGGCTCAGCACTGATTTACCCTTCCCATGTGTGGGGATAGGTCTGCCTGTGTCTTTTGTTCTAATTTTCCATTTTTCTCCAGTAATGTCAGCCACATTTGGATGACCAGGACACACCATGATGGTGTAGCTCTAAGGACAGAGCTGCTTTTGACCCAGGACTGAGCATTTCTGCTTTTAGGTTTTTTTTTTTATGGGAGTGACACTGTAAGAAGTTAGCACGAAGCGAAGTCATGCCACTGGTTCACTGCATTCCCACTAAGTCCTTCAAGCAGGCATTGTCTGTTCCTCAAGGAGCTGCTCACACACACAAGACCATTAAGTTTCGAGGTGCCAACACTGAAATTTTCCAAAACATCTGTAGATAGATCATCCTTTTGTCCTACTACCTTCTCCCAGCCATTGCCATTCCTTAAGCCTCCAGAGAAATGATGCAGTGAAAGTCTGCATGGAAAACAAAGAAGGAGCTGTAGACAACCTTTTCACCTGCTGTGATATGCACAATAGCCAGAGGCTGGAAAGACTCTCTTCATTCTTCTAGGAGGAGAGTCTCATGTGAGCTCTCAAAATAGGATTTAGCAAGCCAGAGCTGAATTTCATCCAGTCCCACTCTCTGCTGGAGAAGGAAAATCTTGATATTATTAACGTAAGAGGTGAGGTTAGCTCCGGAGTCTGTGCCAGAAGAGGCTGAAATCCCTGCTGTACGTTTTGGAGAGCTGGAGCGTGATGGTTACAGGCCGGGGTAGGTGCCCAGTTCTGTGGAGCTTCAGCTGGAACCGAATGGCTGATGTGCCCTTGAAAACCCCAGCCTGCAGTTCCTCCCCACTGCAGTTACAACAGCACAAAGACAATGTGGTAATGTCTGCTGCGTTACAGAATCCCTTTATCTGGGGAAAAAAAAGTCCTGTCAGACTAATCAGGGAATTAGCAGTATTACAAAAGTGCTCCTCACAAATGCTAAAATGCAGACATGACTCAGATTAATTTTCAGATCAGGAAACTTATCTTTCTAGTGTGCAACACTAGCCTGGATGAGAAGATTCTGGCTTTAATACGGATTTGTTTGGTGGCACTTGGCAGAGAAACAGAGGGCTTTTAAAAAAAAAATTATTATTATTTCAAAATCTACTGGAAAGGATTTAGCAGCCTTTTGGAAACATTATATTTTCTCTATTTTGGGGAGCTTTTTGACCTTTCTTAAAGACTTTAATTGTCCAGAATTGTCACATCTGATTTCTTTAAATACCCATAAGAGGAAAAACTCACAAAGCAAATGAAAGGTTAGTGAACTTTGCTTTATTTTGCTCACAATGTGAACTTTCAAACGATTGGAAAATTATTTCCTTCCATTTTGAATGATAGAAGTTAAAGATAGGAATGACCTATTAGATCACTGCGAGCATTTCCTTGACAATGTGGTTCTGTTTCACGAATTGGAAGAAAGGAGAGCAAATTTCGTCGACTGAGCAGCTCCAAGGGCCAACAGTGGTGTGTGGAGACCCTCATGGTGAGGAAGACCTGAGCCAACTCAGCGGGGACCGGATGCCTTCGGCACCCAGCTTCAGTTTGGTGGCCTCAGGAAATGAATGGGCTGCGTCTGCCCGACGTGGAGGGGCCGGGGATGAATAGCACAAAAAGGACGGCTATGACTGCTCCATTTATTGGCACTTTTGGCAGCATGGCTGAATAGCAAATGGATGTGGAAAACTGCTCAGAAACTCCCAAACAGGGACCTAGCTATGTGGAGGAACCTGCACTTCCTTCACCCTTTGACATTTTATTATTAACTACTAATTTTGCAATCCATAGCCCATTTGAAAAGCACAAAGAGACACAGCTTAGCACAACAATCATCTTGTTGGTTAAAAGTACCCATCTATGCTCCAGTGCTCACATGACAAAATTTGTTTTCCACAGTGTTTCCTGGGCACAGCTTAACTGCAGTAATTTTTTAATAGGTTTCTTTTTTTCCTTTCTTTCCTTCAACAAGTATTACACCAGTAGGACATATTTCAGATGGCAGGAAAAGACTTGTTCTTGTCCGGTTTGGAAGTAATCATGGAAAAGTCTCTTAGTATATCTCAAATGGAACAAATTGTTTGGAGCTCCTGCCCACTGGCTCTGCAGTAGCTCCTTGGGACAATCTCCTCCAGTTCCAGGATTTTCCATGGCCAGTCTGCCCTGCAGTTTAAAGGTCCTTCAGCAGTGTCAGAGGGTTTTGCTTTCTCTACATCTCCAGAGTGTGACAGACACAATTACTGCTGTTCCCGTTGAAATTTATCCTGAGTCTTCGTGGCACTTTATTGACTTTGGCTGAGGCTGGCTCGGAGCTCCTGTGCAGCAGGGTGATGGATGAGGCACACACTGCAGTTTGTCAGTCCAGTGCTCTCCCAAGCTGTGATGGCACCTCCCAGGAAGCTGAGAGCTGAGTACTCAAACACTATTCACATTCATCTTCACAAAGCTGAGCTGCATCCCACCAGCAGAGACCTACCTCTTCTTCTCACGGATCCAGAACTAAATCCTTAACTTTTAGGAGATGGGAGAGCAGTCAGACCCTGTCCCAAGTATGCCAAGTGTAGGGAGAATTTAGTGAGAGTCACACTGTCATAATGTCCTGTTTACAGCCAAAGGCAAGGGTTGCAGAAGCAGCTGGTTCCTTATCAGAGGCTTGAGTGTGATATGCAGGGTTTGGATATGTGATACAGCTGTAGAGGATCCCATCTGGAATATAGATCTAAAAAGGGGCTGAGGTTGTTTGGGCATCATTTTGTCACTGGGGATGTCCTGCTGGGTTAAACCCAGACCTGTGGTCCACACTGCATCTGCCAGCACTGAGGAGTGAAACAGTAGAGGAGGAAGTTTGCTGAGGGCAGGGCAAGGAGCAGGGTGGTGTCCAGCTGCTGTGTCCTTGCTCAAGTGACCCCCTAGACAGGACACAACCACCCTGGCTGCACACGTCCCTCACACGGCCTCCTCCACGGGGCTTCTCTCTACAAAAGCAGTCTTTCCTCGGTGGCCGCCTCCTCGGTGTCACCGCTGGCTCCAAGGGGGGCAGTTCCCTGTGCTGTGGAAGATGCAGCTGGTGTAGAGCTTTTGCACGTCCCAGGTTCTCTTCCATGGTGGCCAAATCCAGGTCGTGGTTGAAAGATGAAACAGATTCACATGTGCTGAACCCTGTGAGAACGGGAAAGCTACTGGAATTGGGAAACACAGTGATGGGAAGTCCAGCCTCCTGCTGTCTCAGGTATCAGACCCAAGAGCCCCCCACTGATTTTAGATGTTAATTTCTCTCTATCTCCTCTGCCTCTGTCTCTGTTAGTGTGGCACCAGAGAAATTCATGCAGATGCTGTTACAAGGCAGGTAGCTGAGCTCCTCTGAAGCTCTGTGTCTTTTGGGATGTCAGTCTGGATTTATCCTGAGGCTGGGAAGACAAGTCCACATGTTAACCTGGTGCACCCAACAGTCTTGTTGTGGGGCAAATGCCACACAGATGAAGATTGATTTCTGTGTGTGTAATGCCGCCTTAAAGGACTCAGATGGAAGAAGCAAACCTAATGGCAGAACAAACCCTGTTAACCTGTGTGTGCCCATTTATATGCCCGAGTAGAAGTGCCCAGTGGCTTCTGAGATGCCTTTGAAAACTATGGCAAAACTATTTCTTACAAGGCCTTGTAAAGAATTCATTTTGACTTGGTTTTCCCAGCATGGTCTTAGCTGCGGAGCATTTAATTCTCTTGAAACAGGTAGAGTTTATTTAGTCCTTCTCTATTTGTGGAATTTTCCTGGAGAAATGCCTCTATTTCCTAGATTTTGAGAATGCTGCTCTCGAATAAATTTCAGCTATATTTATCTCAGCATTTGTATTTTCTCCTTGTTCTTTGCTCTGACACAAATTGTCCTCACACAAGGCACAGTTTGAGCTCTCTGGCTTTCTCTGTTTCCCAGTGTTTCTTTTGAAATTATATGCAAGAGGACACATTCCACCTTGGCATTTGGCAGCCCCTTCCCCTCTTATCTTGTATTCATGAGCTTCTAGAAATGTCCTGCAGTAGCCCTGCCTGACTGCTGGGTATTTAAGGCTTTTAATAGTTCTGCTAAGTTTAATTGTACTTGATTTTGCTGCTTCATTTTTATATGCATGCCAGACAGCTCATCCCCTCAAGAATGTCCTGAAGGCATCCTCTGCTGTAATAAATAACAGAAATGATAGTTAAAGTATACAGATATATAAATAAAGTTTGCTCTGGTGTGTGAGTTTGCCTAACAAATATGAAAATGTGACCGAGGGCCTGCACCTCTGCATTCAAATCCTTGCTGTACAGTGAAATGAACTGGAATGGGCTACAGTGATTTTCTTTGATAATGTCTGGTTTATAATTTACTTTTGGCTGAAGCAATCAGTGAGGGAAATCCATTTGAATAGCTTTGTAAGGACGCTTTATTTTTCTGGTGCTGCAGGCTGCAACTTTCACACTCTGAGGCTAAATCCCTTTTGCATCATCCAGGTCCTGGGGAGAGACATTTATTTAAAAGTAGCTGAAATGAAGCACAGAAACAAACTGTAAGTGATTTTTGGCATTACAAGTGCAGTGACTGTAAAGCAGTGGCTCGGTTCCATACTTTAATAGGCTTTAACGTATCAATTATAGTGCTGAGTAGTAATTAGGGCTATACAGCAAAGTGCAGAGTGACCTCTAAACCGCTCCAAAGTTGTGGGAACTGGTGGGAAGGGGGATTTGGGAGCAGACTGAATTCTGGTAATCATACCACACGGTACAAAAGAGAAAATGTGACTATTAAAAGACGAATTTTGTTTCAGCAAGGCAGGCAAGCCTCGCCCACCCTCTGAGGGTGAATCTTCCCAGAGCATGGAGCTAATTGAGTGGGGTGAGCAGTGGATAACCCTTGTGGGACCACGAGCAACAGCGTGCTGGTCCTGCCAGCCTGCCCACTCCATTAAATGAAATGTGTCTAAAACCCCTGCACTGCTCGACCGGGCTCAGCTGCTCGGGAGCCTCTCGGGAGGAGGGTGAAAGCTGAGAGCTGGGGAATGCTGCTTCTCCTTTCAGCATGGCCTAAAGACACCCCCCAAAATTCCATGGTACAAAGGGATGCCTGGCCCCCATATATGCTCCTTCCACTCTGCACTCAGCTGGTGAAAATGTGCTGATCCTGGCTGGGAAAGGACACTCCAAAACTTTGGAGGACAGAGGCACTGCATCCCCTGAATAATAGTAATAATAATAATATTAATAATAATAGCAATAACAATAATAATAATGTTAAGAGTGATGCAAACCACAAAATTACAAGTTTTCTTCCCTTATTGGTTGTTTGCTGCTCAAATTGCCCTGGAGACAGAGTGAAATGTCCAGTGCTACTGTGGATGTTTGGTTGTAGGGATGGCAACCTATATCCGTGTGTTCTTGATCAGTCCCATAATCCTGAATGAGCCAAGCCTCAAATCTCCTCTTGTTTTCAGGGTGGAGTCAAAGCCACAAAATATTCTCCAACGTTTCTAGCCAGTGATCAATTGTAAGCTAAAGAAATATTTATTTTAAGTGTAAACTGAGCCGTGTGAGTTTCTTTGCCCAGGGTATTCCTCTTGATGTTACTATTTTGATATGCCTAAGTTCATTGGTATAAATAGGGTGCAGTTGTCATCACATTTAACTATAAAAAGCCCTCCTCAGCTGACAGCATAGGTATCACAGAGTCACATCACCCCCTACTAAGCAATTTTCACTTGAGCCATATGCAAGCCTCCGAATGACAATTCTGCCATTCTAGCCTTGGCTGGCATATAATTTAGGAGCAAGGGAAAGCCTTCAGAAACAAAGATTTGTAGGCTTGACAGAGAGCACCAATGAATCATGTACTTGAAAACTTTATCCACCATAGCTGAAAACAAAAATCACATACAAGCCAAAAATGCGAAGTGGGCCCCATGGATGTGACATGGCTTGGCTCACCTCCAGGAGGCTTCAGTAATCTTCTAGCATGGTTGGAAATGTGCCAACAAGTGTCCTTCACCAGAGTGGAGGGAATGAAACGTTCACAAGGACTAATTTCTTCATGTAAGGTCCCACAGAGAGAAATGGCTGCACTATCCTCATGAAGAGAGAGATGAAAAGTTTATCCCATTTTAGGACTTGGTTTTTGTCTATCCAGTAAAGTACTTATATGGGCTCCACACTGTCCTGCCTGAGCCAGTCGTGGTCTTTAACACATTTGTTTTCGTGGGTAGGAAGGGCTGATATTTGTGCTTCAGCTGGTGAAGGCATGAATGGGAATGCAGTGTTCCACCCCACACTGAGAGAATGGAAATCAGCTCTGCTTGTCTCAGCAGCAGAGCAAGTCAGGAGGAGCCTCACTTGAGTGTATCTGAGCATGAAAAACCAGAGGAGAGGAGAGGAGAGTCAGTCTGCGCGAGGCAGGGAGAACTGCCAAGACTCAACTGGATAAGTAACACGTAGTAAATGCTTAGAGTCACCTTGCCAGACAAATATTTGCCTTTCACTTTGAATGAAGACCAAATCATGTTCTAACTAGTAGAACCAAGAAATTCCACGCATTTTAGTAAGTTGAGTGTCCTGCAGAAACTCCCATGGTAAGTGTATGAGGGCAGACTTTGGGGGTTTTCTGGACAGACAGGAGGGAAAAAAATAACTCGGGAAGATATTTCAGTGTAGGAAAAAGATCAGAGGGAATCCTGGAAGCTGGGAAAAGGGTGGAAAAAAGCTTTGTAAGTGAGTGTGGCTAAATACACCACTATACTTGGTGGATAGTCTTCATATTTATGGTGGTCAGAGGAGTGGAATCCAGGAGCTGAAGAGGTCAAAATCTCTGGGGAAAGACTGGAGACAAACTATGTCTCCTCCCTAAACCAGATTATCTCTGAAAAATATGTTATGGGAAGAATTAAAATCTAGAGTAAAGACCACAGTCCCTGGACATTTCCAGTCATTTCTAACAACAATGTAGGCTTCTCTCTCTTGTTCAGTGAACCAAATGCAGAAGATGATGGCAGACAAAGGAGAGCAGTGGAATTCTTCTTTTTGTGACAGATGTGACCTTGGTATCATTATTTAAGGACTACACTTACAGGCAATACTCATTGTTCTCAGGCCATTTGCTCTGTCTGCTGTAATAGCCTTTTATGATCAATTTCTGGAAATAACTGATTTTATCAGCTGTTACTAGGTTGTTACTAGGTTAGTTGCTCTGGTTGAACTTCAATGCATCTAACTCAGTTTTAAGGAAAATATAAAAAATAGAGGAGGAAGGCTGAGATGGACCAGCTACTTGTTCATTGGGCTGTGCAAAAGCAGAATTCAGACTCTGGTTGTGATCCCTGCTAGTGCAGACTACACTTCTGCAGTTGGGGTTTTCTTTGCTTTAAAATGAGCCAGAAATGGCACCTTCACAATTTCCCTTGGGAAAGCTGGGATCCAGAGCAATCTGCATTCAGTAGGAATCTTTCCACTGACTTTGATGTCCTTTGGACTAGAACTGATATTTCCATAGCTTTTCTGGGACATGTGTCTGAAATTCACTTGCTTTCCTTGTGCTTTCTCATGCATCGTTCTGGCCAACACATTCACTGCCATAAAAACAGCCCTGAGCATGCTTAAGATTTCTCCAGGTTTTAGTCAGTAGCAAACACTGTCTGATAGCTTGCCTAATTTTCCTTTCTAGCTTCATCCCATTCCAGCTCTCTATATCCCCTTGGGACCCCGTGATTCCTCTCCTTTCTAGCACCTGTGCAGCTGCGTTTTGTGACCTTGTATCATGTATGTAAACATGGAAAAACTTAATTAAAATGAATAAACATATCAAATTGTTTCACAATATACAATCTAAGTACTTATGTACCCTTCAAAGGTATATCAGAACCACCTGAATAAAGCCCTGTTTAGCAGCTATTAATTAAGTGATGTTTATACGATGCTTTGAACATGTGAAATGGTGAGAGTTTCCAAGCATATCATGAACATCGTTATCACTGTCATACAAAAATCAGGAATGTACTGAACTTCTGTTAATCCCTCCCAATTACCAAAGACTTTGTGAGCTGAAGAGAATCAGCCACGACAAACTAACAGATAGTCTTTCTTCCAGCCGGGCTGTCCTTTTGTCTCCAGAAAATGGTATAAAGTGTAACTTCTTTCACCCATCTTGTTTATTTAAGCACTTTTGTCAAAGCCTACCGCAGAACGGTTATTCCAGCTTAAAGAAATCCTTCCGGGTCAGAAAGTCCTTTGGATGTCTCACATCCAACTGGTCTCCCTTCCCATTCCTCCCTTTTAAGTCCTTGAAAGTCTGTCAAAGTCTGGGCTGAATTCCTGAAACCAGTTGGAGTGTAGCTCTTCTTTTGTTCCCCACTGCCAACTGCGGAAAGCTACGTTCACCGGGTTTTGTAGTCACCAGCTTTAAAATCCCTAAGTCCCATTGCTTCCTTTGAATGGCCAGATGCAAAGCAATGCTTTAAACCTAGGAATGACTTTACTGAGCTTTTCACTCGCTGTGTTGGATGGACTGCTGTGCTGTCTCTGATTTCAAGGAAGAATGCCTTAAGCAGCCTGTCTGTTTCTTAAGACTATCAGAGGTAAGGCTAAAACTTGCAAAATAACATCTGGAAAGCCCAGATCATTCTCTAATATAGAAATTGTATTTTCATCCTTGAAGTTTGAAGGCTATAAATATAGTTCTATCTGTGTAATTAATTCAGCTTTAAGAGATGTCTTCCATTTTTTAGGTATATACATTTAAACATGGTTTAAATGAAGAACTGCTTCAAGTGCTGTAGGGCTGCTAAGTTTTACTGCACTTGAAGGTACTAGATGTTTGGTTAATTTTTGTCCTCTTACTATTCATCAGTGAATTAATTTACTGTTCTGCTTACGGATAGAAGTACAATCCAATTCATTAATCACTGAGATTTTTAAACCTGCACTAGTCTGTTACGACTTGTTCTTCATAAGGCTGAAAAATATTTCTTTCATCAGAATGGCTTAATGCCTATAAACATGTCCTAATTATATTTTCTTGGAATTAATCAAGTTCATTATGTTAAGTTTGGGATCTACATCTGAAGTGAATCTGAATTGTGAGCATCTGCCACATTCCCTTCAGACATTACTGATAAAAATAGTGGTGTGGGATTTTCAGAAGTACTCAGTTTTGGCCTAATCCTCTTCCTCTTAAAGTCAGTTGGAGTTTTACCATTCCTTCAGTGGTGTGGATTTCAGTCAAACCTGAGAACTTCTCAAAACCTTACAATTTTGACAACTTTTTCAAACAGCCTAAGAGAAAAAGTCTACACAAGGTGTCATTTCATTTAGAATAAGCAGTAGTTATCCCTGTTTTGTTGGTGGGTTTTTTCCTGCATTTTTTTCCCCTAAAGTAGAGGTTTACTGACCATTTTTGGAGAGAAGTGATTAACCTTCAATATAGTCTGCTGTCAGAGATTTGGGGTTTTTTTGCATGAGAAAATCCTTCAGAAACCTACAGAATCCCTGGAAATTACTCAAAAAGCCAATGGGCTTACAATAAGAAGCCCAACTTGTGCAGAAACTAAGGCAATCTTTTGATTGAAAGCCCTCTGAGAGGATGATCTTTATCTCATTAGTTCAACCACATTGTTTCTATTGCAGTTTATTCACAAGGGCCAAATCTTGATGTCCTTAAGCTTTTCCCTGAGTAGTAACTCCAGGATATGGCCTATCTCTGATTCCTGATCTTCCTATTGAAGACAAATGAAACAATACTTTCAGAATTGTTTAATGTTAAGGATTGTAGGAAAGGAAATGGTTGAAAATGAAGGAAGAAACTCTTTGTCCACCAACCCATCATCAGTGTTATCAAAGTCCGTATTTTAGCAATCCCAGCTTTATGACATGGTCAGGCAATGTTCAGAAACACAATACCTACCAATTCAAATGTTCCTTACCCTTGGTTCTACTGGGTTCAAGTGCTAGGGAGTCAGCAGTGGAAATGATGCAAGGGGGAGCAATTCTGAGATGTCCAGGAGCCAAAAAAATTCATTTCCCACAGACAATTGTGCCTGTCAACGTTTATGAATCCTGCTAATTGACGGCCCCTCGCTGAGATCAGTTCCTGACACTGCAGCAGGTATCTGGGGTGGGTTCCCTCTCCCTTCACTATCTCAGAACTGGCTGTCTGGCTGCAGGTGGGTGTCTCGAGTTCCATCCTAATCTGTGCAGTGATCCCGGCTTCCAGAAGACATTTCGCTGTATCCGACCTGCAACTGTGTGATGAATCACCCTCTGGCTGTTCTTACCTCTCTCTGCTGATGACAGGGAAAGCCCAGATGGGTAGACACCTCTGTGTTAAGAAGCTCAAATTGGATGAGATGGATCCCACCCACATTGCTCACACACCGCTGATTGCAGTGTCGAAAGATCTTGTGTATATTTAAAAATATGTATATTTAAAATAGCCAGCTCAGGCACTGCAGGGTGGGCAACGTGGTGCGGGGGGTAAGCTGGGGGGCCTGGCCTGAACCGAGCAGTTGTTGTTGTGGACCAGAGTGGGAATGCCCAGCTGACCTCCCTCAGAGTCAACGTGCCCACGTCACCAGGAGCGGTGCAGCTCGTGGAGCTGCGGGGGCTCGCTTCCCCACAGCCGTGGTGGAGAGGGACAGCCAGGGGTGAGGAGAGGAGCAGGAAGCTCATGTACGTGGAGGTGACAGTGCCAGCAGGTCCAAATCCCCCACCTGTAACCACCAGAAAAGGCTTTGGCTGTGCTTAAGAGGCAAGACAGTTGCAACCAAACCCAAGAGCTCCCAGGACAAAAACTCTCTTCTTGATCTTCCCAACATCCAGCTTAGAAGTGGCTTGGCTGCAAACAACTTCTACAGCCGATGCATAATTAAAAAGCCATTTTCATTCATTTCACAGGCAGTGCACAGATCTCTCAAATGTCCATTTGTTGCAGACTATCACCAATAGACCATTAAACTTGGCCCAGGGCTGTACTTCTGCGCCTGCCTTTTTGTTAAGCACATGCCTTTCGTCTGTCAATAATTACAAGGAATTGAGTCTTGGCTCTTTCGTTCTGGGAACTGCCCTGCTGCTGGAAAAAATCTGACAGAAACATACTAGTGCAGAGTGTTCAACATTGTGACATTGCTTGGCGTGAGAGATAGTTCCTTCAGACAAGTTAAATGCTAATTTTTATTGAAGGTAACAGTAAAATGGGAAATTGGTCTCTGCACTTAGGCAAGAAATTAGGAAGAAAACCGCCAGCAATTGCTGTTTCAACATTATAAACTTCGCTTTACAACATGCTGCTGAACCAGAGGAAGCCCTTTGCTTATTAGAAATCCATGTGGATTGCTGGTCACTGGGGACAATATTTTTTTCCTCCACACAGAGACAAATACTCTTTTCTTAGTGGGGAGCTGAAGCAGTCATTTCACAGCCATTGCAAAGTGGCACTGCAGTAAGCCTGGACCAGTGACCCAAGATTTTAATCAATCAATGGCAACACCTTCTGCAGAAGGAATAAAGTTTGAAGGAACAGTCAGCACCAAGGATTTTGGTAGCTGTGCCTGATGCAAAGTCCTTGGAAATAGGTGACCACGGGTTGACCTGTGTGCTGGTGTGTGTGGCTGCTCCCTGCAGACCCAGCAGCAGGGTTTCTGCTCAGGTGCTCAACAAAACCCAGGAATACTTCTCCAAATTCTGCCAGAATCTAATGCCTAAATATTTATTTTACTTTGCATTTTGATAATTTGCAATGAATTTTCATATCTCATCTGGCTGGTGTCCAAATACATGAGATGAGCTTAGAAAATGGAGACAATAAATGCAGGGTGCAAAATATGGGACTTCTTTTAATCAGCTCCTGGCTTGTTAAAAATATTATTCAGGTTTTTCTTCATAAGCACCAGGAGTTAAAAAGTTACAATTTCTTCTATTTTAAGGAAAAGCTCTGAACCTCGTGCAATCATTTGTCTCCAGGGAGACCATTTAAGAAAAACAAAACACTAAGAGATGAGGGACAATTCAAAAGAGTTAGAAGCAATGTATTTGTGTTAGAAATATTGATTGGTTTTTTAAATTTAATTTTTGGAATTTAATTTTCCACTCAGCACTGCAAAGGCCTTAGGTACTGAAAGGTGCTCTATTATTCATTTTGTCCCCCTTACCACATCCTGTAAAAGCACTCAGGGTGTTGTATGGTCATTAAAAGGTGATACTAATATTTCCTGACATGCACTATAAAACATCTTCAATCTGCTTCTTGTAACTATCACATAGGAATATAGTATAAAAAGAGAAAGAAAATGATTGGGAAGGTGATTCTGTATCAGACTGTGCAAAGATTCCTCAGGCTCTCTGCTTGAGTGTCTTTTTTCACAAAAAAAAGGTCCCTCTCTGCTTTCTGTCTTAGACCAAGACAGCTAAAATCCCCAGATGCTGATGTTTTTCAGGCTTGTTTCCCACTTGGAGCCTCATGGGCAAATTACGCTGTCATATAAAGATTTTCTGTAAGAAAATACGGGAATTTACACCTCAGAGTTCAGATTTCTCCAGCCTTTGTGCTGTCCCAACCACCGGCATTGGAGACACCTGACTTGAGGTGCAGCAGCCATTGTGTGTGCTTTTGTTGTGATGTTTTGTGGTGTGGGCTGTAGGCAGGGTCACCTGCCAGGTGCTTGCACCTCTTGTCCTTCCCAGAAGGGAGAGAGGGATGTCTCTCAGAGCACTGCTCTGTATGAAGAACGTGGTTATAAAAGAAGGTCCCAAACTCAAACGGGTAAAACATCCATTCTTGCACAGAGATTCTAATGCTGTGTAGTGCAATTGAAAGTGATTGCGTGTGATTCAAATTTCTGCATTTACTTTGGGTTTTCTGCTTGTCTTGTTGCCTCTTTGGTAGTTTTCTCCCTTCACTGAGTCTGGTATCTGCAGCCTCCTTTGTCCTGGCCTCTTCCATGGGACCTGCCTGACACCTGTCAGTCAGCAATTCGTGGGCAGAATGATGCCAAGATATTTAACTGAAAGTCTCCTCAGCTTAACAGACCCAGGACAGATTTGAGCACAGAGAGAGATGCACGGAAACCTGAACCACACATAAATATACAGGCCCACCTGAGCTGGTGGTTTTGCCCCGTAATTCAAACATAGTTAAGATCTCACTTTTATCAGCATGAAGAGGAATGGGGTATTTAGAAAGCATGAAATATAATTCAGAGTATTTTATAGACATGGCTGTTGTCTCACTGGGCTAATTTTACCACATCAAGCCAACCTTTTCTAATGCAGTGCTGTGCTCCCAACTAACACCCATTAATTGCACGGAAAGCTGAAATTTTAAATTTAAATTCAGGGCATTTATTTAAGTGCTGAAACTGTTATAGGATTTTTTACATACCAAGGTTGAGAAGAACAGCCACAGTGATGGATACACACGTCAGTTCAGTGTGAATCTGGTACAAAGAGCTTCAGAGTGATGTGAGGGATCCAAAGAGAGGCTGCTGTGATGCTATCTGCACTCCCTCATCATTTCCTTGTGGGTTGCATCTTGATTTCTAGCCATTAGATACTGGCTCAAGCCCTAAAGAAGGATGCTGAGTAATCACACCATAATTTTCCTTCTTGGTATTATTTTTGTCACTCTCTGGATATCCTCAGAAATATTCAGCCTCTTCTTTGATACTGTTAAGCCCTCAGTGTCTTTCCTGTGGTGATGATGCCCATAAATTCATTGCACCTGTGCTTAATCTACGTTCCCTTCTACTGGTTTTGGATTTGCTGCATTTCCATTGCACTGAATGTCACCTTGTTCTGTGGCAGCAGCACGGAGGGCAGAGCACCTGCTCTGGCCACTGGGAATTTTACAGATAGCAGAGATACCCACCCAGGGTTGTTTCTAATCCTTCCAGTCTCCTTTATTCACCTGGGAGTTTCAAACATTGTTTTCCCTTGAACATTGTCTTCCCTCCTGTCACCCTTCCCCAAATTCCTCTTTCTTCCAAGCCTCCTGCTGTGCCTTGGGTTTCTGCCCTGCCGTGATTCATGTGTCAAGCCCAACTCCAGGCTCAGCAGTTCAGCAAAGCACTTAGGCCCACGGTAATCTTTAAACTCAGAACATGCTGAAGTGCTCCACTTAACAGAGATCAGATCGTTCATGTGCTTAAAGACAAGCATTTGCTTAAGTACTTTGCTGAATTCAGGCCTAAACACACACATTAAATTCATCAGGAAGGATCCTTGACAAATTTTACCACAAAGGTGCCTATCTCTCTCCATTGGCAATAAAGGGAGACTAGATGACTAGTTTAAACTAGGTAGCTAATCTTTAGACAGCTAAAATTAGGTGAGAGGAATCCCACCCTCTGTATCTATCTACGGTGTCAGGCACTGATCTCTGTTGGGGGCCCTCCATTCTCTCTTAATGAGACCCAAAAGGGGTGATGGACCCAAAAGGTGATGGGGAGGGAATTTCTGGCTCCCTGCCTCCAGCAGAGCAGCACTCACGTGCAGCAGGTTGGAAAGTTAATGGTTTATTTCATCCTCAGACCAGAATTCTGCCCTGCAACAACAACTGGGCAGGTTTTAAATGATCCCTTGTCAAAGATGAGATTTTGAAGTCCGTGTGCTTTGAAGTGAGCTACGTGGCTGTCCTGCTGAAAAATTCCCCAGAAAACCTTCAGCCTTGACCTAGTGGTTCAAAGTTACAGAGATTGAGCTGAAACGTGACTTTAATGTTATCTAGGCTTTTTGTTTCAGTTTTGATCATTAAACTCGGGGTTGCCACACAGTCAGGAGTGATATTGGGTTTCTGCCAGACCTGCCAATGGCACGAACACATGAGCCACTCCATACACAGTAACTCAAGAGTGTTGTAAATGCTCACGTGCCTGCAGAGTTGCCACCTCCATAATGTAAAATGCAAGGGAGAGCTGTCAGCTGCATACTAAAATGTCCCTGCGTGAAACAGCGTGGTTTCACAGTGACCAGGATCTGCACCTCGAAGGCCAGACTGAGGGTCTGGAGTAGCTGATGGAAGGGATGTGCCCAGATTTGCCCTCTCTGGCTACAGGATGGTTCACTACACTCATGGAGCTGCTGAATTGGTGTCTGCTTCTCTTTTTGTCCTGATGTGAGATTAAAGGAAATAAAAAAATTTTAAAAACCCAAACCAAGACATGGTGAGTGAATTCCTACCTGGCTTCTTTCATTCTGATATCATTTGCCTTGGGAAATTTTTTGTAGCCCTAGCCTTTGTTACCAAGTCCTGATTTTGCCTAGCATGGTCTGCTTGGCCACGAGCACAAGAGGATAATTCTAGTATAAAGAAAAAGGAATTCTGAAGATATTCCCATTTTTCTGCTGAGTTGCTCTCGGAGGAGTGACGTATCTTATTAAGGTTCCAGTGCTGTGTCACAGCTTTAGGTCACTTCCTTCATCCGGGGCTGCTCACCAGCTCACCTTTGGGCAGGACTGTGAATCACTGGTCTGTTGCCAGGCACACAACCAAAGCCAGGGCTTTTCAGCTGTGCTGAGAAGGGCCAAACCCAAGCCCAAACCTGTTTGACATGGGAAGAGGCCTGCAAGGTGCAGAGGAGCCCACCCTTGCTGCATGGCAGCTTCCATCCTAGGCATGTCCTGTGTGCAAAGGCTCTGTCATTGGGAGTTCACCAAATTTTTTGGTCTCCATTCCCCTTTCCTTCATTCATTCCCTCCTGTCTGCATGCCTCTGCTCTTTGCATTCACTTCCCACACCTGTCCTACGAAACAGGAAGCTCCAAACAAAGCACGCTCCAAACAGAAGCCTTTTTTTCTGTGAGCAACAATAAATCTAGAGATGATGCTCTTCAACCTGCTCGTCCTGGGCAGAAGGAGCCCCCCACATCTCCAGCTGGTTACCCCCACAGAAGAGAGCTGCACTGTGAGCTTGGATCTGAGGTAGCATTTTGACCTCCCATCAATGTTTCTCTTCTTACGTGGTACTCGGTGTTCCCTAAGTAAATGTCACTAATCATAATGGCAATCCTTGGAGTGGAAAGACCTGGGGTTTCCACCATGCAATGGTTCATTTAAAAATAAAAATGAATCAGAAGTTCACACTTGTTGAAGCCAAGAACATTATGTTGGCACTGGCGCCTCAGAAGGGAATTAGGAAAGTCTCTCCTGGGCTGGAGTGCTTCCTGGCTGATCCGCAGGATTCCTGTGCATTCTCCACTGGGACCTGCCCCAGACACAGGCAGGGTGATTCTGCAGTGGAGGATCAGATCACTCAGTCTGTGCCCTAGGAAAGAAAAGTCTGTGTCCTGACAATGTATTTGAGCAGCACAACCAGGGCATTAAGCTGTGCAACAAATGGAATGCCATAATTACTCAGTTTTGGGGGAAAAAAATAAAATCAGCAAGGAAAAAGTTATCCCCCCTCCTCCCCCTGCCCCATAAAGCATGTCATTTCTTAACAGTGCCTCTGAAGTGTTAGTTTGCTTTTGGCATTTTTCCCCTTTATCTAAACCTCCCAAATAAGCCATAATGACAGCATGAGTTGCATGTTGCTTCATGTACTGCCTTGCAAAGCACTGGAATTCCTGAGGTGTCTTAAATTATGGGCTTCTTTGGGACAAATGGATTATATTCTGCCTGATATTTACTGATACGCTGCAAACAGCACATATACTGGATAGTGTTCTTATTATTATTGCACAGACATTCATTAGTCTATGAGCAATTAAAGCCTCACGTGTTTTATTGAAAATGGATTTAACAGTCTAATGAGCCCTCACGTGGGACAAATGCAATGAGAATACTGGTAGATCTGTATGTCACAACCAGAAAACCTAACTATATAAATCTCTACCAAAGCTTTACCCCTAATTTAAACTCCTTCATTCACCTGAAACAATTTTTGATAATAAATTCCAAAAATTTCCTTTAATTTTTCTAATTGGATCCTTTTTCTTAATTTCATGGACAAGTCTGACAAAACCTTTTTTTCAGCATATATTCATTGTGTTGGTACCAGATTTTTTTTAGGAGAATACAAGAAAATCTAATCTCAGGGAGTTTTTCTTCCTGGGAAAAAGTGAAAGATCTGAGGAGTTTCAGTTAAACAACTGCTGTTATGGGGCCCATTCTCTCCTGGCCTGTAATAGGTTTTGTCATTTAAACTTGTGGAAACTGGGAAAGCAGGAATATTTCTCTGCTGCAATAGAAATTTATATCTACTTTGCACATGTCTAAATGAGCACAGGAGGGACACAGTGGTGGGAATCTGGACTGTGGATCTTTCACAGTCTGGACCACTAAGCTTTTTCACTGATTCCCAGAGTGAGGAATGATTGCTCTGACACTTTTTCCCTCCTTTCAGTACTGAAATTCTTATGAGAAATCCAAAGCTGCTATTTTTGGCAGGCATGAACAGCGTGATTTTTGGTACCTTATTTAAAAATGTAATCTATTTTTTTTTTAATTGCCACAACAGCTTTATGATCCTCAGCACTGTTAAAATGTTTCAAGCTTCAAAAAATAAGTCTGTAAACTAATGATCAGGGCATCCTGCTCTCCACAAAAACACAGTCACACAGAATAGTAAACCCTAAGAGATTACACTTAGCACTTTCACTAATAGGAAGCCAAATTCTTCTCTCATTTGAAGAACAACAAATTTAGGTGAGCGGATATGAAAAATACTCTAAACTTGCAGTCTTCATGCAAATGCAAATAAGTCATAATACAAGAGTGATCTCTGCAAGTGTGGGTACTACTTCTTGACCTCTTCTTTTTGAGTTTATTCCTAATTCAGTAACATTGAACCTGACTTTAACTGTATGGAGTCGCCAGCTCTAAGAACTTAGATCATGCAAAGTGCTGGGTTTTTTTTTTTTCCCCTGGGTCTTTGTATTTATTTCAAATAAGGAAAACATTGGGACTTAAGCACATGACTTGAATGGGAGTAATTGCTTATGCACTGTGCTGTGCTGATTTGGGCTAAATGGGAATCTCAGGCACTTGTCATTTGTGGATATTGACATTTTCTGTGGTATTTGTAGGGGAACTTTTATTAACAGCTCTGTCCTTCAGTAGAGGTTAATAAATCACCATTGAATTTGCAGGCACTCTCAGAATAGATAGGAAGCCAATTCCTCTGAAAGATTACTCCTTGATTTGTTTAGCCACTGGCCCTTTTCTTGTAAGCAATAGGTTTAAGTGCTGGGAATGCTGCATTTCCCTGTATGCTTTAGTGGCCTTGCTAGAGATAGTTGTTTGTGTTTGATAAACGAGAAGATGGTGAGGGCCTGGCTTAATGCAACAGGGTTGGGTGGGGTTTTTTTTATCTGCAAAGGTTAGAGATGGGAATTCCTCAAGTAGGCAAAGCCACTGGCTTCTGGCAATGAGTAACTGTTTTGTCTTGGATGCAACCTGAGCTCGTTAGTGCTCGCTCTTCCTTTCACACATGCACACGCACCCTCTTGGGTCTGCTCCAGAGCCACGTGATGGCTCAGGGGGAGCCGAACTGCTGCTTCTCCTCACTTGGCTTACAAGCCTCAAAATGTGTAAAATGCACGTGTGTATCAGTGAGCCCCCCAGCTGCTTGAAAACACACTTGATTGCACTGGTAAAAGGGCAAAACTGCAAATGGAAGTGTGCTAAATGTGCGAAAAGTGGAAAGGACGGGGGGAGTGGGGGAGCCTATCTGAGGCAGCCAGGGCAGGTTAGGGAAGTGTCAAAATGGGCCAGGCAGGGTTAGCAGCCAGGTTTGTCTTCACGTTGGGTAAACACATGAGCAAACACATGCAGTTTGCTGCAGCACTAAACAGACAATAGGTATTAGAATAGGGCATAAATATCTGTGCACTTGGCTCCCGTGTCCTGACTGACTGCGGTTCATCTGTGGATACCCAAAATAAATTGTATGGACAAATTATTACAAGAGTAACCCTGTTTTTTCTGGAAGTCCGTGGCTAAGTGCACATCATGGGAAACACTGCAGTTTTAAAATCCCATTGCAAATGCTGAGATTATAAGCAACATCTCTCTGCTCTGTCCTTGCAGATTTATATTTATGGTATCCATTAGCCAAGGTGTCCATAGACATTCACCTTGGACTGGATGATACCCAGGGGTGCCATCCAACCTCAGCTATTCTGTGATTCAACAGCCCCTCTCTTGGACATTGCTGTAGTGTGAGATGGTTTGAATTTGCAAGTTGTCTTCAGTTTGGCTTTTCTGCCTAATGTGGAGGTTATTCTTCATCAGTGCATAATCTAAAAAGAATGATTTGAATGTAATGATTAGAAGTGGGCAAAGAAGTTGGGATGTGAATTGTACCATGGGGGTTTTGGAGCTTGCTGGTAGCCCCCCAAAGGCTCTTTGAATAAACAGGCAGTGACTGCAAAGAGATTGATGGTTTGGCAATCGAAGTGGCCAGTGACAAAAAGTTGCCCCCTGTCATTATTGGTGGAAAGGAATGGTTTGAATGATGCTGGGCTGCCTTAATTGTGATCTGTCTTAATGAAGAGCAAATGCCTAGTGAGAAAAATGAAATAAAACAGCTTCTTTTCCCTTAGGCTTACACAAAAAAGATTATTTCCCTGTGGAAAGCAGATGTTTAATTGCCCAAGACCAGAAGCAGAACAACACATGGCTGCTGTACCTGTGTGTGTTGCAGCTGCGTGTGCTGCATGCTCAAGCTGCTGTGTCACAGCTACAGCTGCACACTGGGTCTGCTCACAAGGTAACTGAATGGTGTCTGAACATCAGACTCGCCTGGTGCAGTGGGGGAACAGGGAAGGGGATGTAATTCTCGCCACTGTTATTAATACCTGCATAGAAAGAGTGGGAGTCAGTCTGGTACGACGCCAAAGTACAACGCAATCGCCCCAGTGCACTATGCAGAGCAGTTTTCCGAAACCTCTCTCCAATCCCAGCACGGCTTGCTCCTTGAGTGTTTGGTTGGTCTGCCTGAAGGCTGGGGCTCTGCACCCAGCCCAGGCTGCATTTCAGCTCACCGGAGCTCTTCCACCGGCAGGAACCTCCCACGGGATTGCAGGGCTGTGGAGCAGCGCTGCCAAACTCGCGAGGTGTGTTAGAGCGGTGGAAGGAAAAGGCACTTCTTTGAGACAAGTAATGTGGTCAGGGCTCAGAAAATCATACACTGGTTGAAATTCGCCTTAGCAGTTTGTTGTTGGGTTAAGCTGGCAGCTGAGCTGCAATCCCTGCTGTTCTTCTTTGCAATGGGCAACGGCAGATAGAGCCAGCATTTCCCGAGGCAGGACTTCCATGCCAAATATGTTCCCCCTTTATTTCTGCTGTGTCTCTCAGGGCAGGGAAGGGAGGAGAAGTCCCTTCACTCCCGGTGCAGCTGGCAATGACATTAGAAGGAGCACAGGGACATTTTGGCACCCTGTGTGACTCCTGCAGGGACCAAGCCAGTAAAGATTAACACCTGTTTCCAACAACCACGTTCTTAACAAGCAACTTCCTTCCACAAAGCTAACTTTATATTTTTCCTCTCTCTTTTTGTTTTGTTTCTAGCAACACACAGTTTTGTTGACAGCAGAGCCCTGTGTGTTGCAGTAAAGCACGAGTGGTGTCCCTGTGCCCTGGGAAGTCTCTCAAACGAGCAAGCAGACATGCTTCCCCCTGGAAGCTCCTTCAAGGTGAAAGACCCAGGACACTTGGGATGTCATCATGGCACACGGTTCGTGAAATGGGAAATCTGAACTTCAGATCCAGCATACATAAAACCTCCAATTTAGGAAAAAAAACCCTGTTTAAATCTGTTTGATGAATTAACTGGCTATTTTAATTTGAAAATTGTGTCCAGCTTGCTTGGGTCTGAACCACTGGGAGAGCCTCAGGAGAGAAGCAGAAGGAAGAGGAAAAAAAAACAACAAAACCAAACCAAAAAACTTGCAAGGTTGAAAGTCACAAATGAGGGAAAATATGTAATATTCACTTATTTCTGGTTGCAGAGCTTATTTTTATTAATGCACAATCCCATTAGCTGGTTGCCATGATACAGGGCAGTTGCGAGAGAAGGTGCAGAGTGAGGAGGTGAATAGAATTCAGAGTACTCCAGGGAAGTATAAGCTTTTTATGGTTTTTCAACTTCTGACCTCCTAAAGTCTCTCTCTTTGTATTTCCTTTGATGGATGGACATGAAACTCCCTGCAGAAGTGAGATGTCATTGGCTTTGCTTTGGCTCGATAACTGCCCTCCCAGCTCCCCTGGGGTTAACAGTGGTAATTAATATTGGGATTAATACAAATAGCACCCAGCCTGAGAGAGCAGTGGGTTTTATATGGAGTGTCTGCTTCTGCAGGAACTTGGCAGGGTGGTGAGGGGAAGGAAATGGTGATGGGAAGGGAAGAATATCTCCAGGAGATAATGGAAGCACTGCCTTGCCATGCTTTAATGACAGGCACATTTTTTTCTGAAACAATAGGATGCTTTGGCTGGCATCCTACTAGACTTATTCCTATGGTTTTCAATGCTCGTGTGGGATTAATGGCAAGGAAGGCAGCTCCTTCTGGGCTACCATTAAAGCATGCTGTTTCTCTGTAGGAGAGTATCTGGCCGTGGGCTTGGAAAATTCAAGGCTACCTTGCACACTGATAGTTAGCTGGATCTGGAAATGAAGGAAATGGCAAAGAAGGAAGTCTCAGAAATAATGGAGGTTGACACCTCATTTCCTCAGGGTCTTTCTGTTCCCTCCCAAGGTCACTGCTTGTGCCAGCTCAACATCTTCACCATACTCTTCAAGCTCTTGAGTAAGATCATCATCTCAGAGATCACTCACATCATTCCTACCCTTCCATGAGGGAGTTTTCCTCTGATTCAGAGCAATTCACTGGGGCCCTTCTGAGACACAAAGCCCTTGGTGCTTCACAAAGCCCCCAAATGTGGAGTAGTGTCACAGAAAGCATTGCAGAAGTCCTATCTCACAGTAAATGATGAGGAGATTCCAAACACAGAGACAACAGAAACTCACAGCAGAGCTGCCCAAATCAGCGAGCCCTTGTCTTGCTGTGAGCCAACTTGAGTGAGATTAAGAGACCTTGTGGTCACTTTGGAGGGCCAGGCCACCCATGGCTTTCCTGAGTCCTCCTTGTGTCCCCAGTTTTTTTTTCCAAGCTAAAAAGTCCAGCTCCACCTGGGCACTCCTCTACTCAGATTTAGAAAATGTACTGTTATGGTTCTGCTCCGTATTTACTCATCCTCTGTGAGTGCTTGGGGGAAAAGTCTTAAAGGCTATTTTTCAGACATGGTCTATCACATGACAGTAATAAATAAAACCATGGGTACACCTTGATGAAAGAGGCCAGGGGATATCCCTTTATCAAGAAAAGGCTTTCCTGTTGCTGTTGCATCCCTGGCCCTTTGCAGCCCCACCTCTGCCCGCTCCAGCCGCAGCCGGAAGCCTCGCAGGACTTGCCTTTCCCCTACCAGTGCAATGCAGCTCTCAATGAAATCAGGACACTGCAACCCTCCTCCCAACGTGACTTCTCCCTTCAGCTTCTCCCTGCTGAATGCACCTGCAAATGGCTCAGTTTCCTGCTGGCTCAGTGTAAATTTTTCAGTGTGGGGATTTCTGTCTGGTGCTGCTTTGCAGCATGAAGCTGACGGGGGTTTGTGGCTCAGGAGGGACAGACACTCTGCCAGGTTAAACTTCAGATGTGTGATCCCCCCATGTGTCAATCAAAGTCGTTCTGCAGACTGGTTTCTGCTCCATTTCCCCTGTGATGATGACAGTTGCACCCCAACAAGTAAGCACTGAGGTACCCCAAATTCCTCAGCCTTGTATGTAGAAAAAGAGCAAAAATTTCTATTGTCATTGGAGCAGGAAAAGGGTAGTGAAAGGACATTTTGCTGACAAATACAACTCATTGTGCAATTAGCTGGCATAGCCTGACACCTTGTATTACTTTGCATATGCTTTAATGAATTAGGCAAGCCCTCATGCTGAGGCTGGCACCCAGACATTTGTGTTTATACAAACACACCCATCTTTGCTAAAAAGGTCATAACTTTCAGCACAGACTTTGTCTTTCTTTCATTTGATTATACCTATCTCTTCATATAGTGTTTTAAATTATTTGTGGAATACACCTCCATCCTTATGATATTTCTAAACAAAGCATAAAATCAAACATTGTCTTACATATTTTAAAACTTCCATTACTGTTCTATAATTGCTAATTAACAGATCAACATTTCATTTTTTATCCTCCAGATAGAGCAAAACAAACAGAGTAACTGAGGAAACCTGAGGACTGCAATATCTGTTTTATGATAAGAGCATTTAGTAACTTAATCCCTACTATGCTCAGCTCTCAAAGACAATGTCCTGGTGGTTATGTGATACACAATAATGAACCAATACAGAGGTGCATTTGTGTTGTTCTCTGGTTAGAGCAGGAGCTGAGATTTAGACTGCTTGTTTTTTCTTTTTTTCTCTGGGCTTGCTACTAATTTAAATGACTTTTCTAAGGCTGTTGAATAATTTCATCCATTTTATAAGCCTTATGCTGTAAAATGGAGAAAATGCATAAAACCCTCTCAGATACACCCCTGTGTATCATTGCATAGGGGATCATTGTTATTAGTAACATAATAACCTAATGCAAATGTCTGGTATAAAAAGTAATTATAATTACCAGTAACAGAGAAAGGCAAATAATCATCTTCAGGTGACAAATGCAGGAAACCTGAGAAGTACCAGAGGGTAGTGGGACTTCTCCAGTTGCTTCTTAGGACTAATTACCTATTAAAACCAGGATGTGATTGTATGATACTGAGTCACAGATCAACGTGAGATGCTGTGCTGTATTAGAGGAGGAAGTAAAAAGGTATTTAGAGTCTCTCTGGCTAGAAGTAAATCTCTTATCTAAAAAACCACGTACATTATGGTTTCGGATATCTGCATTTTTCCAGCCTAATTCTTGATTATTGCAGAGGAGGTATTTGTTTAGCATGGGACTCTTCCCAAAGCATCACCATTTAAATTCTCCAGCTTGCAGCAACACACTTTCTATTTTGGCAAGATGAATCTTCTGGTATCTGCATACCTCTCCTGTTCCTTCCTTCCTGTAATTAGGGGTAAATCTGCTCCAGGACCTGTTCTTTCGTAGAAGACACCATTTTTAGAGCAATACATCATTGGCAAGTCATGACACTAGCAGATCCTTGGAGAGGGCTGCCTCTCTACAGAGATATACTATCACCTTGATCACTGCCAGACTCCGCTCAGTAAAGAGCTCCATCAGTTGGTGAAAAAGCAGGAATAAACCGTTTTAGCTATAAGGATGCAGGTGGAACCTGCTTTTCAATCAAATGGCCTCAACAAGGTATCTCCATTTTACCTTTTCCTATTTCCCCTCAACATTCCCATAAACTTATTTTTATTTTAGGGATTCAAGCTGAGCTGGTTGGGTTAATAATGTTGGGGTTTTTTTTTCCAATAAATATTTATTTGTGTCTGAAAATGAATCACTTCTATTTTTGCACTTCCCTCATCTTTGCTTTCCATGGACATTGGTCCAATAGTTTTGTATTGACACAAGAGTTTGCAGAACACAAACATCAGGAGGAGTTGTGTCTGTGCCTCCTTTCATGGGACTGGGGAACTGCTGGTGTTTACATGCCATGGCTCTTCTTCTCAGTCTGAGGACTTGCCCATAAAGAGGTTTGTGAATTGGTTGTTATCTCTGACTTGTTAAACTGCAGATGAGAAGCCAGAATCTGCTGCTGCACAGACCAGTCTGGCCCCCAAAGCTTGTCTTTCTTTATTCAAGATGAAGATCAACTCATCGAAGTGCTGAAAATGAACCACATGACAAAACTGACTCATTCATCAGCACGACATAGAATATTGCCCAAGGACCAGAAGGCATTAAAAATATTCAAAATGGAACTGAAGAAACTAATATAAATAAATGTTAATAGAGCCACACATCTGTTCATCATGTAACAGCATTTTTTGGGTGGTTTTCTGTGTAATTTTGGGGGAAATTCAGAATAGCTAAACGAACATCCTCAAAGGTGGTTGCTGAAGGAGCTCCCTCTGAGTGACAAAATTAGATGCCCAAAGCTAGAGACTCAGTGCTGCCAACCTGTTGGCAAACTTAGCCTTATCTTTAGTTACCCAGTTCCCTCTTGAGGAAGTGGATGCTGGAAAGTGAAACCATTCTCCGTGTCACGATGATACTTCCCCTTCTCACTGGTACCCGGAAGGAAACCCGATGGATTAGCACATTGTAGTGTCAGATGATTCACAGGATGATGTGCCCTCTGGTCCTGCCATGTGCCTTGTTGCTCCATCAGCTGCCCTGCCCTGTTGCCCATCCATCCATCCATCCATCCATCCATCCATCCATCCATCCATCCATCCGTTCATCCCTCCCTCCCNCACCCACCCACCCACACCCCTGGTGTGTTGCATTGTTCTCAGCTGAGCTCAGAGCAGCTCGGAAGCAACACTCAGAGCCGGGATTTCCGCCGTGTCAGCACACGGAGGGGCTCTCCGCTGACTCACTGGACTGCTCCCAAAAATAGCAGGTTCAGAATAGAAACCTTCATGCCCTTTCTGTCCTGGAGAACAATGTCTTGCACTTTTTTTCCTCCCTAAGTATGAAATAAATCCCTTTTTGCTTCCAACTTGGCAGGGTTAAGCTGGAGAGGCTTGGTCCAGTGCTCAGAGCACCTGACTGTGCTCTCAAGGAGAAGAGTTAATCACTGGGACTGCTATTTGCTTAATTCTCAGCAGGGACATTATTTATTTCAGTCTCATCAGGGCTTTCTGCTTTTTGTCTGGGGAGATGGAAACTTGAAATGGAAAGAGGTTCAAGAAAAGACCTCTCTTCACAGTCTGTTTTTTTAAAATATTTTTGCAGGGCAGTTATGAGGTCACAGACAGAACCATCAATGACTCCAACAGGAAGGAAAAGGAATATTAATGAAGTGTAGGACCCGTCACACAACTGATGTGCCCAAAGGTTTTTGGAGTGTTTACTTATTTTCTGTTATTATTTATAAAATGCCTAAACATCTGCCAAGCCCATCTGAGGAAGAGCAAGGCCCTTCCATCTGTAACTGGAAAACCCAGCAGCCAGCTCTCTGTGGGTTGGCAGCTGCTGGTGGTCCCTGCACAGCTCAATTCCTGTTGGGCTGCAAGGGAGTCCTCAGGGAACAGCACTGGCAGGGGGACCCCCATCTGTCAGCCGTGTTCCTACCACCCATCCCTCGTGCAGCACGGGTCCTCTACAAACTGGCAGCATCCTGATTTTGGGAACAGATCTGCTGGGCTTTAGATGCTGTCTGTAAGGGCCTTATCCAAACTGCATCTCTTCAGCTGAAGACAGATTGGGCTGCTGGGCTAAGCCATGCACTCTCTAAGTGTTGGGTAGGCAGCCTAATAATTTTGGAGATAATTTTCACAGTTTCAGATAATTTTCAGATCTTCATGTCTTCAGTGGTTCTGAAATTCAGGTCTTGCAATCCCATGTGGGAACACTCAGGGAGCCAGGCTGTTTCCTTAGTGGAGGTGGTGACTACCACACAGCAAACTGAGAAACACTGGAAACCAGGCTTCAACATGAAGTAATCACAAGCACTGGGAAAAGGCATTTTAACATATGACTCCCTAAAAAGCAGGAGAGGTGAGATTCAACTGGGCTGCTTTCTAGAGAGAAACCCCCCAATCATCTTCTCTAAAGTATGTGTTGAGCTTTTGAAAGTCTTCTCCTTTCCCCTCCTCCCTGCCCGTCTCCACAATAATACAATTGTTAGACAAGGCAGGTTTTTGTGCTCCAAATTTAATACATAGTTTTTGACCCATGCAGTGATAAGCTGGAAAATAAATGGCTGGATTTTCCCCAGTGTTGAAGAACGCCTTTCAGATTGACTTGGGAACTTGCCTATTCACGTCTGCCCACCTGGCTTTCACTTTGATATCCCTAACATTATCATAACTTTTATTGTGTTTTCATGTCAGTCAAGCCTTCTTCACTAAATTACTTTCATTTATACATCCTCTCCTGCTATTTGGTCTCATCATCATCTAAGATTTAAGGTGAAAAAGTTTCTTCTATTTGACAGGGTGGGAGGTGGAAATTACTATGTGAACAGTAAACTACAGGTTACATAAATAATATGTCATTGCATATCACCCAGTGGAGCCTTAAATCAATTCATTAGTTTGTATAAAGCTTTTGTCTGCTTTTTAACTGCATCATATCCAACTTGATTGCACATTTGCTCTGAATTTGGGTTTTTTTCTTTCTTTATGTCGTCACCTCTCAAGATTCTTATATAGTTATGCTGAGTGTGTTTCTAAAGATTGTTTTTCTTTCTTTAGAGGCTTGGTTTATGTTTTTTCCTTCACTTCTCGACACATCCCTAGCCCGAGGCAAAAGTGTGCATTTTGCTCACGAAAGGTAGACACAGGGATATTCTTCCCTGTGCATGGAGTGAAAGGCAAACTGAGATATGCTGGATTAGTGAAAGAGGTACTGAAAAGCAGCTGGTTGATCCTTAGTGAGCCATTCACTTGCTTTTATGCTGTTTCATAGCAAAAAAAATAAATCTATAGACTGGACTGGACTGGACTGTACATGGGATTTATCCTAATGCCAAGGAGCCTCCTACCTTTTTCACAGGCTAAATTTTCTTTTACAGCCATGCCAGGAAAGATTGCTTTTTGGTTGAAATTGAGGAGATTATGGTAACCCAGCAGAACCTTGTTTTGGAAGAGGACAGAGTTAGTGGAATAATACTTTTGTTTTACAGTCTGTACCGAAAAACGTAAGAGGATACTAGTTTGGGGAAACAAGGAAGAGAAAGACAACATTTTGTAACACTGTCAGTAACTGCCCATGCTGAAATACTGGTCTAGCTTGATTGCAAAGCAAAAACAGACATTGCTTTGATAATAATGATCGATTTTATTCCAGCTGAGATTTTTCTCTTTCATTTTTCTGCAGATCTCCTCTGCCCAGTAAATTGGGAACCATGCAATAGTTCTTTACAATGCAGATTTGATGTACAACAATATTAAGCAAGAAAATATTCCAGCAGTCATGAAAGAGTCATCAAAAGTACTGCTCCTTGTTTCAATCCCTGCAAGAAATCAGAACCTTTCAAGCAGAGCCAGATTTTAACGAAGGGTGGCTGTTTAAAGCAGACTTGCCAAAAGCCTTGGCTGTGCCTGGACTTTTATTTTAAGTATTTGTACCATTAAATATTAATATAGGTCAAATAACTGATCCCCCTGAGCAGATGAAATCTGCACAATGAAAACAAACACACTGTAAAACATGAGCCAATGTTACCCTTAATGTTGCTGCATAAATATGCAAATACAGACCCCGATTTCCCTGAACAAGCTTTCTTATTGACGTTCTGGGAGAATGAGAAGGAAAACATAAAAATTAAATAATAGTCACAGCACTGAAACTTTTAAGAGGTGATCCAAGGCTCATTGGCTCAAGGGAGCTTTGCCTCTACTACCCCTGAAGAGCTGCAGTGCTGCAGAACCTGAAACACACTCAGGGAAATCACAATGTGGTGCCACACAGACAAGGCAATGTCACATTTGACAGCAGATATGTCCTTAAGGACACAGTGCTATAGGAATGAGGAACAAAAGTGTGCTGCTCATTTTTTTTACTGGCATCTCCTGCATAGTTTTACTACAGGCTCCCAATTTTTGTAGCAATCCTGGCTGCAGTTTGGCCAGCCAGGCAGGCTCTGGAGCCAGGAACTGGGAGTTTGCACCCTGGGCAAGTGGTGATGGTGAGAAATATGGGAGATCCTACAAGAATGTGGGAGATGTCCTAGTTCTGGGAGCGTGGTGAGGCCCAGAAAGATGTACTCTTTGAGCAGCTCACAGTCAGCATTTTGAGGAATATTGATAAGGACCATGCAATAAAGTTCAAAAAGGAGGAGAAGTACATAGCAAGGGTGGAAACTGAGAGTTCATTGAATTGATCAGCTTGTATAAAGCCTCAAACAAGATCCTGGAGAGGCAGCCATGGGAAGCCTTTGCCCTTGATCCTTTATCTCATTGGTGCCAACCTTCACCCCGGGCAGAAGCTGCAGCTGGGTTGGTGCATTCAGGAGCATCCCGGGTGCTGGGGGCCTGGCTGCTCTGGGATGTGTAAGCGCTTGGAAGTGCTTGGAGTTTGAACTGGATATGGTAAAAACTTATAGAAGCTGTAAAAAGTACCACGGACCTACTTCTGAACCTTGTTATTTCTCAGGAATAACTTCATTAATATGATGGCACTGGCATTGCAAAGTTGTACATTAAAAATGATGAACGAAGGTACAAGAGACTTAAGTAATAGTTTAAATTATCCTTAATTCAATGTTTTAAGGTTTTCTTTGAAAAAAGTGTGAATCCTATCTAATTCCATGCTTCCAACGGCTGAAGAGTTAAGAATAATCCAGATACTGTGAAACTTGGTAACCTTTACACAGGGAAATATGGATTCCTGTATCCAGAATAGTCTGGTAAAACACACATAACACTGGATGTAAAAGGCTAATTTCAAATTTTAAAAGTGAGCAGTCTCATGACCTAAGCTGCTTTTCCCAATTTTATTTGCTCCCATCATGTTTGGAGGACATATATGTACTTCAAAGGGGTAGAAACTAGATTTTCAGCAGTTGTGAAATGCTCCTGCTCTGTAAATAAAATTAAGCCCATAGAAACATTTCCTTCAGAAAGGACAGTTCAGGTTTCTCAAAAGATTAAGAAAAATATTTCAAATATTACTTAAAAACATTTACATACAACCCTAATAATTTCTGAAATCAAGGTAAGCTCTAAAAAAATCTAAACCTTCAAGAAAATCTCATATGATAGAAATTTTCCATGTAATTTAATTTTTTGCTAGAATCTTTTCACCTAGTTGAAATCTATATTTAAGCAAACGCTTCCCATTTCTTGCATTTTGATTAAAATGTTTAATCAGGTTTTCTGCTGATGTGCACCATTCTGGAGGCTGCTCCTTAAAATCCAACCCAAAATGTTCACATTAGCGTGCTGATGTGAGCGAGACAAAGCAAGCCTGGCTTCAACCCAAGTGCTCAGCCCTTCCAAAGCACATTGATTGGAGTCATAACCATCCGGCTAAATGGAAGCTGGTAATTAAAAATATGCAAAATGGTTTGGAAATAATGTGAATCTCTCTGAATGTGGATTTTGAATATGGGTGTCTCTCACATGGGTAAAGTGGATAATTGCCTGCCTATCCTGCTTCTATTCATTGCGAATAATTGAGTTGTTGTCAAACACTTCTAACACTGCCTATCACAATAAATATGAGAAGACAGAGGGGCTCTTTGAATAATCTCATTTTTGTGGCTGAGGAAGCTGTTTCTTTTGTACTTGCCTGGGGAATGGCATAGCAACAGGAAACGAGAATGACAGAATGAATGGAGAAGGCACTGCAGACTTTGCTTTATTTCTTTATTTTGTATCTCTACCGTGCATCTAAGACTCCAGTTCCACACCTGTGTTTCTTCAGGGACTTCCTTTGTGCAAAACCCCATGGCTTGTTCACCACAGGAGCAGTGGGATGAGCCTGGTGGATGGGGGCAGTGGGGCGGGGACCAGGGATGCCAGACGTGCAAGGGGAGCTTTGCACAGGTCCCCAGATAAGGTGCCTGTAAGCCATGGGGTGCTTGCCAGAGAAGTCTGGGGGGATGTTTGGGCAGTGGCTGAATGAACTCCTGCACAGCTCTCTCAGGCTGCACAATGTCACTGGTGTCACCAAAGCCCTTCAGAGGACACAGAAAATTTGCTTGTATGTGACAAATCCTGACTGATGGAGGGGGTGTCAGTATCTCCAGGCAAGCTCAGGTGCTGCTCTGGGCTCTGCTTTAGTCCCTGTGTCCTGCAGAAGGACTCAGGTGACACTTTTCATTGCTGTGATGGCCCTTCTCTCACAGACCACCACGGCTCTGCTTCTCAACAGCCTGTCCCAAAACACCTCCCTTTGCACACCCTTCCAGCACCCTGCCGCTTCAGCAGCACTTCCTA
Organism: Atrichornis clamosus; assembly: GCA_013400975.1. NCBI lineage: Eukaryota > Metazoa > Chordata > Aves > Passeriformes > Menuridae > Atrichornis > Atrichornis clamosus. Next base: position 89,422 of record WBMZ01007260.1, read on the forward strand.
AGCCCCATTTCCCACACTGTCACAGCATATGCTACTGCAATTCCCTTTTCCCCATATTTTCATCCTTCCTTTCCTACAAGAGGCATTTTCCTTGCTGGTTTCAGCAAGCCCCTTGCAGTTTCCACCGTGGTGCTGCTGTGGGGGGTTATCGTGTGTTACACCCTTAGATTTCTGCACAGAGTCATGCAGAGGATGCAAGTTTTGTGGTTGGAGTATTGAAAAGGTGACAGTGGTGCTCCCAGAGATTTTACAGGTGGATTTTTTGGCCTCAGTTTGAGACTCACTGGCACAGAGTGTGGGGGAGACAAGCCTGTGTCTCAAAAGGGCTGCAGCAGGTAGTGCCTGCTTTTCCTGTGTGCTCCCCAAAAAACCACTGACCCCCATTCTCCCTCTTCCTTACCTCACTTTTGAGCTGCAGTTTTGCTCTGAGGTGTCTGCTCTCCAGTCCCTCTCGTATGGTTTCTTAAATGATAATGCAGGGTGAGCAGGAGGAACAGCCCCAGAAAGAATCACTCTCACGTCTCCATCCTAAGATTTTCATGAGGATCAGGACCGTGCCTGGAGCGTTTCTGGACAGAAGGTGATGAGTTTCTCAAAAATTCCCTTTCACCATTGGGCCTTGACATTTCTGCTGCCACCTTTAATGTAAGGCAGAGGATAACCCAGAGATGCTGCAGCAGAAAGCTCTGCACACTGCAGCAACCAGAACAAACCTTTGATATCTGAGGGCTGATTCAACCACTGCCTTCAAAGGGCTCTTGCTGTCACACAGGCTTTTGCCACAGTAATAATGCAGCAGCCTGAGAGCCCAGAGATGGTTTTGCCTGAGCAGCATCACTTTTGTAGAGAATAAGATGCACTTGGGACCTATTACAGTCCCTGGCAATTAGACAGAGTGCAGCATCTCCAAAATGCCATTGTCCGTGCAAATTAATTACTCCTGTACCCCTGAGAGCAAGGTTGTAGCTGAGTGTGTTGGCAGTCCTGGGATGCTGGGGAAAGGAGAGGGGCCTGAGGCCACTTTCAACAGCTCCATTCCTGGAAGCCAAATGACCTCCAGGGGCCACACATCAAGTGTGTGGCACTGTCATCCCTGGAGCTCAACCACAGCCTGGCTGAAGGCAACAGGCCACAATATCTCTTTCCATACTGCAGTTGTTGGTGTGTTTTAATGCATTCCTTCAGGGACACGTGCCATGTAAAATGTGTAAGTCAAACAAACTGGAGAGCAGATCAGCTTTGCACTGTCATTTATACTGGAAGAGCAGGCATGTTAAATCCCTTTTTCCACAAATCCCTTGCGATAAATCAGTTTTGGAGCAATGCAGCTGGTTGTCAGGTGCTTTACTGGTGCTGTGCTCTCAATGACTCTCTGTGCTAAGGGATGTTCTTGAAAGTTTTGCTGAAATAGTCCGAGGAGTTTTGGAAAAGAGAGGTGTGTATCCAAATATCTGCAGTGAATGGGTTCATTCTATATATCAGGGAAATGCACAGCAGGCAAAGAGTGGCCAAAATTATAGGCCAGGTACTTTCAGAGTGTTCTTGGCTGTCTCCACAAGCAGGTGTAAATCTGCTGGATGCATTAGAAGCCAGTGCAATTCAGATGCAAAGGGAGAGCCTTTGAGGAGTCCTGGATGAGACAGCCTGGGCTGGAGGAGAGCCTGACTCCTGCTCATTAAAATAGCTGTGCCTGGGAGCTTGTTGGCTCTGCAGGAGTACTGGCTGTGCTTCCTGCAGGGGAAGGTGGGCACCACCTTCTGAAAGCAGGTATAATGCCCAGAGGGACACCCCAAACATGCACATGGCATCCTGGGTGCCAGCAGTGACTAGCATCACTGAGTAAAGGGACCACGAGGAAAGTCTGAAATGGAGGTGATGAGAAAATGGGGCAGCTCATTGTTATAAAAATATCTTTCACTTGCTCTGTTCTAAGGAATAACCCGTTGTGGCTGCTGAGCTGGAAGACCCCATCCCTTTCCACTGCCCTCAATCCCCTTAGTTTCTCATGACTTCTGACCTGGGAGAGCTGAGTCCCAGGATTTTATCTTGGCTACAAATGATGTGGGAACTTTACCAGCCCTTGTTAATACTCTTTAGGGCAAAATACCTTGGTTTCCAATTCACTTCCACTGCCCTCCAGCTTGGCTTAAAGGTGTTCGAGCAAGGGGAAGTAGGAGCCAAAGCATCCCAGCTAAATCTTACAGGATTTTGGTAAAATTTAGTTTTCTTTACTCATTTTTTGAACATTAAAGATTTACATTGCATTCAGTCATGTAACCACACAAATTAAAAACTCAGCTTGGCAAAAATCACCCCAGAGTCCTTTGCTGGCTTCTTTCCTGGAATGCCAGCTGTTCCAGAGAAGCAGAGAGGCCAGGCTCTCCTGATTTCCCTAGCCTTGCAGATACCTGCTCCAGATTTGTTTTTTGAAGAAATAATTTAAAACACAGGTGGTTTTTGGGTTGAAAGTCACTGTTTTTTTTGTAGATTGGCAAGACTGATGCGACATCAGGTTCGGATCCAACGAGCATCAGGGAACTGAACTCCTCTTTTGGCAAAGGATGTGGCATGAACTTCATCTCTGAATTCAGTGGCAGGTATTTTGGGACAGGAATAAAACCAAGAACTGTTTTCCTCTGAACTGCAGTTCAAATGAAGTAAGTTCTGCACCATGCATGGTGATTAGCAGAACTGATTTTGTCATGGCAAAAAAAAAACCCCAAAACCCAGCAATGTGAATGCCAGCATCAAAGCCTGTGAACATTTTTTACTTTTGCATGTTGGAAGTTATATATATATATATTTTTAAATGTTAGACATTTAAAGATTCTTGATATAGAGCAGAACACAGTGAATTGCTTTGGATTCATGGGGCCACACTCCCCCATAATGCCACTATAAATTAATTGGCTGCATAACCAATACCTCTGCCTGAAAGTTGTATTTTTGCTTCCCTGAAATGCACTTAGAATTGCTGGGGCTTGCTGAGTGATTCCCTTTACTGAAAGCTTCCATCACATAACATATATGCAAGAAAATCAGCCCTAAGTGAGAGAGAGGTTAATGGGGGAGCATGAGAGATAACAGTGATAAATTAAAAGAGAGAAGGTTCTAACTAACAAAAGAGTTTAAAAAAAAGGATAATAATTCACCATGAGACCTGTCCACATCAGAAGTAGTTTCACAGAGAGGCTGCGTTTGGAGTGCTGGTCTGAACAAAGCCTTGGGCAACCTGGGCTGAATTCAGTGTTTTTCCTGCTCTGAGCAGAAGGCTGGACCAGAACTCTCCTGACGTCCCTTCAGTCTGAACTGCTCTGTCCTTCTGTGAGAAATTGCCATTAGCTGGCTTTTGCCATTTTAAAACAAATGACCAGTTTCCAGATTTCTATTACCAGGAGCTCAGCTTTTCAATACAAATCACCATTTTTGGCAGAAGGGGTGGGAGCTAAACTGCAACAGGTGGCCCTCGCTGTACTGCTACACACCTCTCCACAGCTCTGCAGGAGCACTGTCTTTGTCCTGGCCGTGATCTGACCTATCCACAGCAGCACATCCACAGGGACGTTCTTGTCACGTGTAACAACATTAATGTGTTTTCCTCCAGTGGAACTGACAGACAGCTGCATCTCCAAACCAGCAGCTCAGCCCTTGCTATCTAACTTGTACCAGGGGATGACTTAGTCCCTTTCTTGAGCTCGAAATTTTTGACGCACGTAATAGGTTAACCTGGAGCAGGTCAGCTGTGCATGTTTATCCCGGGAGTCTGGGAGGCCTTGGAGCCATCTCCTCGACATGATGGACAGTGGGTGGACCAGGGTGAACCTCAGCAAGCTGCTTGGGCGAAGAATTCGCCCAAGATTGAATGAACAAGCAGCTTGCACTCAACCACCCATCTCCAGCCCCCACTCCCCTGAAATGAAGGGGGAACCAGTGCAGGTGCTGCACTGACTCCCTTCAATATGCACAGGGCTCTTGCAGAAGGTGCTGCTGAGCCATGAAGTAACCACTCAAAACCTCATCCTATTTTTTTTCTCTTCTCTGCCCAATTTTTCACTTTAAATTAAAAGTTCCGATGGGCTGCATTTGGCAGAATAATAGGCAAGCAACGGGTTGCAATCTAAATATTTGATTCTGATCACCATTGCCATTACTTTATTGTTGCTCTTGAATGAAGATGTGGGTGAAATCCAGCAGGGAATTTACAATCCAACTCTGTGTTAGTAATTACTGATTTGATTTCCAGGTGTCCTGCAGCTGAGTACTGTAATTTCACATTGACTTAAGATTTCCATCTTTCCTTGGGAGTTAATTGTGTTACATGCAAACAAGAAATCACCATGAAAACATGGAAATTCCCAGGTCTTCATTTCCTCTCTTTTGTTCAAAGTTCTGTTGGAAAGGTGGGGTTGGTTGGACACAGCTGGGACAGTGTGTCCAACGCAGATTAGTGCAAGCCTAAGTCAATATACAAGGAGAAAACATGTTAATTGGCAAGACCTTGATTCTGAGTGCCACAGTACAAAGTGTTGGGGGAAGGAGGATGCACAGGTTTCAGGCTCTCTCTGTTCACTACGCTTATGCAAAAATCCCGTGCCAAACACCAGCAGAACTGATCAGGGTGAGGCCATTTCATGCCACAAAGGTTTGACATGACAGCTTTTAAAAGGAGGAAAATTTCTGTCAATCCAGACCAAGTAAATGTTTTGCAGTGCTTGCTGTCTATGCCTCACAGATAAGAATCCTTCCTTCAACATGCAGCACTGTCAGCACAACCAAAATGGCAAGAAGAGATCGTGAGAAATGCACAGCAAAATGGTACGAAATTATTTTTTCATTCCTCAGGATCCTTCTTCCCACTGAAGGTATCTACCAGTTTTAAAGTGACACTATGATTTTAATGAATGCTTTCTTGCCTTTGGAGCTAGTTTGGGTAGAAAGGTACATAAGGATTAAACAGGAAAAAGTCCTTAATGCTGACAAAAATGATGGCTTTCAAATCTGACATCCACTCGAGCAGCCTGGTGCAGCCATAGGGATGCAGGCCCCTCTCCTAATGCTGCGTCAAGGCAAGAATAAAGTTCAGAAAGGTGACCCATCCCAGAGGCACTTTAGGCAGACCGCTGCAAATAGACACTGGCTTGGACACAGAGCAGTGACACACAGCCAAAAAGTAGCTGGTCCCTGCTGAGCCCCAGTGCCGTCCCAGATAAGAACCTGGGCCAGGTTTCTCCCCGAGCGCCTGCCCTGCTCCGCTGCCACCCCCCACGGCTCCAGCAGAAGTGCTCTCTCTGAGGCCAGCTTTGTGTTGTGCTTGGCACGCCATGAGGCCCTGAAAATAATCTCTTGTATTAGCTGAAACCCTCTCATGCCAACTTCGTGATCCCTCTGACATATTTGCCGCCAGCTTTTGGTGTCAGTGTGTTGGCCCGTGGCTCAGAGCAGTTACATTTTTAACGCTGCACAATGCGTACCTTCTCTCCGTGCATCCCTCTCTTGTGGATGAGCAGGACTCAGGGAATTTGGCTGGATCATCATTTTCCCCAGTAAAGACTGTGGACTGATGGAGAAAATGATCTGTGGTCCCCCACAGTGTGTACCAAAATGGCATGTGGTAAGTCTCATTCTGATTTCTAAAATGCTGGATAACAGCCAGCGTCTCTGCTCCTCCAGCCCCATACAAACTCTTGGGGACTGTCAGTTCTCCAAGGCCTTATTTGAACAATTCACTGAAGAACTGGAAGAAATAAGGTGATCTAAAAACACAGTGAAATTCTCCAAAAACCCCAGGAAGGTTATTGGGGTTTTTTACCATATTAAGAAATAACTCTGGTCCATAGAAAAATAGTGTCAAAGCATTGAACAGAACTGAACAGCCATCCTTATAAAAAATAATTTTATAATCATAATCAGCTGAGCACACCTTCAGTTAAAACCGGAGTAGGTGTAGGAAAACAAACGTTTTATGTCCTCCTGTAACCTCTTTCTCCCCGGCGCCAATTTTCACTCCATCTTTAGAGAAGTCAGGCGTTTTGCCTAGTTGGGTTTTGCTGGACATTAGCAGAGCTCCAGGCAGGAATCCAGTGTGGACCAGCAAGAAAGGCCCTTTAGTTGTTGGGAGGTAGAAACTGGTTCCAGTCCTGTGATGGAGAGTGATTGCAAGGCAGTGAAACCAGACTTTGCTTTGTCCTGCAGAGCCTTAATGCCCACCAGGCTGTGCCACAGGCTGCCAGCCATCAGCCTGCCAGGCAGTCTGGGACCTGAGGGGCAGAGACAATTGCTGAAAGAAGAAGTTTTGTGATGACAAGGGCAAAACTCAAAGCGACAGAAGGGATGAAAGCATCACAACGGAGAAAAAAGAGAAAGCGGCCACAGCTATGGCACAAAGCTGAGGGGTGTTGGTGACCACACAGCGCTGGACACGCACCTGCAGAGCAACCCGAGCCATTCATCAACTGCAAAACGAAACAGCATCTGTGTTTTTCTTTGGCTCAGTCTGCCTGCTTGTATTCGAGCCCATCACTGAGTATTTTGCTGCATTGGATTAAATATCTCAGGTGGCATTTCACTGACGCAACAAAAACAGTGAAAGTGTCCAGTGCTGGAAAAATTCTTCTGACTCAGCATCTCATCTGTCCTTCATAGTCTTGGTATTTTTTTATCAAATACCATTTGGTCTCCTAAATTAAGAGATCAATCTCAATTTCGTCCCCAGATGGGGGAAATTTTGCTATTTCCATTTTGTCTACAAAATAAAAGCAAACTGTAATTTATTTTTTGTGGACAAAAATGAGTTTGGGTTCTTTCACTTTTCTTTTGGCATTCCTTCCCGTTGACAGCATGATTTGCACGAAATTACATTCTGTTGATAAAAATGTGCTGAAATGTCTTTCGGTTTCATTGACTGAATGATTTGCAGTAAGAAATTTGACAAAATGCATGTTGTCGACAGAATGAAATGGGGCGGGTGGAGGAAAGAATATCCTTGAGACATATGGAGCAAGCAGTTACACACTCACTTGGTTTGTTAAAAACCCTGCTCAGAGTCTACCAGAAAGAATTTTGTGGCACTCAGATAAGACAATAGTTACTTTGGAAAATCTCATTTGCACAGATACATCTGGCAGTGGGGAAAGGCATGAAGAAAGTTAACGGGTGCAGAATTTGGCCAGAGATCTTTGCAAGTGCTGTTCTACTTCTTTAGATGTCTTTCTATCCAAATAAATTTCCCCCATTAAGTTTACAGATTTCCTCATGCAGCTTTTAAGGGAATGCTTGTACTGGAAATGAATGAGACAGGGAAAAGAAGTGTGTTAAAATTTATGAAAACATCTGTTGGAAGTTCTGAGAAAGATGCTTTTGTTTTAATCATCTAAGCAAGACTGATGGATTTTATCAGAGCTAAGTACTGAAGAGTCCCAAATGGGCTCTTTATCCCAAAGGCGAAGCACTTGAGCATATGCCTCATTTTAAGCATGTGAATAATGGCCTCGTTGACTCCAGTGGAAAACTCAAGTGCTACAGGCTTGTATGTTGGATTCTAAGATCCTTTGGATTAGCGTTAAAATCATGACTAAATTGTACCATAAAATAATCTTGAATGTAACCTCACAAAATTATTATAGTTAGGACCAAGTGTTTTTGGTAAAATAAACCACATTAAGTATATGCACCTTGTTTTGATATTAGGATAAAATATTAGGCTAGAAAGACACTGATAAAACAAGATAAATATTCATTTATTAAATGAGATTGACTTGATAAGCCTTAAGTGCAATAACACAGAGAGCATTAAGCCGGTGGATAAGGAAAAATCTTGTCTGCAGTGATATTGCTGCATTTAATCCAAACTTGTTCGTTACACAATATATTTACTGCTTTAAGTCAATTCTGCAAAGAACTTTAGCACCTTTTTTTTCTTAGCTGTTTTCTCACAGCAGCATCCTTTTGTTGAGCAGCAAGTCTGGCTGTCAGTCAGAGAGGAGGAGGAAGAACAAGAGTCAGATCTGTGCTCTCTTTCAAGAGTGGCTCTGTAGGTGTGGTAATGAGCTGTGGCTTCTTCTGGGAAATTTGGGTTGTGAATTAAGTTGTAGATGGTGTTATGTTTCCATTGCAATGTCCAGCTCAATTTTCTGTAAAGGTTGCTATGGGTATCAGACTATGGTGCCAAAATACCTTAAAATGCTATTCCAGACAATTATTCTCATTTCAGGATGTAAATGCCTTGATTCCACTCCCACACTAAAAAATCCCACTGGCAGGGACTGGATCAGGGGAATAAACAATCGCTCTTCATGTGCACATACTCAGTTCATTTCACTCTGCTGTCAAAACCAATTGCATTTTCCTGTTCAAACAACAAATGTATTAAACCAGAGGAAAAGCCTGTGAAAAATGCTGCTTGCATGAGGACAAGGTCCTTGTGGCTGGACGTGCTGGATGTGCAGACTTGTCTTCAAACCTAGCAGGGGATGGTGTTCTATGTTATGCGATGTGCACATCTTTCCACTGAAAATTTGCATGTGTTTAGAGCTGGTCCTACATGTTGGGCTAGATATGGGTCCCTGTCTCAGGAAAACAACAGTCCAAGTAGATTTCTGTCCACGAACTCAAGAAGAAGTTGGCTGGAGGGAGGATATAATGCAGGTACTATTGTCAAATACATTTTCTGGAAGGAAATTTGCAAGGAAAAGAATGATATGCAAAAAAAAGTTGTATTTTTCAAAGCCATGGAAAGAAATGGGAGTAGTAGAACTGAAGTGAAAAGGAGAACTTAGGTCAAATTACTTCAGAGCATATAAGCTACAAGCTGCCAAAATAAGTTCATCAAAGCAAAATTTACACTTGAATTAAAACACAGCCAGGCAGACTTTTCTGGAAGAGGGAGAACCATGAGTACAGTAACTAAGCACAGAGCTGGTGCTTACTTAACCATAGCAAAAGGTAGGGTCTGTCAGTGCATTTTCTAATACTGTTTCTATTATTTGGGAGTAGAGCAGATGACAAATCTGTTAGTTCAGGGTGTTGACACAATACACTTTTATCACTTTTTGTCAACAGAACATAATTGTGTTCAGATTACTCTGTCGCAGGGGAATAGCCATAAGATCCTGCTATCCATAAAAATAAATGTCATGTTCTATTTCTGAGAAAACAAGAGGGAAATAGGAAAAGCAGTGCAAGAAAAGAAAAACCTTGAACAAACTCTATTCTTTGGACAGAGTTTTAGTTCTGCAGACACTGTGATAAAGCAGTTGTTTACCCAAACCTGACACTCTCAGGCCCCTGTGTACATCCCAAGCTCCTTGTTCCCCTCCTTGCCACCCCATCCCATTGAACACACACACTTCAGTGCTCTCTTCCAGAAGTCTCCTGTGACTGATGGCAGCTGTGGGTCACGAGCAGGGATTACAGAAACCCACTGAGGAGGGAGAGCAGCGCTCTGCAGGCCTTGAGGGTGGCCAGGGAGTGGAGCAGCACGGCTGAGACGACAGGAGGTCCCCAGTTTGATCAGCCCAACTGCCTTTGTTGTTGGACTTCAGGGGTCACGTTCCCCAAAACCTGAGGTGCAGCCCCTTTGGGAGATGGCAGCTGTGAGCTATCAACCCCTCCCTCCCAGGCTGGACCCTCTCTGCCTGTGGAAGGGAAGACACCAAACTGCACCTTGCTGTGTTCCCCCAGAAAGTCATTCCACCTCAGGCGTTCATTTCCTAGACAAAATGCAAACTCCTCTGCAGGAACATGTCACATTTTTCAAGATTAAGCAAAGCAAGAATGAGTATTTTTAATAAAGCTGTTGGAAATATTCAGTTGGCTTCCTTCTAATGGAAATAAAACTTGGCCCATCCATCACCTTTCCTTGCGACACTCTGGAGACAGCTGTCAGTGGAAATCTGAGGGCTGAAGGGGTTTCAGGCAGGTACTGGTGTTTGTGCACAGCAGACAAAGGGGATTAATCAGTGTGGGGAGGAACCAGTGACACTTTGGGCACGCTCATGGTTCAACACAGGTGCAGTCCCTCCCAATTTCCTGTAGTAATTACAGTATGAATCACAGCAATGAATCCAGATACAAAAATAGAAACATATTCTTAAGGGGAAGAAACAAACAGAAAAACAAAATCCGTTGTCAAAATCCAAATATCATCTCCCTTGTCCCAAATTTTATTCTCTCATAGAGTCATGTCACGTTTCACACCTTCCCATTAGTTTTTGACATGCTACTCTACCAACTGAGAGACCCAGAGGGGATGGAGGATGTAGGAGTCTTATAAAAAAAAGAATTAATCTCCACTGAGAGCAACATGCTGCCACATATCACTCAGCATTTCATCAATAGCCTGATGGAGTCAGGAGAGGTGACTGAGAAGGAAACAGGAACTAGCTCTTGATGTTTGATGATGAAAACTAAGATATTGAAAATCTCCAGTGCCTATTTGCTATGCAGTCTGCTCAGAGGCATCCAGAGTGATTACAGCACCCAGACAGAAGAGTGTCATCCTCGGTGCTGCTGGTGCCACTTTTATGGCAATTTAGAAAATGATCACATAGAGATGGAAACACTGATTAGTTAACACACAGAGCTTTGTGTATTCTGCTCGTGCAAAGCTTTGAACTTCTGGAAGCTGTCGTACTGAGGAAATGTCTATCCCGTAGGTGGCTGTGATTATCTTGCTGTCATTATTTAGAGTGACGCTGCGTGTAAGTTTTGTGCGTGAGCCTGTCTAGAGGGGCAGCTACCTCTTAGATGCAGAGAAGGTGTTCATTAAAGCAAGAGGCTGTTGGGAGAAAGCATCAGCCATCATTCCCTAATTACTGTCATCTTTGGAAAAGAGGGGCTGATGCCATATCTAAGCTAAGAGGGGCTAATACCACATCTATCTTAGATACCATATCTATGTTTTATTCTTCACCATTTTGATCAGCAGCAAAGCAAATGTTCCAATTTCCCCTTGCTTTGGGTTCTGAGAGAATTATATGAAAGGATGGGAAAATGGCCATATGCCATTAGATACTCAGAGGAATGGCACCAGTGGTGAGGATTCAGTGAGTGAGTAGCTGGGAACTAAACTGATGTTTCACACAGAGAAGGGCATGAGATGTCATCTGGTCACAGCTGTTCAGCTGCCCAGAGAAAAAGCAGAGGGTTTCTGAGGTGGAGAAGGCAGGAGGGAGGCACCAAAACATGTTTTCATCTTTGCTTCTGGAGAGTCTGAACAGGATCACAGTGGAGTAGCAGCAACAACAGATGTTCACTCAAACCACTGTGTCAATATCCAAAAAATCAATATGACAGGGAGGTGTCACCCCTTGAAGTATCGTGTTTGACAGAGTGGCCCTGGAGCAGGTGGGGAGCTTCAGACCATTGTTTTTGCTCCATGACGGGTGACCAGTGTCCAGTCTCAGGAGGTGCATTCAGGACTGGCTGCCATCTGATCCTGATGAATTGTGGCTGGGTCTTAGCTGTAGATGCAGCCCTCAAACTGACACGGGACTGAAATATCGTCTGGTGGATCATGGCAGCTCAACTGAGAGACATAAAAAGCCTAAGAAGTTTTGAGATCACAACAGCATAACTGGTATATATTGAGAAGAAAAAAGTAACTCTCCCCATCTCTGGCTTTGCTACTTAAAATGGGAAACTTTCCTTTTAATTCATGAAACAAATACTCCTGACTTTCCATTAAGTTTAGCTTACCGGAAATTTTAATAGAAATCTCTAACTCGAAGTTGCTGGACCCAGTGCTTTATTTTTGCATAATCACTGGTGCCAAGCGCTAAAATACAGCACTTTAAAATAAATTAGGGGTTTTGAAAATAACACATCGACATCTCTCTCCAATTTCACACTCACCATTGTCCTTCACACCTAATTTCTCTCTTTATTAAAATAGGCTGATTAGTTGTGCCTACTTGGTATGAAGCACAACTTCTCTTTATGAAGGCACCAGTGCAAAGAAAGAAAGGTAAATGTGGAGAGAAGGAACTAGTAAATGATTCTGCTTGACACCTTGGCTAGTAATACAAATGTCAACACAGCCACAATTCAGTGAGACACTTACGTATGTGCTTATATTTAAGCATTTGTTTAAGTCTGTTCACATTCAGCTTCCTGCCAAGGACACACTTCACTTGTGGGACATATGTGACTTAAGAATATGTTAAGTGTTTCAGTGATTTGGTCCCAGACCAAGAAATGCCCTTCACAAGTAGCTGACTAAGTATGTGCAGTTATTTCTCAGATAAAGAAAGGGTGTTCACCACGGCCCTGTTTGGCTGCTGTGCTATCAGCCCTGCTGATCTTCAAGAGTTGAATTGATTGAAGGACATCTTCAGATGAGGTCTGTCATCTTTCCAATGAAAATATCAAGGTTCTCCATGAGTTTTTTAGCTTTTTGCAACTTTGGTGGTCTGGCAGAGAACATCGGACCTGCCTTTCAAGCAGCAAAGTGAATTGATGCTCTGGAGCCATTCCTGAGAATTCAAAGAAAACTTTGGAAATTCATGGAACTGACTGGCATCTAACAGTATTGTGAATGATGAACAACCTTGCTTTATTTGTGGAAGCCACCCCAGGCTGTGCTTTTTACACCTTTTTTCCCCTCCAGTGACTACAGTGCTGAGTGTGCAGAGGGCCCTACTGGGCAGCTGTCAGTGGTCCTGCTGCTTGCTAAGCACCACAGCTGAGGGAGGGCATGCACAGCAAATGAGTGCAGTTCATCACAGCCTTTAGGAAGCTAATTGGCTACCAAGCTTTTGAAGGGTCAAATGCATTAGTGTCTAGCCCCACTCTGCTCTTTGAGCAGTAAGTGGTCAGGAGCAAGCCTGATTAGCACAGCTCTTCACTGTCTTCCACCTCTGATGTCAGCTCATGACTGGCCTTTTGCTGCTGTGTGTGTGTGGAGTGGACAGCCAAAGACTCAGTCCCCAGAAATAGCTCACAGAGAGTTAAAGGCTCTGCTGAACACAAAATGCATGTTGTTTTTAGAGTAAATACTTAGGGCTAGCTTTGTGGGTCTGCGTTTTTCTTAGAGTTTGCAGCAGATGAAAAACATCAGGTTTGAATTTCAACCCTTCTTTCAGCCACAGAGGAACTTCAATACAGGTGCATTTATATCCAGGCTTGTTCAGTCTGTCAATGGCTGAAAATCCATCAGGATTATTTTTGCAGGATTTATTTGTCACAGTTGCAGACTTTCCTGCTGAATGATGCATTTCAGATCAATCCTGTAGTTTCATAAATGTCCCCTTACTTAACAGGACAGACCCCATTAGCAACAGTAGGTGAAATTACTTACTTGAGTGTTTTCTGAAGAGATGGCAGAACACGTGAATTGACTTCAGGAATGCTGGTTTTTGTTTTGATTTTGAAAACAATTTCTTGCGGCCTGGCTGCAACTGCATGAACTGCTGTCTTGAACATTCCCCAGAACTCAGACAGTTATTTATTATTTAAATACACGCTAAGAGCGGGAAACTCATCAAATTCCCCAAAGCTCTCCTCTAAAAATAAAGATCCATTAGTTCATCCTCGATAAATAATTCTTAATTGCTCCCTCCGGTGAAATTGGATTCCTAACTTCTATCTCCCTGAGTTTCCTTCTTGGCTTTCTTTGACTGTGGGTGCAGCACTTTTGTGTTGTTCTGCCAGTGACATTCAAGTGTTAAAACCAAACTTTGTGCAGCCCTGTGGAGGGCAATGCTGGTTCTGATGTAATTCACACAGTAGCCTGGAATGACCCCCATCCACTTATGGTGACTCCTGTTTGTTTTGGCCAGTGCCTAGAGCTCCATTTCCCCCCCTCTATCTGGAAGATATCTTTCATATCCTCCCTGTTTATGATCATACTCGCCTCTGATGTTTCCTTTTTAGTATTGTTATCCATCTGCTGGATTAGACATAAGCCCAAGGTCCTGAATGCTGCTAGTCATTGAAGATCTGATGGGTTTGCACAAAAGGAGATGACTAACCTCCATGGCCTGGCCACGGGCCAACTTGCCTATTTACGCTCTGCCTACCAGAAATTCCTCCTGCCCTTTCAATGGCCATGTTGTTTTTCACTTTCTGTCCCAAACAGCTATTGAATAGATGCTGTTTTTCACTCCATGCTACAGTTCAGCAGTAAATGGCACTTCAAGCTGGTAGCACTTTTTCCTGCTTGCAAAATGCTCTGGGTCTTGGGGGGCATGTGGAGGTGCTACAGTTTGATTTCCAGGAATGGCCCCCAGTTGTTCCACGCCTTGCTGTGGAAGGATCCTGTGCCAGTCCCTCATTTCTCCTTACCAGCTATTATCATCTACAGCTATTCTTGTCTCGATAACATTTTATGGAATGATTCCAGTATTTATTCTGTTTCCCATCTTTCTTTTCCCACTGCCTGTTGAGAGAGGTGCTGGGGAAGGTGTTCAGCTGCTGTGGAGCAGCCCTTGGACAGAGAGCTCAGAGTTCTGTGCATTTCCAGCTGCTGAGAAACCCAGCCAAGGACTTTCTCCATATATGGGAGAACTTCTAATTTAAATGAGTATTATTAACTCTGGTTATCTTCTAGTTGTTTTTTATTTTAAAATTAACTAAACATATGACTTATTTTTTCTCAGAGTGGGTTCCTAAAGGATCCAGAGGGCAGGAGACTGTGGTGAGACTTGGCAGGTAGGAGGGCTGCCCCTGTGAAGCCTGCTTGCTCCAGCTGAAGTGCTCCCTCACACTCACCCTATTGCCACCTTACAGATATTTTACTCAATCAAAAGAGATGTGGTGCAAAACAGAAGATACCGGGTCATGCCAAGATGTATGTGGGAAGGGCAGAGAGAATGTGTGAAGCACCAAGAATTATATGCCTACAGATAATCAGATTTGTACCATCTTTTTCTATTCTTCTCTATTCCATTTGATGATGGTTTGCCAAAATCAACACCACTGATTTTAATACCAGGTGCCTTTGTTCCCAGAAATGGTCTGAATGAAACCTGGGATTATGAATTCTTTCCCACGTCATACAGAACCTTGGGAAGCTTTCCATGCAGTGGGTAATCCTTTTATTATTTATTTTTTTCTTGTCCTGTTTGCTGTTATTAACTGACACTGCTGTTATAGAATTTTGCTGTCCCACACCATGGTGTGACACAGGAGCAATACCCATTACAGAAGGACCTCATAAATATGACTTTGGATGCTAATGTGTCCTGGAAGGTCCAATTCAAATAATATCTGAGATGTGAGTATTGCAAATGCTGTAAGGAGGGGCTGCCAGCCTTAGTAGAGTCAAAATTTGGTGTCGAGTCTGACACAGGAAAAAGGCCTTGCAAATCTGCAAGTTGCCTTCCACAAAAACCCTTCAGGCACATTCAAATGTAGAATATGAGAACTAAGTATGAAAATTAAAGTAATGAAAAAACGGCCTCACTTTCATTGTTCTTTAAAACTTGAATCTCAGCCCAAGATCACAAATAGGTCCTCTCAGGTTTATAGACCTATAAAGAGACCCTGGGCACTGTTTTGAGTAAACCTGGACTAATTGATGACTTAGTATTAAAAAATATGTGAAATCTGTAGTTCTGCAGAGTTCCAATGTGAAAGCTGATGAAACTTGTTGAAAGTGAAAGGTGGTTGGTGGTTAATCACATACCTGAGGCACGAGCAATGAGGGTCCCTCAGAGAGGTTTTTTGGGACAAGTTGTGCTGCATCTTTGTGTATCATGTTTACCATCAGTCATGACAGGATGGGAGGATTTATCTGCCCTACCTGCCTGCCTCATTTGCAAAATAGTTTGAAAACCCCTGGAGATGGTGTAATAAGTGATAAAATTGCTTCATTCAAAGCCCTTTAAAGGTCCTGTCTTTGGAGGGGTAGGAAATCTCACCTTTTCTACAGTGGGGAGGCAGCAGCTGACCTGTTAATTTGGATCCTACGTATAGTGATCCATCAACACCAGGATCAATTTCCTGAAGGTCACCAGCTCTTTCAAATGCTGCCATCCTCTTTGAATTCAGACAGCAGGGATTTGGCTTCTCTCTTCCTCACCTGCATTTTCCCTTCTTTCTCTTTTGATAAACATAGGCGTTGCAGCTTTAAGATTTTAAGACCTTTCCCAGATGGAAAAGGTCATTTGTCTTTCACTACTCAACACTTCCTTCATGAGTTCATTTAAACATTGCCAGGCATCAGAAGAACAGAACTCAGCTGTAGGGTTATCTGTGTCTTATTCCCCTTTTGTGTAGGTGGCAAAACTGATCTAGAACAAAACTGTTTGGTTCCCATAGCAATTTACAACGTGCAGAGACCATAATACTGTACTCTTCCCACTCCTTATCTACACCTGTTATTTCTTCCCTTGCCACACAGCTAAGAGCTATAACACTGGCACTATTTTGAAAGGCATCAAGCAGGCCATTTCCTGAGTTTTGTGCAATTTCTACTTGTTTTTGGTAAGGACAAGATGTATTTTCAATCTAGGTAGCAAAAAGCAAACATTTTATTAGCCACTTGCAATTGGATTCTCAATGAAAAGTTAATTAAAGGAGTGGAATGAAGAGATATTGCAGTGCATCTACTAATCTTGGTACATTATTTATATGAAATCAGTCATCAAAATTAGTCATGTGCACTATCTTGCTGTGTGTGGTCTGGTTTGAAATGGTGTGTTTGTTTCCATTCAGCTCCACTGGATACAGTTAAGATACACATTTGATGTGTTATGCAGTTAGATCATATTTTGAAAGTTTATTATGTTCTCTCTATCTCTCTGTATCTGCAGGCTCCGAGTCAAGGGACCATTAAAAGCTCTCAGCTCAGCTTTGCAGTGTGCCTGAGATGAGACAAGTGACAAAAGTCATCCTTTCCTGTAAGCTAACAGGCACAGCTGGTGTGGTGCTGGCTCCGGGCACGTCTCCTCCCAGCCCTTTGCTGTGTTGTGGCGCTGGTGCTGCATCTGGCATTGGGCTGCTGGGGCAGGGGCAGCAGTGGCCCCCAGAGCCCGGGGCAACAGGAGAGAGCAAGGGTCCCTCTGTCTCCCCTGGCAGCGGCAGTGGAGAAGCATCTCTTGAACTCACACCCCTCCAGTCTGCAGAGAGCTCCCTGCTATATCAAGGAACCAGATCCCTCTGGATCTGCTGTTGGACACTGGGAAATTCTTACCCACTGCAGGTACCACATCACCTGGTTTTTTAACCTTTTTCTCCCTCTTCTCCATAGGATGTGCACCAATAACATTCAGGGCTAACACAGTAATTTCTGGGTGGTCAATGAACTGCTCCTTCCCGCCCCGCCTTGTCTCATCCTGTCCTGCAGGGAGAGCAGATAGAGTTACGGATTCCAGGCGAGGAGAATAGTTTAATGATCCCTTCTTAAGGTCACTGTCAATGCTGTTGCATAAATTGACCTACTAGGGGCTTCTGTACGAGCAGTGCTGTTAACTGGACACGGAGGGGTGTAGCGTTACAAAGCTGTGCAGGGACGTCACCCACTTAAATCACTGAAGCATTTTAATTGACACTCGGTCACTCTCTCCTTTCCTAACAGCTGCCTTTAACAGGGGGAGCACCGCTAATGCCAGTCATGGGGCTGCTCTGTGCTCCCTGCCACAGCTCCTGCTTGAGCTGCAGGGACAGCACAGTCCCTGAGGAAGGTGCCTGAAAATATCATTTATTCACTGCAAAGCAGTGAATGTGAGAACACAGCCACTCGCTTGCTCAACACAACACATGCTGTGAGCAAGTGCAGCTTGGATGGGAAGAGCCTGGTTAAGAAATAAGAAATAAATGTCCATGCTGGCTGTGTACTGCTCAGCTCAGGGGTGAGTTGAGGCTCTCTGTGGGTTTTTCCCAGAAGATGTGGAAGAGTCTGCCTGCTCCTTTTTGGGGAGCAGGGAAAGCAATGAAGGGAGATGAGGTAGTATTTGAGCTGATCCCCTTTCCCTTGAGTGCTTCCTCACCTCCTTGATGTCCTTCAAACCTATTACATTTTTAAACTGGTGAAAGGCTTCTCAAATTTCACATTGTTTGAAGACAATACACTTTTTCAGACACTTGTTAATTTGGCAATAATTTCACATACTCTGCCACAGCAAATCAGCAAATACCCTTTCACCATCACAGTGCTTTTCTTGCTTGTGGACAACTTAAGAGTTGGTATGAGGACATGACAGGAAATTCTTCTTGCAGGCTCAGACCATACATATTGATCCTACAGGATGAGGATTTTTGCTCTTGAGTATTTCCCCACTAACTTTAGCAACAGGAATCTCGTCTATAGCTGCAAAATGAAGAAGAGAGCAAATCCCAAGACAGGGCATGGGGAAAGTCTAAAAAGCATTTTAGACCAAGATACATTTCTGCTCTCTGAATATATTTTGGAATTATTTTATCTTGAATGCACATCTATAGTTGAGATGGACTATGCTCATGAGGGATGTCAAAGTGGCTTCAGAAACCTAACAACGTGGTGAGCTGGATACAGCCTCTCTGCTCCTGTTGGGTAGGGCCTCACTCTAGGAACAGTACAACTTTTCCCAACATTTACCTCCCTAAGCTGTTTCTCCCAGTGGTGAAAACTGTGATCCTTTTTGCTCTGGAGCAGCTGGGGTAAAGCTCTCAGATACAGTTTGAATGAATGGGGGGATGCCAGACATGAAAAATCCTCTTGAAATGTCAGTGCAGCTTCTAGCAGAGTCAGGAGGCGAGACACAGTCTAGATTATTTTCCATATCTTACTACCTTTCCTCATTAATTTTCTGTTTACAGTCACTAAACCTAGGATCAATATCTTCAGTTTCTCACAGAAATGATTCCCTCTATATTCCAGAATGAACTATAGCAGTAAGCATAAAATGGATATCTCTTGATCAAGGATGCATCCCCTCCGACTTTTCTCATAAGATATTAATAAGAGAGAGGCATTATCAGATTCCATTTAACAGGTGTGTGGAAGAAGGGGAAATCTCATAATCATTTAATACCTTCTGCAGGAACATCCTTCATCAGCTTTTCCTAATTATGAAGCTGAAGCCATTTTCTATTTTATTTTCCATTTAAAGCTGAAGACGAAATTCAGGAGGCATCAACAGCAATTTATTTTCTAGGTTTTGCTTTCTTCATGCAAAGGAATGCCAAGGTAACCTCACAGGGTTTTATTTAAAAACAAGAGTTCAGAGGAAAAATGCCATGGCTTTAGCCCACTGTCTCTATTAGTTTATTTAAATATTAGTCTTGTAGGTGTGTTAGATTGATTTGCCTTCCATGCTGTTTAAAAATAGCTGTAAGAATAATGGGCTTCATCAAAAATCATTAACTGGGACGTTACTTTCATTTTTTAACCACAGAACAAAGTGTCACAGCCAGATTAAACAAGCCAGAAAGCATTTGGAGTGCACACAAAGAGCTAGCAATTTTTATATATACCTTAATCATGGAAAATCGTGAAAGATATTAGCTGCCTTCTACTGCAGAGTGGTCAGAAACCCCAAGAAAGGTCAGATTGTTTGAAGAGGCTGGTATTTGTACCAGCTGACATGAAAAGGCTCAGTTATTTATAGTGGTTTGCCTGCATCCCCACAATGCTGAGGGACTGAATGAGATTGCAGAGATGAAAGGACGTTCAGTCTAACAACTGCAAATAGCTGTAGCTCAGCAAACTTTTAAATTATGACATTACCAAACCAGAGAACTGCCGAACTTAAGCACAATTTTAATCCTTATGGGGTAATGGGATTCCATAGGAACCCTTTATTTTGGAAGGGTGCATTTTATTTTGATAAAGTTTAGTTCCCTGTGTAGTGCAATCAAACTTTAGGGCTTCCCTTCCAAGTTTCCCTTATGAGCTGTGTCGTCTTTATCTGGTTGTGTCCGCCAGCCCCTCTGATGGAGTTGTTTTTTTTAGCTATAGGACTTGGACAAGGAAAGAAGAAACTGGGGTCATATGAGGAGAGTGTTGGGACTGGGAAGAAATGTGGATCCAAGTTCATCTGAGTGAATGCTCACCCTTTTTGCTGAATGTTTGGTAGGTGAGTGACCCACCATAGATCAAGAGAGAGAAAAAGAAGACATTTCTGATGAAAAGAAAAACATTGATAACATTTATGGGAAAAGATAAGGGCAGTGACCACGGCCAATAAGAGCTAAAACTCCTGCAAACTGGCACAAACCTCCAGGAGATCTCTCTTGAAGAACCATCCACAACTTCCAGTTTTACTGGGTGAGATGGGTCTCTGGGGAAAAGGTGCTTTCTGCTCACCAGCAGGTCCTAAATCAGCAGGGAATGAAAGAAATTGAAGGTTGGCCCAAACAGACAAATGAAAGAAAAATGCCCTTTCAGTCCTTTCAGACTCATGGGAAAACTTCCATTTATGCCCCAGAAGCAACAGGCACGGAACAGCTGAGCTGTTGTTTCTTTAAATCACTTTGGGTTTGGTGTGGGATGCCCTTTGGAGCACGGCTGAGCAGGCCAAGTATGACCAGGGTGTTATCTCCAAACAGCTCATGAGCCTTCCTGAGCAGATAGCCTGGAAACAGCCCCAAGGACTGGCCCTAATCCTAAAGCCTCCCCTCACACAGATAAACCCCCTACAGCGAGCGGGACAGAGGAAATTACTGATATTCACTCATCTATTTATATTTAGACAAAAGATTAAACAACTTGGAACCGCCGTGATACGTCCATGGTGAGGCTCCTGCAAACATGCAAGCACTTGCAATACTTCTCTGCACAGGCTTAACTGGAAATGGACTTGGGATTGTGGACATTTTCCAACGGAATGTACTTACTCAATGGAGGAAAGCTATGTTTGGAAAGGAAGCAGATCGGGTTTTTTTCAGGGGGAAGTTACTGAGAGCCACCATTTTGATGAAAGCAAAAGATTGTATTTTCACTAAAAAATTCCTGTTGAATTTGTGTTTTTGTAAAACTCTAAACAATTCTTCATCTAATAGACATGAAGCATTGTGGCTTTGTGAAGACTGCAGGCATATTGAAACAAATCTTTGCAAATAGGATGTTCTGATGTTATCAGGGCAAAATCACTCAGGATTTCAATTTCGTAGGAAATTTCAACCTTTCTTGTTCTTTTTCTGGTAAGGTATGAAAAAAAGAATGATTGTAATATCCCTGGCTTCAAAGGGAAATTCCAGGTTTCAAGCAGCTTTGCTAAACATCCCTCAACTCTTGACTGGCACTGGGCCTGTGCTAAGCTAGGCACCTGAGAAATTTTATGGAATTACCATATTTTTTTAACATCTGTTCTCCTGCCTTCTTTCTTTGAGTAGACATTCCCTCACAAAGAACACCCGTTTTGTCAGGAGATAGAAAAGCACGTGAGAAGCAGCACCTCTTCTCCTGCTGTGTCCTTCCCCATTACACAGCGTGGCACCAGCAACCTTTGACCAGTCACTTTGAAGTGTTTTTCTTCTCACCCTCGTGTTATTTTCGTCAAGCCAGCTGGACAGAGCAGCATCTCCTGGTTTGATTGTGTTTGCATGGTTTTGAGGGAGAGCTCCAAGAAGCAATTTCTGACAATGGCTGACTGCTCTAAGACTTTTTAAAGGGTTTTGGTGTTGGAGAAGACATTAGCAATTGTTTTTCAGGTAGTGTTTCACGGTATCTCACTGGAGACTCGCACAGACCAGACTGCCTTTCTTTTAACACTTTGCCTTGGTCAGATTGTTATTATGGTCTCAGTGCAGTTCCCAGCCTCCTTTTTCCCCTCACTTTCCCCCCGAGTCCAAGCCCTAGACCAATAGGGCTGGCACGCTAAATATGTGACAATCAAGAGCGACAACTCCCACACTATGGGACTCCTGCTCTGCCGGAGCTGCCTCTGCAGGACAGCAGATTCCTTCGGGATGGTCTGAAGGATGGCACGGACCTCTGCAGGAATGCAGTCTCACCACAGAGTGGGTCAGGGTGGAAGAGACCGCTGGGGGTGGTCTAGTCCAGCCTCCCTGCTCAAGCAAGGCTCCCTAGAGCACACTGCTCAGCACTGTGTCTGGACAGCTTTTGGGTATCTCCAGGACAGGTGACTCCACAACCTGTCTGAGCACTCACCCACACAGTAAAAAAGTTCACAGACGTCTTCAGTTTCTTCTCCAAATGCCTGGACTTTTAAAATATAAACACACAGAAAATTACTCCAATCCAGCAATTCAGAAATCCAATCTAATGATTCCAGTTTGCCCCTGGCCTCACCAAACACATGGCCACAGCAGAGCTTTCTTCCCCAAGAAGAGATGAGGGAAGAGCCTGGTGACAGATGTTAATTAGGGTGTAAAAATCACCTCTGGAAAGAGCTCAGACATGTTGGGGAGCCTCCCAGTACACATTTCTTCCCTTGGAACTCAGTTGTTGGTCCCACAATTAGTGTGGAGCCCGGCTCTGCAATGCGCAGTTACAGGAGGTGGCATTAAGGAGGGCCTGTTTTCTGAGACTTGTTATTTTCCTCCTTGCTTTCTGCAGCGTGCATTTATGTTAATTGGAGCAATACATCTGTCCTCAGAGTTTATCAGATTCAAGGAGATAAGATATTGCCATCAAAGCCTATTCTGAGCTATGAGCTCCTCAGTAAATCAATGTTACATGAATTAAGATTGCCTTGAGATTGTCTCTAGAACATTTCATCTGCCCATATCT
Source organism: Atrichornis clamosus (assembly GCA_013400975.1). NCBI lineage: Eukaryota > Metazoa > Chordata > Aves > Passeriformes > Menuridae > Atrichornis > Atrichornis clamosus. The sequence goes on from WBMZ01007260.1 coordinate 112,034, forward strand.
GGAAAGAGTTTCTAACGAAAACCCTGTAAAAAATGTCTTTAGGAATTTTCTCATGCAGCTTACAAACTCTGTGGTCTCAAACAGGCTTTAATTACCAGGGCTTCAATGGGAGCAATTTTACGATGTTTCAGAAGTGAAATGGTTTATACTCTGGTGATAAGGACTTCATAGGAGCCAGTAAAAAATAAAGCAGAATTCCACAGCAGGAGATGGATTTTAATTGATATTTACAGATAATTCTCAGCTTTTTCCACCAACAGTGAAGATACATAAGGTATTAATGGCCACTTACATCTTCTTTATTTTCAGTAGTTTTACCTGTTGCTCCTGCCTTTCACTTTGCCATTTTTATGCACAAATTCAACCCCATTTGTGTCCATTTGAATATGAAAAATGCCAAGAATACTTCCAGCTACCACAGAAATCTACCTTTTAGGACAGCTGCCACCACAACACAAGCCCTGCCACAAGCTCCACGTGGTTCATAGTGGTTGGCATTCTGCACTCACACGCTGGCCACAATGGAGGGTAAATATGGAAGGGTGGTCTTGCATGTCAGAGCTGAAGTAAACATGTGGTAGTGCTGGGGTAGGTGAAGACTGCCAGTACACACAGGAATAACTTCAATTATCCTGTGGTGCTGAGTCTGGACCTCTAGAAGGATAAATATTTACTACTCTAAATGAAATATATAAGTGTTGCAGTCTATCTTGGATAGGTTAGGGAAGACTAAAAATTGTCGAGTTGTCCTTGAACCAGAAGCTTTCCTCCACGTAGAGAGGTGCTATTTTAAAGTCCTACCACTTGCAGAAATCTTCATCGCATTCTCAGTTTCATCTGAAAAGCTCAGGTTTGTCTACTGGTGATGGTGTTCTCCCTGCAGACACTGATGAGCCCTAAGTCCTGTCCTTGCCTTTGCCACCACTCTGTGGGGTGAAAATGGGCAAATTGTTTGTCCTCTCTGGTAGGGCCAACATTACATCTGAAATGCTGGCCAAGCCTTTGCTCAAGGCCAAACTTGTCCATGAAATTTGGATGCAGGTGCAGATGAGTCCAAAGCAGAGGAAAGAAGACAAGTCTGACTCTTCTGGACAGTGACTTCCCCACTTTCACGGTGGAGTGACTCCAGGAGCTACTCCAAAGCAAATAATAACACCACAAGTTTTTACAGTGCAGTTTTACATTGCTAAAAGGAGTGGGCCTGACCCAGTCTCAGCCTGGACAAGCCTCTGTCATGTGAAGAAGGTTGCTTTGATTTATGCCTGCACTTAACAGGATCCAGGTGGCCCAAGCAGAGCGCTGAGCCGTCGTCGCTCCCGCTCCAGATGAGCGCCGGGTGTTCCTCGCCAGGTCACTCACACAGCAATATAATGTTGGCCATTCCTTAACACTGTAAATCAGCCTGCAAACCCCCACATTTGGAACAGTTAATGTCATTGCCTCGGGCAACACCGCAGACACGGCTTTATTTGCTTTGAACAGAATCAAAATGAGAAATAAAAACGCTGCTTTTGACAGCAGTTTAATTTTAAATGGATGGCATATTAAATACAGTTTCTTAGGGCAGCGGGTTAATTATGCAACCTCTTTCCATTGCATCTTGTTTATAGGAATGAACTGAATCACCCTGGCTTGTTGTGCTTCACATCTCTCCGGGCTGGCTTGCATTTTGGCAGAGCAGTTACCCCTTTGCAATATTTTGATACACATCACAATGTTTTTGTCTGCAAAGCCATATTATCAGACTAACATTCTCAAACAACCTTTGGGCTGAGTGGGTTTCTGAAGCTTGGCAGCACAGGCATCTTTCTATTTACCATCTTCGTAAAAATACAAGTTGTTGTAGTGAGGATAATTGATTGTGCTCAAGAAACACAGGTTTGCTTCTACCACAACTTCCTTAATCCTTTTTCTGCTTTGGGCACTTCTGTAACCCACAAATTGTGCTTCTCTAAAGTGAGTATTTTTTAAAAACATATCTGTGGGGAAGTTCTGAGTGACAGGCAAGCTACTTGTTGAATTCTTTGTCAAATGGGGTCTTGCTGACTAGTATCAAAATTTAGTTGATATATCTGGTCATAGATAATAAATTATTTGTTATAAGAGAAAAAAAAGTTGTTAAAAAAAACCATTAAAGAAGTAGAAGCCAATAAAAAAAACCTGAAAATCATATGGTTATGGGCCATCACATTGAACGTGTATATTTCTAAAATGATCTAGAAAGCTGTTCTTGAGTGCCAAGAGCAGCAGCAGAGTGTCTGTGTTCCTACACATGTGTGCACACGCACATACACATGCTAACATTTCTGAACCCTTTACTGGGTTCCCTTCTTTTTCAGGAGCACAAAGTGCACTGAAGGGGCCTCACTTTCACTGGCTGGAGCTCAGTATATTTGCACAAACCAGCTTGTATCAGAATTTGGCCCTGAAAAGCTTTTTTTCTCCCCAGTGATACATAATAAATCTTCCATCTGAAGGATTTTCAGACACGCTCCTACTTGACTCAGGAGTAGTGTTTATTGGAAAAAAACTTTGATGGAAAGGTTTTTTTTTCTCCATCAGTAAAATGCAGTAGTGCTAAAATAATAACAAAAAGCGAAGTTTGTGAGCTCATGTTGCTTTTGGGGAAATTTCATCTCAAAAAAAGTGATTAAAAAGATCCAATAATGTTGAAACATCCTAAATTAGCTCCATACTTGAAAAAAACTTCAGATATATTATTTTCTTTTGAACTTGTGTCATTTGTTCTTAAAAATTGATACTATATTTTATATTAAAGTATAAAACATCCATAAGTGAAACACAACTTTTAATTTCTATTAAATCAAAAATTTTCCATGTGAAAGAAAATAAATTTTGCTCTGAAAGGGAATGATATTATTTCTGGAATCCCTGAATCTCTGTGCAATGAAATTCCCTGTTTCATTTTGTTCAGGAGCAAAATTATCAGTTGTGAAAAAATCCCCTAAAAAGAGAACAATGTATTGATTCATCAAGCAGCCCATTTTTTCCCCCCTGAGTCCTGCAGTCTTTTGGCTTCTAACTTTGCTTGCTTTGTTTTGTTTCAAATGCCTCAGTTTGTATTTTATGGAAATCTTTCCTCTTCCATATCCAAGGTCTGGTGGCTGAAATTTCAGAGAATGCACCGGTCCATTTCCTTCTCTTGACCTCAACATGTTTTCTCTTGAGGTTTGCTGTATGAAAATTGTGCCTGTAGTTAATCAGCAAGAAATTGCCCTGTTGATAGATAAATCCACCAGACTTTCTAAATTTTACAAAAGTAAAAATACTCATTGCAGGTGTGACATTTCCTCCTGGGGTCACAACCTGTGGTTCCTAACCACAACTGAGAATATTTTTGTTCACGTTACTTTGCAGGAATTTGCTCTGTGCTGTATAACAAGTAAGGAACAGTGGGACACAAGTAAAATACCCCCAGGTGAATCCTGTTAGAAAAAAATGTGCTTATGGAGAACCACAGTAGGAGAAAATCCAGAGGAGAGCGGACCAGGTGTCACCTGGTTGATCACCACTTTCATGAAATCACCAGTTGCAGTTTCCTGAGGAGACTCTTGTGCTAGTTTTGGGCGGATATGGGGAATAAATAACTGAAGATTCTTTTGAGATCTTCCTCCAAGCCTGTAGCTTTCCTCCATCTACAAAAAACTGGTGTGACCACACAAGTGTGGATCCCCAAGGGTTCCTCCATTAGGAAGAAGAAATAAACATCAGCCAGTACATGAGGTAACAGCTTTTTTAGCTCTGTTGGGGAGTGATCTCTTAGAGGAAACAAAAGTGGGACAGGTTCATCCAAGAATGGTAAAAGACTTTTGGAAGAAAGCTGCAGTGCTTGGTTTCATGGCTGAGATTGCACAAACTACTTGGTAACAGGAAGGATTTATAAACAGGAGATGTAGGTCAGTGTCTAATTGATGTGACAAGACTTTCATCCTGTCATAAAGAAAAAAACCACGAAAACAAACAGAAGACCAAACTAAAATAAGGAAGGCCCAAAAATCCTTGAAGTGCTTTTCTTCTGCCTCTTGACGGTTCCTTCAAGTTCCACGTCCTGTGACTGTGGATGTCTCTTTGTTTCAGAGTGCTGTGCTTACTGAATGATATCAACCTTCCTCAAATGTAAAGATATAGGCAATCTCTTTATGGAGAAAAAAACAGAACTTGTTTTCAAAGTATCTCAGCCTGTAATTCTCCCCTGTAGATAGGTGTGGAATAGTTCTCTCCAAACCTTCACTTTTCCCCTCATTTCTAGTAGAGGAAAGAACAACACTGCAGGGAAAAGCAGCAGACAAATGAGGGCTCTGTGGTGAAAGACAAGTCCAGGTATCATGGCAAACTTGCATCAAATGAAGCTTCTGCTAGTGCCATCTAAGTGACTTAATGTTAATATGCCTTTCCCAGTCCTTGGAGCTTTATATCAGCAGCTTCCAACAGGTTCCTTCCATGTTCCTTCTTCTGCCTCCAGTGCTTGCCTAAATAATTTGAGGAGAGAGGATGGAACTTCACAGCTTGTCACCTGAGAGTGAGCCAATTTTCTCGGCCCGTGTTTTGAGACGAACAGAGACAGAAGAAAAAAAATGGAGAAGTCTACACATTTAATCTGGGAAAAACACTCCGGCCAGGGAAGCGTCAGTGCTGTGGGAGAGAGCCAGGAGCAAAGATGCTGAAGCTGGGACTGCCAGTCTGCACCACTGCCCTCTGCTCCTCTTAAGTGTGGCGGCTGGAGGAAAGGCAACCTTCACAGGACACTGCACCTTCTTTAGGTTGTGCCAATAAACCCAGACTCTGAAGGGTGACTTGTTTTTCTGTTTACTGTTTGTTCTCAGTCCTCCCAGTCTTCCCAAAACTACTTCACAGGGAGAATTTCAAGGGCAAAGCATTTGATTTTTCCAAGTACCGGAGTTTTCTGTGATCCTGCTCCAGTTTGAAGTGGTGTCAGTGGATGCATTAAAACATTCCCTTTTTTGTGTGCTTTCCCATTCTGCTTTGGCAGCAGAACGGCTTAAAAAATCGGGAACCGATCCTTCCAGTTGTTGTTTTTGGGCAGACAATGCAAGCATTGTGCATTGCTCAAATGGAGCAGATTCCCGTTGTTTACACTTCTTCTTGTGGCATTGTTAGGCTTAAGCAATTTGTCTGCTGATAGCCCCATATTAGGAGTTCTCATTTGCAGAATAACTGGAAGATATGATCAGAACCAGATCTGTGGTGGCAGTCCACAGTCACTGCCAGCTATGTGGAGTGATAGACAGCCTCGTAAAAAGGCTGCAGGGTGAGCTGAGCCAGAGAGGTTTTGCTGATCTGAGTGACACTGTTATGTATGAATGAGTCACATCTCCTGTGAAAGCAAGCACAAAAACGTGAAGAGAAGGTAGAAAAGGAGTAAGATGTGACAGTACTTCCAGCTGGATTTTCTTTCTTGGACTTTGGAGTCTCTAAGCTGAAATGCATTTGACTGCTGTAAGATATAGTAATAATAATAATATAATAATAATCCCTTAAGCCATTTCAGGTGTGCTGGTGTTTGTTATCTGCTTTGAACTCTTAATTTTGCTTCTTTAGAGATGGGCATGCTGTGAGCAAGGGCAACTTGATATGGCTTTCACTCTGGAAAAGCTTTCTTGGAGCTTTCCAGTTTCAGGGAGCTGTCTATGAAGCCATGCATATGGTCTAATTAAAAGCTTATGTGGCTGAGGTGGATAAATAAGGGGAGGTTTTATTTGAAAAGAACACTTGCTGCATTTTGGCGAGGCTTTTACCTGACAGACATTTTGATTTGCCACGTCCCGCAGATGTTTGCACCTCCGTGCTGGCCTGCAGACAGGCTGCTGCTCTGACTCCTGTTCCCAGCCCTTTCTGACGCGGGATCTGTCTTGCTGCACTCCTTATTTGTGTTTTATAAACTTAAACTCTGGTTCTCACCGGCACGCTTGCCTGTGATCAGTCCCTGCTTTGTAGCCCACGATGAAGACAGCTCGCCTTGAGCTTTCAGGCTGTGTTTGTTGACCTGGGTTTGCAGGAAGCCGGGCTGCTGAAGCGCAGCAATCCTTTCTGGGAAATAACCCTCTGTGACTTTGTCAGACAGATTTCCGTGTTTAGCCCCATCTTCACAGCTCATTACAAGTGTAAAACCACTTATTTAAAATACAACTGTGGCCTGTCGCATTACCGTTTACTGAGAAAAAGTCCTGTTTTCTGAGCTCTAGCAGGAGTTACATGTGGCACCGCTCAACAACATCAGCTCCTGGTGTCATTCCACATGGAGCTTACACTACCAGCTATCACTGCAGCAGCCTGTGTCTTCCTTTTAGTGTTTGGCAAAGTTACAAGGAGTTGGTAACAAGGCCTTGTAATGGTCTCTACTGGAATTTTCCATGCTGCTGTATCCCTTTGCCTGAATATTTTGAGGAATGTTTTAGCAAAAATAGCCCTGTTATTTTGAGGGCATAAAACATGATGAAAAATAATATGAACAACTTTAAAATGATTTTTGCAGCTATTTCATCCATAAGTTTGCAGTGGAGTTTTGCTTTGGACTAGGAGCTTGAAAATGAGCTGGGTATCTCACCTGGGCAGCAGGTTAGGGCTTTTAAAAAGAGAACTTTTGAAATCCCAGAACATTCTGCATGCCTGCACATTCTCAAGCTGTGAAACTCTTTTGAAGACAGTGGCTTCAACAATCAGACCACGCATTTGGAAGTGCTGTTCGAGGCTGACCAAGACCATTTAGTACAGGGTAAGGAACAAGGATCTTTCTCTCACTCAACAGACCCTACAGCACTGAAGGCAAAAGGAAGGTGCTAGTGAGTATGAGCAAGAGGAAGGCTGGGGTGCAGCAGCAGAGGATAAAGATTGGGTGGATTATTAAGCTTTTGAGATGCCATTATATCTCTTTCTGAATTTGGAGACCAATTTTTCCACTGGTGTCTGTCACCTTGCAGACTGTCGACAACTCATTTGCCTCATCCCCCATCAGTACTTGCCCAGAGAGGAAAATGCTGCCTATATTCTGATATCTACTCCTTAGGCCAAAAGGTAGAGGTATTCCTTGTTTCTCTGAAAGTCCAGTCTTGCTGGCTCGATAAGTGAAACTTAGTAGGTTTCCACCAGTGGGAAGCCCTGTTATTTAAATGTTTCTTCTTAAAAAAACAAAACAAAACAAAACCAAGGATATTTTGTTAGCAGACATTAGAAGAACTGAATTGTAGTGTCTGGCATTTTGGCCTCTAGCACTATTTGAGAATGATATTGAGGAAATGAATCATGGTTTGTGCTGAAGGAGGCTGCTGTTAACCAGACCATTCCTCACACATCCGAGGAGATGGAATACAGACAGTAAATGAGGCAGGGACCCTGGAGAAGAACACAGATGTGGGTGAGGCTGAGGTACCTGAATCCCTGACTTTGTCTGGGAGTCTAGCAGGGAGATCTGATGTGATGATAGATAAGTGACTCAGAGGAACTTTTCCATGTTGCTCCACTAATGGTAAATCCCCCCTTTACTAAACAACCCTGATACACAGAAGGATCCACCCTGTCAAAAAACCCCCCCACAATGAAGCCAACCAAAAAAACCCCCCACTGCAATCTCACCTAGACCTGGAGCTATGAAGTTTGTATTTGTACATTTCTACTTTTGTCCTATCAAAGCACAGGGTATTTAATCAGCCCCTATGTGATTCACATTAGAAAATATGACAAGTTTGGGCTTAATCCTTCTAGGTCTTATCTCTCAGGGTTGTTGTAAAAATTAGCTGATGCTTGTGGGATATTGTCAAACTATAGTAGCAATATAATAGGAAACTCACAGATTATAAGAACACACCTTGGTTCAGTACAATGCTTGGATATGCAGAACAGTAGATAAGACCTGAAAACACTTGAAATTACAAGGTTACAAGAGAATACAAACCACACATAGTTTCAGCGAGCCCCAGTCACTCTGTGATAAATAAAATGAGAAAAATAGCACGTGTTGAGATAATTCATAGAAGTTCCATAATGGGCACAGAAAAGGGCAAACAACTATTGCACATGAGCCTCAAAGGGCATTTCCTACTGTACAAGCATGAGACCTGCCAGCCTGGGATTTTGGTGGCATAAAACTGCGGGGGTGGTTATTGTAGAAGATGTAGGGTTTTTGCTTCAAGCACCGAGGAGTATCTCAAGGGGATCTGACTCTGCTGGCACACAGAGGGCTCCCATGTGATGTGGTTCCACAACTCCAGGATCCACAGGCCTCAGGCACTACAGGCCTGTGCCTGTGCTTTATTCCAGCCCCGGAAGAGTCCGTCACCTGTGGTCTTGTGAGCCATTGAGGCGTGATGTGTTTTAAGGAAAGTTTTCTACCTTTGTGGAAGAATCATCCCTGCAGAGCTGAAGGACTGCTCAGTAGCTACCCAGGGCAGTGCAGAATGAATTCAGGAAAGGACAAGGAAGGGTTTTTAGAAGATGGGATTAAAGATGGATTGGTATGACCTGAACAGGGTTTAGGAAGACCTTTTTGCAAAATAAATGCAATTTATTTTTCCTTGCTAGAGTTCCTTGTCCCACACTTTTCATTCACTATGAGCCAAAAGAGACCAGAATACTAACCCTCAAATTATTGGCAATTTGTTCAGCTCTCTAGAAAAATGCCTCCAATAAACACAAACCCTGCGAGTCAGTGTAGCATTAAATCAAACCTTAAAAGATGAAAAATGCTTCTTTCACTGTTTTATCTGAAGCCAAAAAGGATATTGCTTTACATTTTTTCGAAATAGAAGTGCATAGCTTTACTGCTGCCTTCCAGCACCGAGGGATGTTCCCCCCGGTAAGAGCTCATTAATTTGAGAGTAGGCTTGATTAGACTAGAACTGAACAAGACCGAAACATTTCATTTCATTCTTTCACACTAATCTCTTGGCAGAAAAAAAACCCCTTTTTGCCCATTCCCCCCACTCAAAACACAAACAAAAATAAGAGTTCCCCCTCCTTCCAAATCTGTATGGACCACAAAATAGCCTCAAGGACTCTTTTGTTATTACCATAAAGTGCATTACACAAGTGAATAAAATAGCTGTTGGTAGCTCAGGTCTATGGGATACTAGTAATCCTATATAATTGCCAACTTGTGGGGTGATTGGTGAAAGAAACCTTAAAGCCTTTTTATTTTATCTTAGTAATGATGAGGGAGTTACCCAAAACATATGAATGCATCTCTCCTCCTTTAGACCATCAAAGGTTCAACAATGAATTCCTTTCTTTGAGAAAGCTGGGCTTTAGTCTGCCATGAAACTCAATCCATGGCCCTCTCATTAATTTTGCTAAATAGATTAGCCAATTGGAGCTGCTGCTTCAGAGGGAAGCAACCTCCAAAACAAGTTTTTCCCCATTCTCAAGGTGAGATGTTTTGCTCACAGGACATCCTTTCAAGTGCAGTGGAGTACTTTTAGACTGGATTAGCTGAGGCAAATGGATTAGTCTTTGTAGGTATTAGAACCAAGGGCCTTTAAGAAAGGAAAACAAGGTGCCTAGTTTCACCAGTATGCCACTAAAAGCTACTTAGTGCAAACATCCGTAAAACTGTCAAGAATGAGGGCTTGTAAAAGCAACTGTAAGCACATCCTCAAGCTAATTGTAAGACACACATTTACACAGAAATATGCAAACTGCAAACACAGGCTGAATAGGGACCGTCACACACGTATCTGATCTTAGGGAGCACAAGGAATTTTTACCGGTGTTTCCAAGGACACTTGAAACGCTGCAGCATCTGCTAATTTTTCTTCCAAGAAAGTCATTTGATTAAGGCATTAATCCTCTCACAAAAGTAAGCCCGAATGGCACTCCCCTTTACTGACTTTCTGAGGGTCCAGCCCAGAGGAGTGCTGAGCTTTACAGGATGGGGGAATCCACACAGCAGCGGCAATGTGCAGCCAGTCAGGGCTGGGCCTGACACTTATTCCTTGCCTTCACTTCTTGCCCAAGTGTGAAGCAGGAAACCATCAGGAGCAGAACGCTTGTGTGAAGCTCAGAAAGTGACTGAAGAAGGCAGGGATTTAAAATACTTCTTTCTCCTAAAAGGCTGCCTCCCTTATCCCAACAGGCATTGACTTTACTTAGTGTTAATGAAGGACGTGTTCCTATTTCTATGGAAAAGTTTATAAAACCCCAAATCCCATAATTTAGATGGATAGGCAATACATACCACAAAAAAAAATCCACACAGAAACAGAGTTAAAATACAGCAGTTATTTGTCCTTCTGCTCAAACATCCAAAGGTTATTAATCTCTGTAGATGGTTCAGACACTGAAGAAGAAATCTTGGCATGCCAGTGGGTCTTTCAAAGCATAACTACAGCTTGTATTATGCACCTCTCCAAATTACTGCTCCTCGCATGTCCTTGGTTGTAAAGGAGGCCTTTTGTCCCAAGAAGCACTTATATGAGGAATAATTTACTAAGTTATGTTCTAAAGGGTGCTTTGCAATTATTCCATTCCTCACTAGAAGCATTAGGAATTACTATTCTGAAGGAGCCCAAAGTGCAATGCTTTTTCCTTTTCTTTCAGCTGCACAGATCAAGGAAGGCCTTGTTTTAATTAATACCTGTTCTTATGCAGAGGAAGGGAGTTACTGAGTCTTCCTTAGTTTTTCAGGAACTTTCCACTTTTTTGCTTTGTCAGTTGAAATATTCTTTTTCCAGTGATGCTGGTAATCCTACTGATGTTATAAAGCAAAGAATGTGGTGAAAGCCTGTCTCATTACCCATCACTGTGGGTAGTAGCCTCACTTCTGAATGGGTATAATAATATCATACTTAAATGACAGTATCAAAGTCAATAATGAAAGAAAAGGAACCCATGTGAAGGGTAGATAATCCTTGGTTTTTCTGAACAAAATCACTAAAAGGATGAGAGTGATGGTAAGTACTAGAAATTAATTTATTAAATATAAAAATGCTTGAGAATGATTATGTATCAGTAAAAATTCTACTTAAAAATTCTGTGAACAAACTTGTATATTATGTTGGGTAATTTCACCTCATTGAGTATCCTTTAAAAATCTGTCTCTTTTGCCAGCTAGGTGAAAGCACACAGAAATGACACATACTTTTGAGAACGTGTTCAAAATATAATTTCCCATATCTTTTTCATGAGCACTGTAGAAATGCCTATTAAATCCATCCAGACACAATGATCTACTGTTCAGTAGCACCTTCCATTCAAGGTCTCACAATTCATTACCATAATCTGCAGAATCTTAACAACTCTCTGAAGAGAGAACATTTTTTTGATCTAGATATGTCCTTTTGGCAGTTACACCGGGAACAGTGCACTTATCCTGGGGATGTCATTGGACTTTTGTCTGCTTTTAGAGCTGAGCCTGCCATACTCAGTGGGCACAAGGGAAGCTGTAAGGGCCTGGACCCCTTCCAGAAACACTGAGATAATCTTCAGGGGTTTTATTCATGCAGGTGTAAAATGTTGGTATAAACTGTAAATGCTGTTTTCAGAAACACAGTGCACCTACACATCCCACTGTGAACAGCTGGAGCCTTGGATGCTCAGTACATCTGAAAATCCAGGCCTTGGGGATGCAATATTCCCTGGTGTAACCTGCAGACAGCACTACCTTCCAGCATACAACTGAAACAGGGAAGTTGGAAAAGGTCTTTGTTGTCATAGAATCATAGAATGGTTTGGGTTGGATGTGACCTTGAGATCATCTCATTCTAATACCCCTGCCATGGGCAGGGACAGCTCCCACCAGACCAGAGCTCCATCCAACCTGGCCTTGAACATTTCCAGGGATGGGGCAGACACAGCTTCTCTGGGCAACCTGTGCCAGGGCCTCACCAGCCTCACAGGGAAGAATTTCTTCCTAATATCCCATCTAACCCTGCCCTCTATCAGTTTTAAGCCATTCCCCCTTGACCTGTCCCTCCAGGCCCTTGTCCAAAGTCCCTCTCCAGCTCTCTTGAAGCCCCTTTAGGCACTGGAAGGAGCAATAAGGTCTGCCTGAAGCCTTCTCTTCTCCAGGTTATCACATCGCTTTGTATTTGACTAAAATACAGAAAGTTGCCCTCCACAGCGAGTTTCCATCAGTGCTCTCTCCAGGTGTCAGATCAGTTGGCTGCAGAGGGAGCATTTTGGGAAAAACAAGTTTGTTTTCATGCAGCCGAGCCATCAGAGTTGGAAACCCAGCAGAAGAACCTTATTTCTGTGCCTTGTCTAACACACGTGCCATTTGTTTATGGGGTGTAAAAAACAGCTTCCCACTAGAGACACATCAGGGTTTGTGTTTATTCTGGCTGCTGACCTTGGTGAAAGAGGAAGAGGCTCTTGGTGATACCCTGGAAAGCTGCGCTGAAGCTGTTGCCCAGCGTGAGAAATTTTCCTCCACAATGTACCAGCCACATTGCAGGACAAGGAAAGCAAGAAGTGCCACATGGAAGCTGATGGGGAACACAAACACACTGCACCAGATCTGCCAATTGATCTGATCACAGACCAGGCCAGCAAGCAGGGACAAGTGATAACAAAGTAACGTGAATGAAGGTAATGAAAACAGACTGGAAGCAGATTTAGGATGAACATAATTAGAGTTAATGTTAGCACTGAAAGCAGAGATTTGGGGGTTGGTGGTGCCCGGGGCTAGTTGACGTTTATCAGCATAGCTTGACTGTCTCTCTAAGTGGGGTTTTGTACCTGGGAAGGGATTCTGACATTTTGTTCACAATTGGACCACCTGCTCATGTCTCATCAGCTAAAAGGAGCTTAAAGGCTTCTTAGCACACGGGAGGTATGGATCAGGCATGCAAAAGTATTTCAGTCTTGGATGCAGCATCTCTTAGCCATAGCCACAGAAAGAGGTGACTCTAGTTTATGCCTTTATTCAGCATAATTAAGGCATAAATATCTAAATAAAACCCATTTCTAGATAGAAATACATGAAGAGTTCCTTTATATGTCTGCAGCTAAAACGTGCTGAAGTGCTGGGATGTGTGGAACTCTCCTGAGCTCTCATCTTTGCTTCTCCCCCACCCCTAACCCCAGTGATGTTGTGGTGATCAGCACAGACCAAGGGCCCCACCATGTGTCTGCTCTGATGTGTCCAGAGCCAGCCAGGGGAGAGTGTCACAACCTCCCTTCGGAGTGTAGCCTTGACCATCAGCAGGCTGAATACACACAAAGGTGTCTTGTGCACGTTTGATTTGCTGCTTGTTCTAAATGTCCGACCCCCTGAGTGCTCCTGGCCTGATGCAGTGGGCAAATACTTCTGGGGTGATGGTCTCCTCTGTGACACCTACAGGACAATTTGGGGCAGGATGGTGACTACATGCTTTTGGGACCACTTTGGTTCATGTCACTTTTTTCTCCCTTCAGGATATTTCTTCCCCTTGAAGCTTCTGGGATACTCTTGTTAGAAAGAAACCAATTATTATTTTTTAATCCAGTCATTGGAAAAACTGGTATGGGGTAACAATTTTCATCTTGGCACATTTAACAAACGTACTAGAGCCAAAACAGACAGAGATGGATATTTATTTCTGTCAAGGTTTGAAAAAAAACTTCCAGTTGAACCCCTTGAGTCCCTCCCCTCCTCCTTTCCTCTCCTTTCTCCCCCCTACACCCTTTGCCAAAGTTCAGCTCAAGTTGATGAAGAATGTGTATTTTTTGAATGGTAAATGCCTGGCAGGCCTAGGAACTATCTACAAGACAGGTGTGTGGCTTAGGCAGCTTCCAACTCCCTGCTTGGGACTGATAGTGCTTTTGTAAGAAAGCAGCTTCAATCCTGTCCTGGAAGAAACATTCCTGCCCCTGGGGGACAAGTGATTCATTCAGCCAACGAGGTCAGTTCTGCTGCAGATCTGCCTAAGAGAAGCTGCCAGCTATATTGAACTTATAGTCACAAGCCATTATGGAATCTGTGCTTTGTACCATTTTGCAAAATGGTAGAGATTGTGACCTTGGACTAAGCTTGGGTCTCAAATTCCGTGTCACCAGGGTGAGCCACTATGGCAGCTGCAGTGGGAGAGGAGGGTGTGAAAGCAAACAAGCCTGCAAGGGAATGAATTTTCCCCAAACTGAAAGATAAAGGGAGAAAGGAGGAGGAAGTGAAGAATACCTTGAATCAATATGCAAAGTTTGATTGCTGATTCCCAGTCGGGGTCTCCGTACTGTGAGGGGATTCTCAGGTGCAAAGGGGAGTGAGTGGGAAGAGAGGAGACCCTAAAACCAGAGTGACAACTGGAAAGCTGTCCAGGGTGTGTGATGAAAACACAGCTGCTGGTGGGGAAGAGAGGGTGTCTCCAAGCACAGGGCCTGTGTCACCACAGCAGATGCAACAGAAAGGAAGAATGTGTGAAAAGCAAGGCTATAAATCTCTGGGTCACAGACCCCAAGGTGTTGCTGGTGGATGTCTGGGGCTGTCAGGAGTTTGCTTACATCCCTCCTCGAAAGACTTCCCAGGAAGCATTTTTGCCTGATTTCTCACCACCTGCCAAAGCCTTTGCAGGGGGCTGGAGTACTGTCCCTACAGCAAGTGCCCTCCCTGGCTTGGTTTTCCTCTTGCAGTTGAAAATCTGAAGCAGCTGTGGGCAGCAGATTTTTCTTCTGGACTAAAACAGTTATATAAGATTAATTAAAAAATAATAAATTTTAAAGGGAGCAGTAACATCCTTTAGCAGAGGTCAATGGGATTAAAACATCTGAGTCTTTTTGGATTTTATCATCTTTCCCCATGATTCTGAATTTTCTCTCCCAATGGATTTGCAGGAGATATGACCATTTTTATTGATTTTTGTCAATTGAAAGGGCTTAGAACATTTTGAGGGGTCTTGCTAGATAAATAATTTACTGCTGGGCTGCCCAAAAGGGACTGACAAGATGCCTGGGAGGAAATTGTGTACGGGTCTGACCTTAAGAGTCTTGGTGCTGAGAGGGCTACCCTACTGTCAAAGCTGGGTAAACATGGTTCTGCTTTTAACTAGGGTCAAAAAATTCAAAATAACAATATCAAACCATAAAATTACTTAAATAACTGAAAATATACAGAAAATAAATCAACTTTGACAAGCAGGAATTCAGGGAGCTGTTTGACCTTCCAGCTCCATTCAGTCAAGGAAACTTTCCCCATCACTGCCTGATTTGTCTTTCTGGATTGATCATTAAGTACCTGGCAATTTTCTCACACCAGAGGTTTTACTGAAGACTTTGGCTGTACTGTCTCATGAATTTGGACACTCTTGCTTAGTAAGCCTACAGTGAGAAACCAGAACTCTTTTTGTGATCACCCTTTAGAGAGACAACCTGGGATGTGATTTATGTAGAAGGCACCTTTTCTCTGCTGTGCCTTTGGAATATCTTACAAATACTTCACACTCCTGTGCACACCCAACACCCATTACTGACTGCCTTCCTCCCTTTGCAGTTATACATGCCCAAATGTGTCAGTGCGAAACAACTGCGCAGAAAGGCGTACAAAATTTCCAAATTTACGTCAAAAGTGTGGGATGCAACAACATATGGGGTCTTCCTGGTAGAGGAAACTGGCCAGGCTGGTTTAGGTCAGAGGAACCTTCACCTTCTGCTTCTTGGGAAAGCCCAGGGCACTTGTGTCAAAGACCATAAGGCCTCCTCGTCCTTTTGACCCCACTCTTAGAGCTGTGAGCCTTGTTGCTTTATCTTCTTGAATAATGAGGAGTGTCAATGTCTTTGTGTGTCATGTTCCCTGCCAGATGTAGGGTGGTGGCTGCACAGTGACTGCTGGGTCATCCTGCGCTCCCCTATTGTCCCCTAGGGTCAAGGTTTGATAACTATTGATATTTTGGAATGTAACTGATACGGTCAAACCCCTGAAATTAACAGCACTCGAAAATGCGTGTCTGAATTTGCCATTTCATCTTGAAGTGAGTCAATGAAAGTCACATGATTTGCAGAACTCAAAAAAGAATGGAAATGGAGAAGAAAAACAGGAACTGGTTTTAGGGAAGTTTCTTTCACCCACATTTCCGGAGTAGACAACCACAAGACACTGTATGACATCAATTTTGGGTGCAGGACCTCTACAGGTGTCTAAAATGAAATAGTTGCTTAATAAAATGCAACCTTTCAGACAAGCTTCTCATGCAAACCTTCAGAGTTCTTCAAATATCATTGAACAACTATTCCTTAATCCCTCTACACCCTTTGGGTCTGGGGATGGTTACATGCACAGTATCAAAATAATGGCTTATGATTATCATTGGGAACAAAGTTTTGTATTTCTAATATATCTGTAAGGGTCAAAATTCACAGCAAAAATAGTGTAAATGGATTTTACTCTGTTACTTCTGCTGGCTGGTTCTCTCTTGATGTGCAAGACAATTTCCATATCATTGTGCAGGCCACACTTCCTTCTAATCTCTGTGTGGCTTCCTCCAGACTCTTTCACGGCCCCAAGGCTTCAGAGTGGGACCATTGGTGGTTCAGTGATGTCGGGATGACTTTTTGGTGGATCTGGGTATTGATGATACCAGTGTGGCTACCTAAGAGTGGGTAGAGCAATGGCCATTGTCCCTTTCAAGCTTTAGAAGACATTTTAGACCTTGTGGTTGCAGCTTCTCTGTAGTCAGTTTTGAACAGTTGATGGCATTAAGCAAGTTTCAAGGCAAAAGTTCCTGCATGTTTACTCTCTTTATCTTCCATGACTCACACCAGTGGTACCAGGCCTGGCACAGCTGAACCATGATCAGACCTGGCAATGCTTCCTGAGCTGTTTTATCAGCGAAGGGCAGGAAGGTTTAGTGAGGGCAGAGAGCAGCACATAACCACACTTCACAGGTCCCTCTGGTCCTTGTCAGCGTCAGCATATCAGCAAGGGAGCTTGGCATTCAGCCACAGCACTGCTCTGTCACTGCCGTTCTGGCTAAAACCCTGCTGCTGCAGCTCCACAGGTGTGCTGGGCTCCAGCAATGGCAAAACCAGGCTCCAAACACAACCTGCTGTCCAGGAGCAGCAGCTGTCTGCCTGGACACCAAACCCTGCAGGGAGCCAGAGAAGATGCAACACTGAGAATTCCCACTCTCCTGTTGATTTCTCATATGCTTTGTGACAAACACACCAATCTGAATGTGTCACGCTTCTGTCTGTTGTCCCATCGCCTCCCTTGCCCTCAAAATTCCTGAGTTTTCCCTCCATTAACTGTGCCAGTCTGGCTCCAGGGGATAATGTATTGGGTCCTTTAAATATTGGAAATATTGATGGGCATCTGAGCTCAAAAGGAAAAATTCACAGATGTGTCTCTCGGTGTTTGTATTTTATGTAAGCTGAAAATACAAGAAATGAAATACAGAGGGAAGGAAAATTACTTTGGAAAGCAAAGATCTTTCTGATTCAGGTCAGCCAACCTACTTCAGTGTCTCAAGAGTCCAGCCCAGGGCAGACAAAAACTTCTGTGTCTAGATTTTGTCTGGAAGGTCTGGCAAGCTCTTTCACTCAGGTACAAACTAGATCACAATTCAGCAGATTCCAGAACAATTCTGGTTAAGCATGTCCATATGAGAGATACAGACGTTTCAGTGAGGAGCTGGTAGTTACCTGAGCACTCATCAGCAAAGCAACGGTGCACAAAGATGGGATAAGGAGTCTACACTGGCGGAGTGACAGTGCAGTGAGTCAGAAGGAGCTGTCTGGCCTTTTGCCTCTTTTATGTCTCAATAGCTTATTTTTCAATGAAGAAAGACTTGAGCATGAACCTGTGGCCCATCAAGACTTTAACATACACTGAATTTCCTGAAGGGTTTTTGCTTCTTCAGAATCTGATCCAGGACCCTCTGATAGATTCCTCCACCCTATAACATTGTCCAGAGATGGAGCTCAACCACTAAATCTGAAAAATAAACACATGTCCAAATGAGTCTGAGGGGGAAGGAGGTGAAGAGATAAGTGGTGCACACATCTCAAGCAATAAATGGATGTCTGAGAGACCAGTAAGTGCTTTCCTTTGATTTGTTCACCCACTTAAGAGGCGATGGATGTCTTGAGGCTTCACTGGAGAAGGGAAGGCAGCCTGCAGGGAAAAAAGACTGGAGGGAGGCAAGAGAGGGGTGCCTCCTTTGCATTCCAGATAAAACAAAAATAGGTATCTGCATTGCTGAGGAGGCAACAGAGAAGCTGCTCTTCTCTGGCATCAACTGTTTGATTTTCCAAAGCTTCTGGAGCAAGGGAGGGTCTTGGCACCAATTCAACCCTGTGGACAGCAGAAGGAGACTTTCCTGTGATGACCGTCCCCCTTTGTCATCCACTCCCACAGATCAAGCGTGGAGCAAAGTGCAGTGACAAGTTCACATGAAGAGCTTTTACCCTGTGCAGCCTTGGCCTCAGCCTTCAGAGACACCAGGAAACATCAGTAGGGGCTGGCCATGATGGATGATGGTGGCCGGTGCCCTGTCCCAAGTTAAAACCTGTGTCAGGGGTCTCGGAACCAACCCCAGCCCTGAGTGATGCGGTCAGCTGAAGTGACGTCGCTGCTTCCTGCTGGGGCATGGTGAGAGCTGAGGGGATTGTGCATCATCGGTCCAGCAAGCCAGGGTGAGAAATCCCCTCATCTGCCAGACTCCTCCGGATGCACAGGGACTTGCACTCTGTGCTGTACAACAGTGAGGACTGAGGGACCTCATTAGATGTGAAAAGGAAGCTTCTCCTTGGCAATAAAATGTATTTGGTTCCTAACAAAGTCAGTATCTAATGCAAAATCTTCCTCAGAACAAACCTACAGCTGAAGATGAGTATAATTTAGGAGCTCTCTGGAAGATCACATATTTCCCAGCCATAATGTCTCAGCCACAGAGCAGAGAGGCAGCAGTAACCAATAATTTCTCTAAAATAGGGCCCAACTGTGATTATAAAATGGACCCACTCCCACTGGTGTCTGCTATGTTCTGCTGGGCTGCAGGAAAGCAGGATCTGACCTCCAGCTTTTCAGCCTCCCAGGCTCCCTGTTTCACACCAGTGCCTGCGAGGACAGCCCCGTGGTCCTGTGGAAAACTTACAAAGGAAGCACATGTGAAAAACAAAGTGAATTTTTCCTTTAAGCCCAGGAAAGTTACCAACCCCAGAATCTCTCTCCCTTCTACCCTGTTGCTGCTCCCTCCTGGCACACACACTCCTGCCCTCTCCAGCCCATGTGCCTTGTGCAGGGAAACTGGTGACTTGGGAAAAAAAAGGGAGACTGAGTCGTGAGGTCATACCATTATCACATTTCTATTCCAGTGCTTTCTCTCCTGCCTACAATTATCACTCTTTTATTCTTGTACTTGGCTTCTTAGACTTTGATCTAGTCCTTTGCTTCATATCCTTTGATGCATTTTAGCTTACATTGTCTGTAACCTGACCCTTTGCCATCTAATTCCACCAACTTCTCACAACCCATATCAACCACTCTCTCCCCCCTTTCATCTTTCTTTTGTATAAATGTATACAGAGCTGTAACAAAGAAACTACAGTGTAGTTGTAGCACTTCCAAGATCCTTAGAAGTGCTGGATAAAATCTCTATGCATTTATTTTGCCCCTCACAGGTCATTTAAAAACATCTTTGTTTATTCTTTTTTTCCCTCAGACAAAATAAAAATGCTAAGGAAACAAAAGCTAAATATGGTGCTTTTTTTTTTCTCCCTGAATTTGTTATGAAAACCATTTAAAATTATTTTTGTTGTAAACCTATCTTCAAGTTCATTTCAATGACATTAAGACTGTAGAGACACGGTACATTTTCATCATCAAATACTGGCAGACTTTGATCATGTTTACTTTCATTGAGGAAAAGGAAGGAAAGGCCACTGCTTACATTGCAAATACCAATTAGTGCAGAACTACACTGTGTGCATATGTATTTATAAATATATATTTAGAGGAAAGAAAATAATTTGGTTTCTGCAAAGTAGGAACTGTGGGCAAAAATGTATGGTTATATTTTGCAATGTCTAAGTAATGCAGAAACAGACCTGCAATTCTCAAAGGTGATTGAGGAGCCTGAAGTCTTTTTAAATCAGTGGATTATAAGACGACTGTGTTTGAATATTTGGGAATTTTCCTAACTGCAACTTCAGGTACCTACATTTTGCTGTCAGTCAGGTTCTAAAATCCTTTAGAAATTGGGTTTTGAATTCAGTTTGTGAGGCAATTTTATACACTTTTGTCCTATACTTCTGGTGTATATTTAGCAGTGAGATGGAACTGAAGGAACAGAGAGAGAGAAGAGATTCTTTTTAGATGCCTCTGCATAATCTGAAAGATATTTACAATAATATTTCTCTTTCTGCTTGATAATAATAGACTTGTAAGGGCAGAAAGAGATAGCGGAGTGCAGTTTTGCATGGTGGCTGTGACATCTAGCTCAGGAGAGCTACTTCTTTATTTCTAGCTGCTGGGAAGCAGTGGTGAGGCAGAGAGTGTGTTGGATTTGAACAGCCCCGGCACCTCCCAGGCAGGTCAGACAGGTCCCACAGATTTAGGCAGGAAATGCTGTTTGGTGCTTGCATGGTCTCCGGCCGCCCAGCTGCAGGCGTGATCTTGTTGTGGGCTGATGCTCTGTGGGCTTCACTCTGCTGAATAATTCTGCTCCACCCCTAAACTCAGTCCAGCATGGAAAAATGGTGGAAAACCTGCTTTGAGCAGGCACGAATACTCCAGCAATTAGATCCACAGTTTTCAAGAAGGACATTGGAAAGGCACAGGACCTTCTGCCTCTTTTCCCCTGCCTGCCTTCCCCAGCAATGCTGGGCTGTGACTGCCTTGGCAAGGCTGCACGTATAAAATGTTCTGTGTTGTGTTGTGTACACACTGCCTCCATACAGAGATTCAGTCCAGGCTCAGAACCTGATTTGGTTTTGTCCCTTTCTCTCCAGCAAGTTCTTTCCTGTCTGAAAAGTTGCAAATATGGACAATTCCTACAGATACTCTGGGAATTTTCTAGCTAATAAATTCCTCCACTGCCAGCAGTTCCTAAGGATGTCAGGCAAGCAGTATTGCAGGTGCTGGGGAGAAAAACATAACAAAACCAATAAAAAGTAATGTAAAGAAAACCTTGAGGTTTTGCTTTGTCCTGCAGTAGCTAGTTGGTTAAACACCTTTTCTTGCTGGCTGATTTTGATCTCTAAAATCATGTTTTCCATAACAGTGGGCCAAATGGTTCCTGGGTAGTTTGAACACCTGTGAACCTGGCATGCTGAGCCTCTAAATAATGCAGACACAGCAGTTTGCTCTGCACCTCTCTGGTTCATATCCTCTCCTAGCTGGCAAAACCCTCTGATAGCGACAGTGTTTTGCAGCTGGAAAATAGGTCACCTTCACAGCTGTGTATTCATCCACACACATGTGTGTGGCTATACCCTGAAGTTCAACAAATGAGTGGGATAGTTACATTCAAGGGATAACTCCAGTTTTGGCCTTCATGAAAATCCCTGCAGGGGTTTAGTGGGACATCCAGGGTTGTAAATACGGCATGGGGCGGAAGCCTGGGAAGGGAGGAGCCAGGAGAGACTCCAGAGGGAGTGCTTTCCTGGATTAGAGCTGCACAGGAAAGAGGAGTCTATCAGTAGATTAAGGTCTGATTTCTGTTTGGTTGAGGTTTGGGTGTCTCACCAAGTGTCTTCATGGTCACAGGTGTCCATCCATGTACTCACACAGAAAATATGTCCTTGAGACAAACTGCAAGAATTCTGCCTCTGAATAATCCATTATTTTATTCTGAGGTTTCTGTGCACAGTGGTGAACCAGCAAGTTTATTTATACTGAAGAAGTTTCTTATCCATAATTGATGACTAAATCAGCTCTGGTCTTCCCATGGTCTGCAGCTCCTCTGATGTGGTTGTGTGTATGAAGCAGCTTTGAGTTCAGCATGAATGGTTTGCTTGCAATCAATTATGCACGTGGTAGACAAAAAGGGACTGTTTAAGAGACAGGGGAAGCTTCTCCTTCCACTTCTAAGTTTTCAGGGGCTAACACTTTGTATCAGAGGACTCAGAGTTCCCATCTCCCCACACCTTCTCTTACAGTTCTTCATTCTCTGTCCAGAACCTGCTGCTGATTCAGTGGCCACTTCTCTTCACAAATGTGATTTTAGTATTGCTGATGGTTTTCTCAGTTCAGAGCACCACTGCTGTTTCAAAAGGAACATCATCAATGTAATGATCCATTGCCAAATCTATCTATAGTTATTTAAAAAACCCCATAACCTCAGCTTTTGTTTTGGAATATATGTGAGGCTATACAAATATGGTACATCTATGCATAAACTGTTTAATAAACTAATTTATTTCCTGGAAGTCAACAGGAGTTTTACATTTAACTTCAAAATAGCAAGAGGACTTTGGCTCCACATAGCATGGACACAACAAGCACTTGTTCAGTTGTACATTTTGGCATGGCTACTAAAACAACTTTTAGTTATGGGAGTAGTAACCCAGATGATGGGACCTCCTGCTTCAGCAAATCCATCCACAGCTGTTCCACCCAGCTCCTGGGACCTGTGCTGACTTTCACCTCAGAGGTCCTAGTCAAAACCTTTCCTCTGAATAATTGATGAACAAATGAATATATGCTGCATTTGTAGGCTATATCTTCAATCCAGGTCTGTTTTCTTTGTTTGTGCATCCATCCCTTCTTTTATCCCTACAGGGAATAGTCTTACAAGGGATAAAGACTCCAACCAGACATAAGGCATTCCCTGTTCTCTAAATCCCATGGTGAGTTTTAAAGCTCCTTTTCTGCTCTCTCTTGGAAGGGAGCTCTGATCCTGCATCTTAGTCCTCGTGGACCAGGAGGTCAAGCAGCACGCTGAGCTCCGCAGGACCACTGACATCAAGCTGCTGTTGGCCACTTTCTTTTCCTGGTACTAGAAAGGACTGAACTGTGGCTGCTTCACACAATTGTAGCTGAAAGGGCTTCTACAGGGCAATAAAAACTTAACAGCCCCAGCCATTAAATCAAGGAGTATCAGACCCTTTGATGGAAATACGAGTCGGGAGGCAGTCGGGGACTGAATTTGACACACAAGGTGCTGACGTCTTGTAAAATGTCACGAATGCTTGACCTGAGTTTTTCAAGACACAGCTGGCTCTCCAGGGTGGGATTTACATGGTGGTGGGAGGCTGGGGAGGTGATGGTTAATGTATCTTAGGAACTTGGTGAACCATTTGTAATGTTCAGGAGGAAAAAAAAAATAAGCAATTACTCATTTAGATGAGTTGAAGTGGCACATTACAGTGTTTTGTACTGTCTGAGCCATGCCGTGTGAAATCTATCTTGAGTCTTCATGGGACAAATACTCATTTTAAAAAAAAGGTGGGAGTTTTTTTTTTGCATTTGAAATAATCCATTAATATTTAACAGAACTAGGAATGCTGCAGATTTCAAATGGCATATAATCCTCAAGGCTGAGATTTTTTTTCCCCCTTTTAACAGATCTAGATGCCAAGTTCCAGTTCCAGTTATTGGTAAAATTTCATCCTAATTGCTTTAACAGCTTTGACTATCTCCGTTATAAAATGGCAGATTAATATGACCATAACTTAACTGTGAGGAACATGGAATAAGAAGAGTACAGCAAACTGTACAAAATACACCTGTCTTTATATGAATCTCACCCCACCAGGTCACCCCAAAAAAACTGGACTTAGTTGAGGATGCAGCTTTCTAAATCAATGTGAAATTTGACTGCTTTTGAAAGCCTCTCTGGGAGCATTTCTCCACTCTATGACCTGTGTTTTCTGCTCAGTGCTTGGCCTGTGTGTTGTGGGTGGACACTGAGGGATTCTGCAGGGGGAAAAAAAGGGAGCTTGGTAATTTTTGTCAGCAGAACTGGAAGGAATCCACCTTTCCACAGTACTGGGAGCAAGGGCCAAGGCAGGTTCCACCAACAGGAGAATTAGACAAGCTCAGTGACAACATGGGAGGATTTATCTTCATCCATCCCATTGCACCTCCCCGGCTTTGAAGAGCTGTATGTGTTTATGCTTCACAATACCTCATTTTTTCCCTGGAAATGTGTGTATTTCAGCATCGTATCATTCCATTTTCAGACCATCCAGATTTACTCTATAATTCTTTATGATTCACAAGCAGCAGCTCATGGAACTATAAATGTGATGTTTCTTGACTAGATGGCTGATATCTAATATTTCCATTCAGAAAACCTCTGTCTTCTTGTAAAAATCAGGCTATACATGACCCTTTCTACACATTTCTATTTTTAACATGTTAAAAAAAGCAATCCCTTCTATTTTTAGGTACAGTTCAGTTCTCTAGACTGGCTGGTTCTAATAAAAAAATTCCTCACTCGCTAAAGAAAACCCTGCATTGAAATCACAAATTCAGGGGAACGTCCTGTACTATTAGCAAACCTACTAAGATGAAAACCTGAGCTTCTTAGCAAGGCCTCCAAACAAAAACATTAATCCAGGCCTGAGAGGAAAAACAGGCAAGGAAGAAGCATTAACCCCAGGAAGTTTTCCACCATGCTCCCACCCCGCCATGATAAAGAAATAGAAAAATATCTTCATCAGCTCTGAAAGGATATTGGGACTTTGTCTCTGACAGCTGTTTCTATTCTGGAGATCATAGAATCCTTGAGGTTGGAAAAGACCTCTAAAATCATCCAAAACAGTTGAAAAAACCAGACATTACTTAAGGAAGGAACATTCTGTGGAAGAGCAAACACAGCACACGTGTGCTAACCACGTGAGGGACTCTCTGCAGCCACTTTGGGAAGGGTTTACCTGGGCCTCGGTGCTCTGTTTTCTGCTGTCTGGAGAGCTGAGGGCTCCTCAGCCTATTTGGTTAGACATCTCATGGACATATTATGGAAGGATTGACTGTCCCCTCCAAATTTTTCATAAGTTGCAATTCAGGTCTCGTCTCTACCTCTGGCTGCTAGTGTGACCTTGGGCAGGGCACTGAGATCTGGGTCTGCGGTGTTTTCAAAAATAAACTGGATCATGCAGTGTAGAAACCTGGAGACCCTTGAAACTCCGTTCATTTTTGAGCCCTGGTTGCAAATGTGTGAATCTAAGATGCTGTTATAATAACCAAGCCTGTACCACAGGGAGAAGCAGCTCAAAGAATTTGTGAGCAACTCTGAAACTGTACGTGGAGGCACTCTGAGCACAGAGATGGAGAGATAGTTGATGCACATGCTGTTCCCCAGGGTATGGAGCAAAGTACATTGTGTTTCCCTGAATCCAAACTGCACCTCAGGGACATGAACAGGAATGGAGTGTGATTATCAAGAGATTCCTCTGCAAAACTTGTACAGCAGAAAGAAAGGCCTGCTCTTCCTTTTGGTGAATGTGGCCACATATATTCATCCTTCATCTGCAAATCAAGTGCCAAGGAAATGCACCAGGAGCAGTCAGAGGGAAACCTCCTTCTGCAACCCTGCACACCTGGTCATGCAGGGTGAGAGGGAGGGAGAAGAAGATCAAGCAGAGTTACAGCAAGTTATGGTGTCTGCTTGCCATGGTGATTGACAATAGAGAAATACCTGGGAGATACCAGGCCTGTCAGGGCACCACCTGGATACACTCTAAGCCATTTTCAGTTTTCAAAAGAGAATAATTCCTGTGAGTAGCACCTTACAATGAACATGATGTGTCTGGCATAATTAAATCCAGTTCTTTGCTGTATCTTTGCACTGTCATCCTAATCAGTGCTTCGCTCATGCTGCCCACCAGTTTCTTCCCCTACAGGGAGTGCCAATTAGAATTATTTTATTCCTTTCAAAGGACAGAAATCAGTGATTTTTTTTTTTTTCCATCCTTCACAGCATGAAGCATTGTAGCGAGGAGCAGGAAAAATGATCTTCTTTATTCTGTGTGGGTGAGAATGAAGGACACATATCAGAAGGTGTCCCCTGTTCGAGCGGCGCTGTGCCCGCTCCTGCCGACACGTGTGAGCGGTGACTCAATGGAGCCCTTTGTTCCCCAGACACACAGATTATTCCAGTGGTGTGTGGAGCTTGGATTCGTGTGTTGCTGTCCACTGGGGGCTAAGAAAACACCAGAGGTGTTATCCAATACCATAACTAACAGAATGGCATGAAGAAGAATTCAAAACCTGTGAGCACAAGTGGTTTTTTTCACTCTGACCCTTGGACTGCTCAGGTTTGTGTTTCAAGGGTCTACTGTTTTATCTAAAGAAGGAAGCTGTCTCTGTTACCTACCAACTTGCTAATTTTCAAGGTGTTACACACAGGGTTCACAAGCACTTGATTACAGGGTAGTCTACACTGTAATTTATAACATTAATAAATCAGAACCAAAAGGTACAAAACACTCTTTTTAATAGTTGCTTCATCAAGGACCTGAAATGTTAAAAAATTGTGCTGATATGAAGCTCTCCACCACTGTAACCTTTAATTTCACTTTGAAGTGGTCAGGATGTGTCCTGAAAATGGTGAGTTTGTATATTTATCCTCTGGAATGAAAAGTATAATTTTGTATTCTTGCTCTGTCCATAACTCAGACTCACCTGTGTGGCCTTTCACCAGCATCATGAGACCAAAAGCAGGCTGGGCACGTGTGGGAAGGGAACTGCTCAAGGAATTGACCTGTTAACTTCTCCCAGGACTGCAGGGTGATGCTGAAAATGTGCTTGAGGTCTTGGCTGGCATGAAACTTCATGATTGGTTGAAGTGGAAGGGGATAGAGGAGACTTTTATCCCTCAGTTTCCTTAGTCAAAGACAGAATCAGTGGCCAAGGCCACTTTGATGATAATTTCTGCTGAAAATGAACAAGGGGAGAGGAAAACACTCAAAGGTACAATGGCTTTTTTGTATACCGGAAGAACTGTTAAGAAAAAGTAGTCATTCCCCAACATGTGGCTTTATCTGAGATCCACGCAGACGCCCTCCACGGGGAAACAGCAACCCAAAACTTTACACACAGCCCCACTGGGCAGTGTGCTGGGTTGGATATCCCCTCATGGGCCCTGTTTCCAGGCTCATGAACCTGCTGCTCCTTGGGTACGTGCTGCGAGTCCTTTACGGCTCATCACCACCATTTCACGATGCTATGGCAAGAGCAGGCGTGGGGTAAGATTTTGACCACACAAACCTGAGAGCGGGGAGGCTGGATGTGGTGTCAGTTTTGGTCTCTGGGAGGAGGCACGTGCTGTATCTGCTCTCCTAAACTTCCCACAAAACAATGCTGCATGGCTGGGATCTGGTCTGGCTTGCTGCCAGTGCTTTGACAGACTGGAGTGATAGAGGATGCTTGATAAGCCTTTGGAAATGAGTCTACCTGAAGGTACGGGTTACTGGAGGTGTTAACACCGATGCCATATCTGACATCTGCAGTACAGAGAGTCCCAGCTCTTGGCACCTGTGTTTTCCCATCAAGTAACACTCATTTGTTATCATATATACACACCACAGATTTACATAGCTTGTAGGGGTGAATCATGCATAATTGTGGCTTCTTACATGACAGTTCATATATTAACAAGTAACTTATTTGTGCTCCGTGGTGAAGAAATAGAGCAGGAGCGTGTGGACCTCTGGTGTCAGAACCACATCCATCATTATCTGGAGATAAAACAGGAGTTCAGTGGTTTAAAACGAAATGGGAAAATAATTGCTGGTTTGATTTGCCTGTACCAGGGGAAACATTGCTTTGATTTATGTGTGTATCTCTAGGTACCTAATGAAAATATGATAGCAACCTGGAATCCACCACTCTTATACAGAACATAATGAAAACATCAAGAGTCAGACTCACAACCATTTCCCCATGTCCTGTAGTGTCTTTTGGATGAGCCCAGGAGTGTAAGTGCACAAAGAGAAGGTATTCTCCAGGAGCTGGAGACCACTACGTGCACAGGCTTGAGGAAGCTCAGCTGGCAGTGGTGTTATCTCGGGCTGGAGCTGTCACACACGACGCCCTCCTCGAACAGCAAAGGATGGCGACTTTGCCTGGGTGCAAGCGTGTCTGGCACCTTGTGTGTCAGCATCAGCTCATTACAGGTTATCCTACCCCAGAATGTCCCAGAACTGTGGAAAATTATGTTCACAGCAAGCCCCACGCCCATCCCACCAGGCAGCACGGGACTCGTTTCGCAGGTACTTCTAACGCTCAGGTCTCCTGGGGGGCTGCAGCCTGCAGGATTCCTGTAAAAGGGCTCCAAACCCACGGAGCTTTTCTCTCCTGCGAGCCAAGCAGAGCAGAGCAGGCTGCCAGCCCTGCTCCCCGCCAGGTCTGACACCTCCAGCTCCAGCTCGCGGGGTCTGGATGTGAGCGCAGAGGGAGGGGTGGCACTGCCGTGGCCACCTCCCCCTCTGATGAAGTGTGTGGAGGAGATGCAGCTTGCAGGACGTCTGGCCAGAGCACAGGGAGGGAAATCAGAAAAATCCATGGTGAAGAGACCCAGTTCCCACAGAACCAGGAAGAGGAGACAGCTCTGCATGTTCCCTGGGTAGGGCAGTTCTGGCCACAGTGCATAGCATCCTGGGGAGTGGGACCCTTGGGGTGTTGAGAGTAGGTTTTTAATGGGTCTCCTAGGGGTTGATGGATTTAGTGGGTGAAGTAAGTCTGCTTTTATTTATTTTATTTTTTTGGCAGCTGCTGCAAGTGGAATTTTATGCATTTTTCTGGCTGTTACTGCTTGTCTGGGCTATTTAGATGTGGAGCTACACTTGTTTCCTTCATGGTGGATGTTTTTTTCAGAGCAACTGAGACACCTGCAGTGGCACGTTATGGTGCACTTCCATTTATAAAATGTTCTGGTTTAGAAATGAACTCTGAGCTGGTTATTAAGCACTGTGTGGGCAGTATTTGAACAGAAGCTCAGCAGTGGGTTACAGAGATAAGCTATTGTTGTACACAGTCTAGTGACCTGTTAGCTCCACAACACAGTCTGCTCAGGGTTGGAGGGGGGAACTATGAATATCTGTACCTGTGAGTGCTGCAGACCTCATTTTCTCTCTCTCTTTGCTATTCCCTTCTATTCTCTTGTGGTTTTTCTAGCTTTTGTCATTATCAAGGTGTTTAGCTGTGTTTCTGCTGCTGGGTTGGCACAAATTAGGTCTAACTGGGATATCTTGCTCAGCCTTTAGCACAACCAGGTTTCATTCAGGCCAGTGAACCTTTTGGTAGACAAACAGCATTCCTTGATTTTAGGCTTTAATTAAATTCCAGTGTTTGAGACATTAACTGACACTTTGCATGACTTTTTTCCTTCTCATTTTCTGCAGAAATCTCTGCTACTGGGTATGGCTTTTTGTACTGCAAGAAACAAACTGACCCTCCTGTTGATAATCCGTGAAGAACCTGTTCTGATAAGAGGCAAAACTTTCCCTTTGATTTCCTTATAATCATCCAAGGACCAAAATGTTCTGTGAAAACTGAATAAGGACATTAGAAGTTAAACATTTGCTAGTATAAATCAATGCAACTCTATATGTGTAAAGCTTTGCTCTAGGCACAGGCTTGGTCTGGAGCAATATTTCATTTTTGCTATAATCTCTCCCTATAATTCAATTCCTCTCACCTTGCAATGCTCTTGCTGTTCTGTGCTGCACACCCTCCAGCTCCAGAACACAGACTGGGCTGGACACTGAAGGTCTGCCAGCCTCCCCCAGCTGTGGCTCAGCCTCTTGGCCAGGTGAGGCCAGATCACACAAACAGCCTGGCGTTTCTCTGCTCTGTGCCTGCAACCTCTCTCTGAAGGAAAACCTCTCCCAACAGAATCACCTTTTCTGCTACCTCATCATCTTGCACATTCTTACCCAGGGTGAAACATCCATAAATCTCTTCTTCCTATCAAGATTTCTCCCTGACTCCCTTTCTAAGATTGTTCAGTGGTTTATAAATACATGAATCCATAGATAACTTTTCCGCTCCTCTTGGTAAATATCAGAATTGAGTGCATATTTACCTCCACACTGGGTAATAATGTCAGCTGGCAGTCTGTAGTGAGCAACTTCTCTTCTGCTGCTTCAGTAAAGGTCAAGAAAGCAGAGTCACATCTATAGAGTTATATGAAATCTTAATTGCCTGTTCTGATATTATGAGTGCAGTAACACCCAAAATAAAAGCTCTACTGAAAATTTATATTTTCTCAGTCAGGGCACTTAAGAAATTGCTGTGACATGATGACCTTGTACTGGAATAATGGTCTGGAAGACTGTCTTCCCTCTGCTGTTATGCACCACTGAATGCTGCTGATTTTCATAGTTAATCATAAACTCTTGCCCTGAGTTAATTGATGTCCTCATTATGTCATACTTTACTGCAGCTTAGGAGAGTTTTTTGCCATTAACTTCTACACCAGTTAGCCTTACAGCACCAAGCAGCAGTAAAAATGAAGAAAGGATCCCCAAAACAAATTCACCATTGCTGTGACCACCACACATCACCATTTAAATTTGTAAAGGTCAGAAGAAAGTGTTCCCTTCAGCCTACATATTTCTCACTCTGCACATTTCCTGAATACCACAAGCTAGAGTGATCCTCACAGACACCTCGAGGTTGTAATTAGCAGCAAACCAGTGACTGCCTTACCAGTGCCAGTCCAGATGCTACGCTTTGGGGTTTAGTATCTGGAAATGCCAAAGAGTTGAGGTTACCACATAAAACTTAGGAGTCTTGAAGCTGTCTAAGAGACATTGATGCTCTTGTAATAAAGCTTTAGCTCCTCACTCTACAGCTCATTGGCAGGGCTCCATGTGGTGAAACTCAAGGATGAGACCAAAATTCCCACTGCTTGGGCTGTGAGGGTTAAAGAAGAAGTGGCATTTTTACAGATTTTGGGGTGGAAGGTGAAAGAAGTGGTAGAATGGGGTCATGACTATGGCAGAAAAATACCAGACATTGGATTCTAATTTTTAAATCCCCCTATTTCTAGCAACACTCCTTTTTATGGCAGTAATTGAACTATTGCTGTAAAGTTCAGTCAGGTGCACCCATTTCTCATGACATCAGACAGGGACCCTCCATTCCCAGTGCTCACTGGCCTGTTTTGCTGGGATAACCACCAAGGAGCTTCCTGCTCCTGAGCCACGTTGGCCGCCCCTCTTACTCAGTGCTTGCTTTTGCTCTTTCCTGTTTTATTCACCTCTTAATCCTAGTTAAAAGCTATTGAAAGGTTTGATCTTTGCAAGCATTTTACCTAAGGCATGATTCCATCTCAAACCTTAATCCCAATAATCTTGGAAACCAACCTGTCTGACTGACCTTATGAAAACATCCCCTGTGTGACAAGATGGCAGAGACTCTGCAGATCAATATCCCTATGAACACCTGATGCTTACACAGGGGACTCAGCAGAGATCCTGGCCCAAGGCTTCCCAGCAGAAATTCCACGTGGTTACCCAGGAGATAGTTAAAATTGCATTTTGAGCTGAATTGCATCAGGGTGTCGTCTATCACTAACGTTATCTTTCAAAATTCCCAGCCTTACACATCATGGTGTGTCATGTCTGGTGAAAAGCAATACTTGATTTGACTGATGTGCTGTAACTGGGGTGAACTTATTAGTCATGATGAGCCCATTAGTCATGTTGCATCTGCCTCAGAGTGGGGAGGTTCCCATGTGAGTGCAAGCTGTAACTCCTGTGTGTAAAGCACAGCTGAGATAACCCTTCCTTTGCAACAGGAATCTTCAGTTTGGAAGCAGCTTGTGGCTGATATAGAATATTTCAATGAATGCCCTATTTGTTGAGGTATTCCAGATAAAATCACCAGAATAAAACCCACAAAATCAAGTTACAAATGTTTCATCAGAGACTGTCACCAGGAACCATGTAAGAATTTAGTAACACTGACCTTGTCATCCTTGTGGTTTCAAACACCCCACTACAATTCCAAATGTCAGCCACAAGGGTATGTGATCTCAAAATCACAAAATTGTGATTTTGGGGTATCTTTGCCCAAGAGAAAATTAGGCTGAGTTTAGTGGATTAAGCATTTTGCCACAAGGACTACGGGAAACTGCTGAAGGAAAAATCCAGCCCTGACTGGAAGATCTCCGTCATTTCTGAAAACACATTTCTCTGAATTTAGGTCCACCATCAATGATTCTTTATTTTTAAAAAATTTATTCTAGATCCTTCCCAGCTTGGGTATTAGCAGGTTGCCAGAGGAATGTGTAATAGAAGTCCACTAATACATACTGAACCCAAGATGAGATGTTCCAATGGTTAACCAGCACTGGTTAAAAGAAGATTCTTATTTTTTGATTGGGTTTGTCTGGATTTGAATTCCAATTGGCAATTTTTAACAGTGTGGAAGCTCAACCCTTATCACATACCAGTGGATCATGCTTTTCTGTGGGGAAGGGAAGCAGGGAGAGAGGGAGGAGGCATTGTCTGGACTTTTGGTTTTTATTTTATTTTATTTTGGGAAAAACTCCCACAGCCGTGTCTCTAAACAGCAAAGATTTGTACAATTGTGTAGCACAAAGGGCTGTTCAACATCGGCCTCTCACACGAGGCACCTGATTTGCCTGAATGGCGTCTGGCTGGAAAGCAGCACTCCCGTGTGCATTATCCATCCTTTGCAACTTCCCAAAAGAGGGTATGTGCCAGTTTCCCATGGTCAGCGCTCCGACAGGAGCTCAGCTCTGCCTGTCTGGTGCAAGACAGGCCATTAACACTCATCCTACCAGGAAACCTGTGTGGGTCAGTATCAGGTTCTGCTGCTGGCAGTTTTGAGCTGGCTTTGCCATCTATAAACCTTTGTGCAAGAAAAAACTTCACCTGACTGTTGATCGCTTTCAAAATTTTTGCAGAAGACAGCACTGCTTGCACACCTAGAAAATCAGAATATTAAACTAATATAAGATCATCTACCAGCAACACTGTGCCCTTATCCCTTTTATGATTTATTCCCTCCCGTCATGGATCCATGTCTCAGTCATTTAGGGACTGATGCACAGCCCATCCCAGTGATGGGAAAGTTTCCTATTATCTCGCCTGGCTTCAGATGATGTCGTCAAAGTTTGATCTTGCTGCTGTCCAGGTCATTGGGAAAACCCTTGTTAATGTGAGTGAGGCTGGGTTAGGGCTGCCTGTTGTACTGCGGGTGGCTGGCACTTCTGTGATGCAGCGTGACCTTTTATCTTTAAAACTTGATCTCTAGCTCTGCCGACTTGGCAGTTCCGAGTCAGTGAGACAAGTTCATCCTCTCCCTGTTTTATGAGGCCATCTGGGAGGATGTTGCTCTCACAAGCACTAGCCCTGTCACAGCTCTATCGTTTGGAGCTGAAAACTCTCGTGCCAAACATAAATGTGGGGAAACATCCCGCTGCAGCTTGTGATAAGTGGTTGAACCTGGCACAGCTGATGGGAGGGAGAATCTGCCAGAAAAGCTTTAGAGTGTCTAAAGAGGAGAGAACTTGGATCCTTCTGATCTTGGAATGACGTCCTCCCGGGGAGATGGGATGTGTTTCTCTCCACAAATTGCTTGCTTATCTATCCTGATCAGTGCCTGGAGGCTGGTTACTCCTCCTGCACAAGATGGTCTTCGTGTATTGCACCCAGGATTTCTTCCATATCTCTACAGCCAACGACCCACTCTATCTCCTTGCTTTATTTTATGAAGAAAAATCATCCCTCCTTTTGATCTACCTCTAATTAGGACAGGTGATGGAAGTGTTATTTCCCTAAGCCTATCCTTACAGATTTTTCCCAGTTGGCACAGCAGTTACACTGGTGGAGATTTGTGTGGTTTAACAGGTTTATTTGGGGGGTGTTGATGACGCACAAGGTGAACTATTAGCAGGTATTTTTGCATTTCATTTTGATTCCTATAGTAAAGTTTCCCACCTGGAATCCTGAGGCAGGATGTGTTAAGTCTGGCAGATTATTCAGACGCTGTGCACTGTTTCAGATAACAGCTCCTCCATCTGACTTCACAGATCAGAAAATATGTGCTTTGCTGTGTCAATGTTAAATCTGAAAATTTGGACTAGTTTCTGAGCCCTGCCAGTGAGATCACTAACCCTCAGACAAAGATATTTTTGGGGGTGACAGTCAAGGTGCCGTTTCTTATGCTCTGTAGAGCTTCAGTTCTTGGTTTGGGTCCCTATTCTGTCACCATAATTGCAATAACTTAAGCTTTTACCTATTTGCATTTTTTCTTCAGAGGGCTATAAGATGACTGGCACCTACACCAATCTGGTTTTTCAGTATTTATGTATGTGCAATTGAGGTGAATTTAGTTTTCCCTTCTCAAAGAATCAAAAAATGGACAAGTCTTTTCAGAGCATATTGGTAATTTGAGCAGTTTTTTATCTTTTCCTAACACTAGATCTTAAGACTCTAATGGACTTTTTGGAATGAAGTTTTTTGTATAAGACCCAGGACTGGAACAGCTTGGAGATTGATGGCAAAAAATGTGAACTGTTTCACAAATGATAGGATTATTATTTGATTTGTATTCCAGACAGGTTTTAAATTCACGAAGAATGGAAACTGGCATGGGTGCTTGTTCTGAATATGTAACAAACATTGAACTTATCCATTGTCCCCATTAGTGAAACAAACAGGAATGTTCAGATGCTGCACATCAGTGTGACACCCATAGAGGATCCTAAAATTGCCATGTAACATTCTAAAGATGAAAAATGACCATAAATAATAGGGTTGATTCTCCATTTGGAAAAAAATACAAATGCAGCACAAAAATGGTAAAATATTGCTCTTCCTTTCTCCCATCCAAAAACAAAGCCAAAATTCACCTATTCAGTAAATTTCACATTTGACAGGATTACTGCACGAATGACAAACTCACAAGTTTTGTCCCTCTTTACTTGTTCCAGCCTTGCATTTACTTGCTAATTCATGCAAAGTTTTTCTAAGTGCTTCGTACTGGAGGATGTTGGCTCTTCTCTGAAAAGCAGTTTCTCAACCAACCTATTTCCTCCTTCAGACTCAGTGATCTGGCACGAGAGTGAAACTCTGCTTGCTGCAGCTCAGGGCAGAGGCTCTGGAGGAATAAAAGCACAACCTTCCCAGCTGGTGAATGTTGGCTCCTCCGCAGCACTCCAGCATCCCTCTCTTCCTCTGTCACCGCCTCTTACTTCACAAAAATGCACAAGGTTTAATCCTGACATAAAGTACAAGGGGGCTAAGAAATTAAGTGCTTAATTTAGGAGTTAATAACCAATTATTTGCAGGGGTAGCACTGGTCTGCAGTGCTTCCCATGGCAGACGTTCCTCCCTTCAGCTCTCCAAGGGGCTGGAGGGTCACGTTCCATTCCCTGCAGTGCCCTGAAGGTCCTGCATCCTCTCAGCCAGGTTGGCCCTACCTGTGCAGCCCATCAGCACATTCCTGGGTCAGCTTGAGGAGAACCACTTGAAAATGGCTGTAGATAGTCAGTGCCCTTCAGGAATGTGCTAAACAAGCTCACTCCCCTGCGCTCTGCAGCTGCCTGTCTGCAGATGCTGGTTTCCAGCCAGGGCAGTGGGGAACTGTAGTTCCCTTGACCTGATTTAGGTCCTACTTCACTGCCCAAAAGTACAGACATGAACCAAGAAAAACACTGACGTGTGCTTGCCACAAAGGCAGGGACTGACAGGCAAAATCAGGCCATCACAGAGGTGTGGACTGATGTCTAATGGCTCGCCCCTGCTCTGGGCAATCAGAATTGCCAACACTGGTATCTCTTTTTTTAGAGAGACCATATCTCTTTCTTATCTTTTCTTTTTTTTTAAAGACAACACAGGTCTGAGCCGTAGTCCTGATACCTGCCTTCCTGAGAAAGGTGGATTAGCAATTATATACTGTGCTGGGGAGCTCATTTCTTCAGACGTTTGCATCTCAGGCTTGTGGAATTTTCTTAGAGCACTCACCAGTGACCCTCCTCCAGCCTGAGTTGTTGATTTTTCTCGCACGCCCCCCTGAGCTTTGGTCATCCTGGCTAAGGCCACCTTCCCCTCTGCTCAAACACTGAGATTGTACCTGTCCATTTAGACCAGGCAGCACATGGAAGAGAGAGAGAACAATGCTGTGAGGTGCAGGTGGAGTTATTGTCCCTTCAGCAATAGGGTGGTGACTGGGTGGACTTAGACCAAGCTAGAGAAGGATCATGGCCACTTATGGACATGAAACTTTAGCTAAGGACTTTTTTTGCTGGGTTCTTCCAGGAGTCTCTTCTGTAAGGGTCACTCATAATCCAAGATTATTCTCTTGGATTTCAACGTTTCCTTAAAGCTCATTGTCCCTCCCCCAAGCTGTTAATGGAGTTATGCCCTCTTGTATTATTACACTGCATTCAATTTAGGGTTTCTTTGATACTCTGGCACTTCAGTTTTGATACTCTGACTGCACATGCAGAACTCCTGTTATGCAGTTAATGAGTAATACTTGCTTGAGAATGAAACCCAGACTGTAGTACTCTTGACAAAAACCTGGATTAAATGAGTTTTCAGTGGTTTGTTAAGCCAAAATCTTTAGCATGAAGATTCTCAACACAGTTTGTTCACATTCTTTGCATCCCCCAGATCAAATGCCCCATCATTTGGATGCATCACTTGGCTGTTGGAGGACCCTGATATGATCTTTCACTACCCAGGACTTGCATTTTCTACTCATTTAGAGAAAAGAAGGGACGGCACAGAAACAATTTGGTAAAATTCTGCTCTACTAAAAAACAGTGTTGCATTTCCACCTTTCACTCCATATTTCTCTGTCCAGCTTTGGTCAGTAGAAACTCCAGATTCAAGTGTGTTTATGGCAATATTTATTTAGCTATCAGTGTAACCCTTTGTTTTTGTAACCTTGGCTTGATCATTAAGATCCCATAGCTAATGAAGTTCAAAATATTTTGTGGTATCAGACAAAGCTAGGAACACAACAGCCTGATCAATACCTCTCAGTGATAATTTTACTCCAAACCTCTGTTTTGAACATGAACCTTCAAAATATTTTATTGGCCAAGACAAGCGGTGTCTGTGCACAGTTATGTTTTTACAGTATTTTAATTCCAGTGAAACAGTACAGTAAATATTGATACACTGTTTTGCCTTCAGTATTTTTGGACTTCTGTCAAATTAATTAAATAGTAAATAGCAGAGTGGATATCCCAGCACACTGTCCTATTAAATGCTAAGCAAGATTAGAATGCATGATAAAAAGGTCTTTATGGTTCTGCAAATAAAGGAAGGACATGGTGTTATACCAGCCTTTGTTGGCATTTCCCAGGTGGTTTTCTGAAGGGAACATTTACTCTGTGTTCTTTAACAGATGAGAAAGCTTTACTGCTGTGAATGTGTGCAACATACTTTTATAATTATCTTTCCATCCTCGGTGTTTATTTTCTCCTTTTTCACTGTCATTCCTCCAATTTTCAGGCTTTTTTCCTTCTTCTTCTCTTGCGGAACTGAAAGAGACACCCGAAGGTTGCTAACCTCCATCTGTGGTGGTGTCTGCAGAGTTTGCAGCTGCTATTTATCTGCCTGCACGTGGATCACCTCACGTTCCTCTGGGATAGTCTTCAACCACACACGGAGTGAGCTGTCCTGTTATCCTGATTATTGTCCTTATCCTACTAAAACCTCTTTTGTCCACACGCAGAG
This sequence comes from Atrichornis clamosus, assembly GCA_013400975.1. Lineage (NCBI taxonomy): Eukaryota > Metazoa > Chordata > Aves > Passeriformes > Menuridae > Atrichornis > Atrichornis clamosus. The sequence goes on from WBMZ01007260.1 coordinate 149,588, forward strand.
AGCATCAAGCAGAGATGATTCCTCTGGATCCTGCTGATCTCGCTGTTCTGTGGGGCCAGGCTGGGAGGTGTGTGTGCCTCCTCTGGGGCTGGGAGCCAGCAAACACCCCAGAGCCACAGCCCTTCCTTCTGGGGAGCAAGGCAGCAAAACAAGTCATCTGCAGCGTTTTGCTTACTCAGCATCGGCCAGCAATCCCTGCAGGCTGTTACAGTAGGAGTTCACGCTTTCAGACCTATTTATTGACCACATTCCTGGCCCTGCAGGCCTCTGCTTTAGCAGAGCATGTGACCAAGGAAGCGATCGAAATCCGTCGCATTATTCGGTCTGGCTTTCAAAGTGGGAGACCTGGGTACCTCCATTCCACCTTCTCATTAATCTGTGCATGTCTTCTGTGCTTATCTTTTGTATTGATTTGTTTCAGAGATTACAGAACTCCAGCTCTGGCTTTGCCTCTCTGACTCCACAAACTCTGAAGATTTAAGTACTTCAGTGCCAGGTTTCTGCAAGCTCACTTTTTTCCCCTGTGTGTATAACTTGGAGAATCAGTATGTTTCAGCTTTTAGTACAACTTGCAAGCAAAACTGAATCCATATTGATACTGAAGGATGAATTGGCTTTTACTGACAGATACTTAAGCTCACATTCATCACATCTCAACGTTCCCAAGTAATTTTTTTTCTTAAAAACAGATTGAAAGCTTGACCCAGATAGACTTCACAAGAAAGTTTGTTGTCACCGGGAACTGAAAACAAATCTCATGGAATAGGAAGCAGACTTTTAAATAGATGGCAGTCTGTATAAGTAGAGGTTTGGATAATTGCATTTCAGTATCCTGGATTATCCAATTTCCATGGAGGCTAGGATACCTGGAAGGAAATCTGCTTTGCAGAAAGGTTATAATAACTTCCATATACATGTATAACAGGGCATATATTCTAGTGGATCCAGGTCTTACACAGTAGTTCTCCTTAGGAGATAAAGTTTGATGTAAGAATTAGGTATGATCTCCTACAAATCCTGTGGGTCTTAACCCCCTCAGAATTCCTCCTGATTTAAAAGAGAAGTCTGTGATCCAAATCCGAGTGAAGTCTCCCCTTGCACACAGGAGCTCCTTCCCCATTGTTCAGAGAGAGCAAGGCAAATACCTTTGCAGAGCTTGTTTCAACACGCATGTTCTTACAGAAGGGAACATAAAGCAGTCTGACATGGTCTTGTTATTTTCTTTTGGAACACTGGATATGTCTGTATTCCCTTTTTCATTTTGCTTTCACTGTCTCTCTTTTTCCACATGAATTAATTCAGGAGAGATCAGAAGTCCTTCAGGAGAAGGAGGCACAGTGTGTGCTGGAGCGACCTTGGGGATTCTGCCTCTGTCACTGCCCTCGCCACCTCTTGATGAACAGCAAGTGAAACAGATTTACAAGATCGTAGAAATCATTCCGTTTTCTCTCATTTTATCAGCACAGATGGAAAGCAGGGCTGTATCTAATCTCAGTCCAGAATCAGCTGGAGTTGGACTGCTAGTGTGTAAAGACAGCACAGGCAGCAGACCTATAAATTTACCGAGCTGTAACTTGTGCTGTGTGAGCTAATGAGACAGAGCTTTTCAGTACTTTATACTTAAGGAAGATGGAGATACAAAGCCATTTATTTTGACATTCCATTTCTTTAAAATACTCCCTAGTCCTGCACCAGATGTTACATTTCCTGAAATTTCTGGTTTAATGCTTGCTTTAAGATATTTCTTGGAAATATAATCTAACAGGGCCAAATCCCTGGGTTCTTCCTCAGGCAAGGTACAGGGCTGAGAGCTTGCCAACATCTCACTACCAATCCTGTTCAATAGGATTCACCCAGATGGTCCTGAAGTTTGTACCACAGGCATGTTTTAGCTTTCTTCCTCTTCTCCTTCTCCTTCTCCGTCTCCTTCACCTACTCCTTCTCCTTCTCCTGCTCCTTCTCCTTCTTCTTCTCCTTCTCCTTCTCCGTCTCCTTCACCTACTCCTTCTCCTTCTCCTGCTCCTTCTCCTTCTTCTCCTTCTCTTTTTTAATTTGTCCCCTGAGTTCTCCTGCAGCATTAGAAAAATTCCAAAGGTTCAGTGATGCCAATGTAGTGCTTTGCAGGCAGCCAACTGCACTTCTAAGCCGCCGCCCAGGAATGTATCTGACCACATTTGGCAGCACTGCAGCAAAAAGGAACTATTAAGACTTGTTGAGGACCAGGACTGAATTGCCCTCTTACCTTAGACTGTGGTTCCTGTGATTTGGGGTTAAGTGGAGGGGGATGTCAAGCATGCCCATTAGGAGTAAATTGTTAAGTCAGACATTTTGTCTTTGCACAGGGTGAGGAGCTGCTGCAGAGCATTCCAGTGAAAATATTAAGGGGATGCTTAATGTAATGTGTGGCTCCTACACGTGCTCACTCATGCACAAAAACTCTATTAGTACATTGCATCCACAATGTAGCCAATGTCTCCCACCAGCAAGGGCTTGTCCGACACATTTCTGTAAGGATGAAGAATTGAGAATTGTGTACAGGAAAGAGAAATGTGTAAAAGTACATTACTTCTGGGGGAAAAAAAAAGCCTCTCTGGATTAATGAGCAAACTGTTGAAGCACTGAGAAATCAGTGCTACATCTGCACCGGTCTACTTTGTATTCATTAGTAAAGGGTTGGGTTGAAAATTAATATATAATCACCCCTATGAGTTTTATAATGAGATTGTTAATGTGGAAACTCTGGGAAAGCATTCCAGCCTTTGCCTTATAGACACACAAATTTAAATTCGGGGTTAACATGCATTGGAAATGAACGTCATTGCTTGTCCACTTGCTGCCTGAAAATGCCAATTAAAAAAACCCAAACCACTAACAATTTGTGCAGATGATGGCCTTTACATGGCCTGGATGCTATTAATCCAAATTCTGGTAAAACGCAAGAATAAAAAATGAACAGCTATGTACCTAGCTAGGAGAATTGCTGCACAGGGAGGGGGATATCTTCAGTTTCTCTGGCTGCTGCAGAGTCATGTGTTAGTTAACTCCAGCAAGTGTTACACCACCAGGCATAATATTTCACCTGGTAGCAAGACAAAGGTGATGTGGGAGATTTGGGGTCCTTTTTGGCTCTGCAGCAGTCTTGGGTGACTTCAAACCAAAACAGCTGTGATGGAGAGCAGAGGCCCTCAGGAGTCTGGCATCCTCAGGCTCTTTTAAGCCATTAGACTGCAGGAGCTGTAGTGCTCTTGCAATTCAAATAACACCGGTACATTAACGTGCAAACAAAGCTTTTTGATGCTGAGGTTAAACTAACTTCCTTTCAGAAGCTTTAAAGTTTCACCTTGCCTTAAAAAAAAAACATCACATGCAGGCTTGAGAGTTTTTGGTAAAAGCTGCAATGTTTTTCTTCTTTTTTTTCTTTTTTTAACTTGGTTTTATTTGGAAGAAGAGGTACTTCTTAAGGAAGAAAAGCTAACAGGTGTCAGAAACCTTCAAGTTAGAAAAATATGAGTAGAAGAAGTGCATATGGGCCCTGACATGAGTAAGATTGTCTTTCCTATAACATCTAACATGCCCATTGTTTGAGCTAAAAATTCATTTTTGTATATTAATATATCCAATACACTTTTTTTCTCCAGAGGTCTCCAATTGCTATGACATGTCTTTAAGGGTACAGAGAGTGTTGCTCTTCCTGCAAGGAAGCATTCTCCTGACTCTGAGTCAGATTTCTGTTGCCTGCTCTAGTTCCTTTCTGGCTTTCGAGCAGCAGGTAGGAGCCAAATATCCAGCAGATCTCTCCATCTGATATTCATGGGATGTTACAGGGAAAGGAAATATTGAAAATGGGATATGGTGCAGTCAGGGCCAGCAGCACCACGTTAAACGAATGTCAGTTGTTTCCGGAGGTGTGAAGAGGTGTCAGGGCTGATTTTACCTGAATTCACCTTGTTGTAGAAGAGCATTATTTTGTTGCAACAGAACTAGAGGCCCTTCAGGCTCCCAGCCCGGGGCTGTTGGCTGGGCAGGGGCACTTTCTGGCTTTCAAGGGGCAGGCTCCTCATTCCTGCATGCCCCTGCCTCACTCAGTGGTGCTGGGTTGGATTCCAAGTTGTTTCACCCCAGAGGAGCTGTTGTGCTGCTGCACCGTCAGAGAAAATTGATCCATTATCAAATCAGCCCAGGAACAGAGAATCAGAGCTGGCACATGAGGTGTTCTCTCCCTTTTTCTTCCTTCCCCCTGCCTGCAATGGGTTGTGAGGGGAAATTACCTTGGCTTTGAGCTTTATCAACTGGTAAAGAAAAAAGGATTGACAAAAGAATGGTAAAAGAAGAAGAATGGTAGAGTCTAGTGCTACAATTTTGTTCCACTTTGTGCCTTTGTCTCTTCTTTTTCCAGGGTCCTGCATCAAACTGCCCCCATCAGACAGATATTAAATGTAAATCTGGAGCAATCCTGACCCCCAAGGAACCCAGTGGGAATTTTGCTTCCTTTCCAGCTTCTCACCCCTAATGCGAAATTTGGGGAATATTCATTTTCATGCTTCCCTTTTCAATAGCCACAATTCTTTTCACTATCTGTCAGCAAAATCACACAGCACTCATTTCTGATCTAAGTTTCAGACATCTCCCCCTAAGACCCCGGGATTTCATCAGCAATTAGAGCTTTAGAGACCTTTTGTCTTAAGTGATTATTACTGCAGAGTTTATTCTAAAACTTTATCTGGCCTTACCCAGCCCATATACATCTGGACTGCATTCCAGGAATGCCATTCCTTCTCCATTGTTTCCCTTGTTTTTATGTAACTATTCGAATCCAGAGATGCACTCACTTTTACATTGTAGACATGGTTTTAACTGGCACAGCAAACATTTCCCTACACTTATCTTTAAAAAAAATATATGTAAAAGATAATCTAATCTTAAATTTAAAGTTTAACACAAATACAGGGAGAGATGACAACTTGTGAAACTATTTCTCTCTAAGACATGCTAACACGGGTGATAGGACAGAGTGCACATTATTTCTCAAATGGGGAAAAATGAATATTTAAGACCTACTTAGAAAGTTCTGCATTGCTGTTGACAGCAGTATTGTGTCTGAAGAGGATCAAATAGAGCTCATTGAATAATTCATTAAATGCATTTTGCAAAACTGTTCAAAATGTTTGTTTAAATTATTTATCCCGTTCAATGTGGTAAAACTCGGAGGATTGAGCCCTCCCTAAAATGCTGCACATGTTTTACCGTATTTCCCAAACAGAACGATCTTCCTATAACAACTGTAATAGCTTGATGCTACTTAACTTGCCTGATCCTGAAAGGAACCGTGATCTATCACCACCTTTTATCAGGTCTGGAATGGCCACTTGGCCGGGCGCAGGGATGCAAATGGGTTGTGGGAAGGTCTGGGTCAGCACATCCAGCCCTCTCAGGTTCTGAGTGAGTGAGTGAGCTCCAGGCAGCAGTTGCATTGTCTCAGCAGTGATCTCTCCATCGGGCACTGACTGATGAGGGCAGTGGCACAGGGCTCTGGTTTAGCCCCCAGCTTTGCCCATGACCGTGGCCGCTCACACGGACCTTTGTGCTCAGAATCACCGAGTAACCCGGAGCACCCCGAGTGCTGCCCAGAGCCCTGAGTTCCAGAAGAGGTAAAAACCCTGCCGGGGACTGGCAGGTACTCAATAGGTGCACAAAAATAGATGAGCTTCAGGTTTCAGAGGTGCTCTCTCACCCATTCCAGACTGCACTTCTCTGATTTCCTGGTGATGCCTGGTGCGTATCCAGGGAACACCCTAAGTGGAAATCCATGGCATGTTATTGTCTGCATGTACTCTCAGCACCAGGATAAGGAAGAACAGCACCAAAATATCACTGTAGGCCCACAGTTAAGAAATGCAAAATGCACCTTAACCAATTCTCCCTCCCCTCTTTGTGTATTGATATGACTTGAACTAAAAATTTATTAAAATACAGATAAATGCATTTGGCTTGTCAACATGGTGCTCTGTTCACCCCCATGTGACAGATCCATCTCAGTCTGGCAGAAGTTTTCGTTTGCCATCTCTGAGAAAAAAATAACTCCCAGAAAACTGAGGCAAACTGATTGCAAAGTTGATATTAACAGGGACACACTGCTTCCTGAAATTCTTTTAAAATACCACTGGATGTTCTTGCAAGTGAAAGAGGAGGCTATAAATATTCGCTGCAGAAAGAAACCAAAATAAAAATTAAATGCCTGAAATGCAGCAAGCTCTTCACTTACATAAGGAGCACCATCTTTGCAGTGGGTAATTCTGAAGGGTGATTTTTTCCCCTCTCTTATTCTCTCTTTTCAGTTTCTGAATATCCTTGCCTTCATATAACACTCCCTTTCCTTCCGTCTTTTGGTGTACTTTCCTATATGGCTATCAGAATGTACAAGTCATTAAATCAAGAACGCTCTGCATGCATTTGCGTGAACAGGAGCTTTCCAGAGGTGTTTAGTCCCATAGGAGTGGTGAGAACATTACAAATAAGGAGCAGTCACTGTGCTGTGTCATCTCTAAACAGCCTAGATCTAAACAGCCTAGAGGAACCTTTTCCTCTGAGCTGGCACTTTAATATTTATCTTCATGGCAAGTTGAGCAGCATGAGCTCCACTCAGAAAGGTTTCCAAGCCTACCCTTCCCACAGGGCAAGGTGCTGTCAAAAACACTCATGTTTTATTCAATTTTTATGTGACTAAATAGTTTACAAGGGGAACGTAGAAAAAGGCTGCATCCTCAGAACTGAACTACTCTTGGTCAGACATGGCAGCCTGTAAACCTCTCAATTTGCTGTTTGCCTGACCAGTTTTACTGCTGGTTCTGCTCATAAATGTCTGCCAGGTTAAGCACTTTTGAATAATTGTCTAATAATTGTCAGATGCTCAATACTGGAGGTGTGCACACAGACAAGCAGGAGGAGATACCACCCCAAGAAAAGATTGCAATTTATTCTCTGCTCCAGCAGCAGACCAGATTTTCTGCAACTAAAGCCTGCACAGGGCAGTGGTTTTCCTGTGCTGCAGCCTCAGCTGAGCCCTGCCTGGTGAGCAGGTCTCAAGTCCCTCAAGAAAGGGAAACGAGCTACACTGCAGAGGATTTTAACCTCTGCCAACATCTGCTGCTCTTGGGGCTCAGTCCAGGCCATCTGGAAGTGTCTCCTACCCAAGTGTCCCCTCTGTAAATGCAAGGGCCAGTTTTGCTCTGTGAAATTAGAGAAGAATGTGATTCTTCCCCTCATGCTAAAATTCCCAGGCTGTAGCCACACCACAGAGTAGCTCTATATTCCCACTGTCCTCCCACTCGCTTCAACAGTATAGTGGAATAATTTAGAAGTACTACATTGCTATGAAAAAGCTATGCAACACTTCTAGGAGAGCAAAAGCATAATTTTTGCTTGAAATTCCTTAAAGATAAATTAATTTCTGACTTGTCCTTTAAAGCTGTGTGAACTGGATCAATAGTGTTTTGCTACAGGATATTTTCCCATGCTCACTTGCTTCTTGTCTCAGCCACACAGAGGCACAGAAAACAGGCTGGAAGGGACCTCAGGAGGTCATCTAGTTCATCCCACTGCCCTGGGGGAGGATTACTCGTCCTCTGTGCTCTGCTTGCAGTTTAAAAAGCCCCAGTAAATGGAACTTCACATCTTCCCTAGACAATCTTTTCCAGTGCCAGCTACCCTTGCCACTGGAAAGTTTTCCTAACGCCTGAGAAGGATGTCCCTGGCTGCCACTCATGAACATTTCTTCTTGTCCCATCTGTGATGGAAAAGAACAAGAATTTCTGACTTCCACCCCTCTAGCTCTTACATACTTGAAGGCTCTTTGTCTCCTCTGGACTGAAGAGGCCTCAATCTTCAGTGGTCCTGGCTTTCAAGACCTTTGGGCATCCCTGCTGTCCTTTGGACTCTTGCCAATGGCCCACATCTTTCTTAAATTGTAATACTAAAATAGGATGGAGTGTCCCAGCTGAGGCCTTCCCAGCATGATGTGGATGGAACTGGTTTTGTGTGGCTGTGTGTGTGAGAGACAGGACTCCTGGGTGTTACATCTCGAGTGCATTTGTGCATTTGTTGTAAAACATGGACATTCCTGGCACATACCTCACTTGGGATGCCCTATAAACCTCAGGTTCTTGCATGCAGGACTGGTATGTTGGTGGTCAGTCACATCCTGCATTTGTGCAATCAGTTATTTATATTAATTGCAGAAAATTCTATTTGTTCTTATCGACTTTCATCCATTCTCAGCCATTTCCCCAATCTATAAGATCTTTATTAATTTCCAGCACATTGCACACTTTCTAGCTTGGCACCCTCTCCAAATTTAATAAGTATATTATCTAGTCAATTGTACCAGTTATTATGTAATGTATTTAAAGATCAGTAGCAGGCTTTTAGAATATCCTAACCTTTACACTTCTCTTCTGAGAGTAAGCTGTAGATAGGTCTTCCTGAGAACAGTTTTTCACACTTTGTGTTCCCATCTTGCATAAGTTTATTTCAATCTGTTTCTCAAATGCTGATAAGAATACCACACGGAACTGTCAGAATTTCACTGAAGTCAAGGTATATCTCCAAATAGTCTGGAATATTTAAATCTCATATTTCTAATGTTTCTGTAGGACACGTGACCATTTTTGGTCCCAGAATTCAGACCAAAAGCCCTGTCCCCAAAGTGATGACTCTGCCAAGCTGCAGTATTAACATCTTAAATCCACACGTTTAAAAGAACCACCATTAATCTGCCCTTCCTGAAACAAATCATTTGCCTCATTAAGGGTATCACTGAAATACTGAAATAAGCCCTCTCTTCCCTCCTTCCTCAGCACACTCAAATGTAAGGGGTGAATTCACGGTTGCCCAGGAGCACTGAAAACTCTCCCTGGCTTGAGGTCCTGCATGTCACAGGGACCAGAGGGACATGGGCACGTGAGTTCAGGGGGAAGCTGTGCTGATCCACAGCAACTGAAAACATAAAGGTGAACACCATCTCACAGCCAGCCTCCAAGCTGGAGAGATTAACTGCACTCAGTGAGACTTATTGGATTACTTGGTCCCCTGAGTAATCATGGGTTTCCTGAAGACTAAAGAGAGTAACACAGACAAGTCAGAAAGAAATATGGGGACATATTAAAAGGTAACAATGAAAGGGAGAAAAATATACATGAAACCACAAGGCATGTAATTAACTTAGCGTGGGACTAGATTTGTTTGCTTAATTATTCCATGCAGCTTCATAAAGCTCTGAAGCAAGTTCATAAGTGGCTTAAAGACCTCCAGAACACACTTTTACAAAATACCATTAAATCTGTGAATGAAAATCCTGGTCTTCTTAAGGTCAATGACTCCTCTTGGTTCATTCATACTGGGATCTCTCCTTATGCTGAGTGTGGAGTTCTTGACACTTTGGGAAGCATTCACATGGCTTAATTTAGGATTTCTAGCTCAGGTATCCTGAATTGCTCTCTGGAGGCTGCACTGACACTGTAGGGAGCTTGGTCTTGAGTTAGACCTAAAGTTAGAATATGTCAATGATCTCTTCTGTGCATACAAGTCTTAAAAGGAAAATATTCTGCCACTGACCAATGCCTCTGTGAGATTATGTGTCCCACAGAGATGTGACACAGTAAACAGGAAATCAGGGAGGCAGCTCATGTTTCCAGAGATGTAGTAAATGTCAAATGCCGTGTAAAAGGTGCTATACATAACTTTGTTACTTCTGGGGAAAAAGAAATTCATGGAAAAGAAGCAAAGTTTGACAAGCCAAATAATCTAAAGAGAGGTTGAGTGTATTACACGACTCTGCCAACTGTGTTTTCTCTGAGGGAATCTTCAAGTTTCTCTGCAGTCTTTATCTCCTCATAGTGGCAGAAGGCCTTACACATGGGTGATGCTGTGAGCACTTGGAAGTGCTACTTCTTCGGGAGTTCCCCAGTGAAACCAGCCTGCCTGGCAAATGTGGCACTGAATGTCAGATCACATGCTCGGAATTTGGGCAAAATTAGTGACGCTCCTCAGGATGGGAGCAGAATAGAACACAATCTTCAGAGCTATCTTACAGAGGAGAGAAGACCTTAAGCAAAGAGAAATGAGGCTGAGGGAGGGGTGAGTTGATGGCAAAGCCCTGTGCAGGTAGAAAGGCTGCAAGCGCCCTTGAGGACTCTGACCAAGGAATGATAAGGAGCGATCGAGAAACTTGCAGGTGCTCTGAGGAGTTTGGATGTTTTGTTAGATCTGCATATTTCTTTCAGTGTCTGGCTTGCAGCAGAATTGTGCTGCAAAGTCCAGGTGTTATGTGCTTCAGCTGCTACCTGCATCTGCAGAGGTGAGCTGGGAACCAGGGAACCTGCAGGATTCCAGACCTGCGGAGGGGGCTTGGCAAGGAGGGGGCTGCCATCGGGCTTGGTGTGGCACCTCTGCTGTAAGACTCAGCTTCTGCAAAGGGGAATGGAGCCTGTAATGCTACAGAAGTCAAATGTGGATGTCTGCAGGGTCACTGTGCTGCTGGTCCCAGTGTGGAAACCACCAGTGACGCAGCCTGTCATTAGAACATGGGACTGGCCCTGAGATAATGCACAGGTTTAATGCAATGAGCAGTGGAGCCCATCTCCACTCACCTCTGTGCAAACACTGCATGCTAAACCCTTCACAATGCTTCACAAAACCCTCACTATTCATAATTTAAAAAAAAATCATCTTCCCTCTTGCCCAGAGGAGACTGGATGCACACACGGGAGGTGTGAAGGTCCAAAGGATGCAACATCAGAGCTGCCCAAGTGAGCATGGGCACAGCAAGAGATCCACGGTGCTGTGGGCTGTGCTGAAATCTGCTGTCAAGGGCCGTTCATCCGGAATAATGCCTTGGCATGGGCTGCCTGCTTTGTCAACACTTCCCTGTGCAGAGGCTGAGGTTACTCAATCTGGCTTTGCCCCATCTTTCATACCAACATCAACCTCTCTCTCCCTTCGCCTTCCCACCTGCCTCTGCCTGGGGTGAACATGTCCAGGATCTCTTGCTGAAAAGGGTCACTGGTAGCTGGCTAGCTGACCAAAGTAACATCCTAATGATGTGATGCGAAGGGGGAAGGCTTAGTTTTCCTCTGAATGAAAATGCAGAGTCTCCCTTAAAGTTGAAGTCGTGAATTTTGCCCCCTGACTAGGAGTGTAGGATCAAGTTCTCTGAGAGACAGGGAGTTTGTATGATGTAGTTCAAGGATAAGGAAAAAAAAAAAGAATGACAGGCCTAATTCATGCTCTTCCAAAATTATTATTATTTTTCAGCTAGGGAAGGAGGAGACAGGATGTGGTAGAAAAACATTTACAGGAGTTTGGCATGTAAAAACCTGAATGATGGATTAACAGCTTATGCCAGATTTTACCTGCCTTTAAGCAGGTAACATTTCTTCAAGCTCAACAAGCTCCTGCTTGCCTAGAGCTATACTTTTCTTCTCCAGATGAGTGAAGCCTAAGAAACTTGTGCAGCTTTCATTAGCTCCAACTTTCTCTCAAATGTTTCCTTCTGTGAGTTTAATTTCACTCAGAGAAGCAGTGGCACTTGGGAGGGATATATCTAAATCAGGATTCTTTTTTACTGTGGGTTTAGGTCTGGGGTTTTTTTTTCTGGGAGGTGACCTGAGCTCTCTGGGATGTGCAGCCGGCAGAGTCTCATGCACACAATCACAAGGCTAAGGGCAGGAGCTGGAATGCAGAGGATAAAGCAGAATGTAATCCATTCAGAGCAGTAATTTAAGGTGTGGGAGGTCTCCTCTTATGCATAAAAAGGTCCTGTCAGTAAATGAAGCAAGAATCTTTAGCCTGCAAAGCAGAGCTGTCTTTTGAATCTCTGGTTTCCCCTCTGCATTGTGTGCCTGTAAAAGACACATAAAGCAGCTCTTTCCCCCTGCTTGCTGTTGCAAAATGTCTACAAAACAGAGCAGGAGGGCAAATGGCTACTGCATGTGTTGGTAAGTGCACATCCTTCCCACTGCATTGGAAGTAAATGGTTCCTTTTCTGCCTTTTTTGGCATGTCCTGTGGTATCTCTCATAGGAATGGGAGTTTATCCTCCATGTCTTGCCTAATTTTCCCCTAGATGATTTTAGTTTTCCCACGGTAAGATTAAGCTATTCTATATACCATCAGTCCCATAATAGTCAGTGAACTTTAAGTGAACTCTAACATCTAGACTCAAGTCATTGCATTAAAACCTCCTAAGTTGATTGGATAGCTGAGTATTTTAATATTAATCTCCCTGCTAAATGCCTATATACACTGCACAGGCTTTCATGCAAATGTCTCTCCTTGGAGCACAGGGTGTCTGAAAAGGCCAACTCACTCTGAATGTGGCACAAAGTGATTTAGCAACATACCCTGGGAATAAAGTGAATTTGTCATCTGAACTGAAAATCAAAATGTGAGTAACTCCAGCCTGTGCAGTCCTGGAAAGCTGGACCTGGATGAGCCAGGAGAAGGGTCTGGGCTCCGAGGGGGTAAGGGAGTGCAAACTGCAGGGTGGTTTTAAAGACATTTCTCTTCCCTCCCATTCTGCAAACCATTTCCTTGGCATCCCTTTCTTTTCATCCTTTGAGCAGATTGTTGGTGTCCTCTGATTCCTGACAATGACATTTAAAATCTCTCCCAGTTTAGTGAAAAACCCAGACTCAGGAGAGTCTTGTTTTTTACTGCTTAGGCCCTCTCATCTGGGGGAGTGGTGTCCCGTGCTGCTGAGGCTCTGCACTAACACAGGGTCCCGTTATGGCCTGGCTTATGTAAGAAGTGAATAGTTTTGCTTTCAGTGAAAAGCTTTTCTTCACTTCAGCAACCAGCAGAGTTTCTCAGCCCCATCACCATCACTTGTGCCTTCTCTTCCCTCCCTCCAGTTCAGGTGGAATAAGGCAATGGGTGGGAACACACAGGGCCCAGCACTGGTTCTCCTGTGCCCCCTTTGTGGCAGAAAGGAAGGTTTGAGACACGACCTTTTGTACCCCCTTGGGCCCAGGGTATTTTCCCAAGAGGAAAATGAGTGTGTCTAGAGAGACAGCAGCACTGTTTGGCCCAGGCTCCCGCTCAACATGGGGAGCTCCAGCAGTGAGGGGTCCTCCTCCAGAGGGGATAGGGATATGCCAAACCCTACCTGTTAATGTGCAGGCTTAAAATTAACATCTATTCTGCTCTTAGAAACCCCAGTATTGTCTCCAGTACTTTTTACTCAGCTACGTAAAGAACCATCTCTGCAAATGTGAAAGGTTTAATTTCAGCCAGCCAAGGAGTGGTGTTGCCTTATAAATATTTTGGAAATTCCCGAAACTTAGATAAGGTACCAGAAAGCAGGTTGGGCCTGATGCAATGCCCATTTAAACTAATGGGATTTTTTTTTTTTTTAATATTGCTTTCAACAGGCCTTGGATCTGGTTGTCTGCAAGAGCTACTATGAACCAGCTTGTGAATCGAAGTTGGATGAAGAATTTCCTGCCTGCTCTATTTTGGTGAAGCAGCAAAGAAGGAGGGGGAACAGTGCTTTTAAAGAGATAACTATTAAAACCCATTTGGCTTCAGATGAAAGATGGCTCAGGCCTATCATTTTAAGTATGTGCAGGACATAGAAATTGCACTGAAACATTGGCAAGACCTGAACTCACATTAAAAAGCAAAAATGTCTTTGCCAATAAAAAGCAATTTAACAAGACACAGTGCAAGGAGGTAAAAAAGGTTAGGTAGTGCAATTCCAGAAAACATGAGAATTCTTCCTGGAATTAAAGAATATATCTGCGGATAATTTAGCTAGACAAGATCATTTATGCTCTGCTATGGATGGAATAAATAAGTTTAACTCCTCCAGTTCCCACAGGATTTGGGCTTGTGGTGGTTTGTGACAATGAGCAACAATATTTGGCACTTGGTTTATATGTATTTCTTGCCTCATGATTCCTTGTGTGAGGTTTGCCATTTGCCTTCATAATAACTCATTTTATGTAGTCTAGAAAGACAAAATGAGTCATGGGGGGGCCTCTATTTTCACTGGAGGTAGAATTGGTCAAGGCAGAGTAGATGTTCTTCATAGTGTAGATGAAAGAGGGTCTAATTTCCCCAGTTTCCTAAAACTCCACATCACCAGCCTGCACATCATCATCCTCCACAAAGTTCTGCCAAGTTTGGTTCAACTACAGCTGGGCTTGGTAGAAGTTCAAATCTTTTGAGTGAACACTGGTCCAGTTTGAGACACACCCAGATTGCAGAGCCACTGAAAAATCCCTTTGCAGCACAGACTGCATCTTACTGTGCACAAAGTTTAGGCTTGCTCTAGAGGAAGCTTTTTTTCCCCCCTAATTTAGTTCAATCCATCTGCTTTGCTCACTGGCTTGGGCTGATGGGAATGGCAGAGGTCTGGTTTGTGCCCACGGGGAGCCGCGGGGTGGGAGATGTCTCTGGAGAAGAGCCTTTCTCTGCAACGGGGTAAATAAACATGGCCAGAGGTAGGGCAGATAGCAGCTTCAAAATATGCCACATTCTCACAGCTCCAGGCTGTGAACATTGCAGCAGTTCAGCCACAGCTTTTGTTATACTGGATCCAGGAGATATGAGGATGCCCAGAAATTCCAGTTAATCTTGGGAAGTCTGAACGACATCATCTTGAGTGTCCCCTCAGATCCAGCTCTTCCACCATTGCTGCTGCTCCGTGTCAGGGCTCGGTGAGTGTCCCAGTGCCACGTGCCACCACGGCCCCGTGTCTGCTGCCAGGTGAGGACTGAAGTGCCCAAGGCACATTGTTCCTCCTTTCCTGTAACAGGCTCCAGGAGGAAGGGGAGGAAGTGACTAACGTGACTGGTGCACTCCAGCTGGAAGTTTAAGAGCATAATAAGACAAGAACTGCCATTTTGGGTAGTTCCAGCCCTCACAGGCCATACAGAGCCATATCCTGCTCCTGACAGTGGGCAGAGGTGGATACTCAAGGAGACCAGAGGCAACATGGCTCCATGGAGATGTGTCCCGGTGGATATTCACTGGTGTGCAGCAGGAACTGGGATTTATTTCCTGAGCTGGAGGGTGCTGTGGCCCTTGCTCAGGTCTCTGTGAGCACAGGGCCAACAAACCCCTTGAGGAAATCTGGATGGGTGCATTGTTCTGCAAGGGCTGGAACAGGAAAGCCAACAACTTTCCTGGAATTAAAATATAAATGAACACATTGCTTATAAAAAATACTTCCGAGATAAGTCATTTATAAACTGTAGAGAAGTTTATGACATATAAGGCAATCTGTACTGAGGCAGCTGTGAGAAATGCAATTAGCTAATTGGCAATGTTTCTCCTAATTGCTACTTTAGTAGGAGAGCTACACCAGTTAGAAAAGACATGGTGCTTGGCTCAGAACAAATTGGATCATCCCCAAGAGAGTTATTTCGGGTAGGAAGTGGGAGTTCCCCTGTCTCCAGTGTCATTAGGTGCATAGGGAAGCCTGTTACAAGCTCTTTGCCACCTGGGGAAGACACCAGCATCTGGCCATGGGGACGAGGCACAACGCCACCCTCTGAAGGGAACAAGTCAGGAGGAGCCAAGGAGAAAACAACCAGTTCTCAGAAAACAAGAGCTGTTTTTTAATCTAGATTTAACCTGGGTTCCCTCCGATCTGGGAATATTCTTCCCTTTAACACGTGTGCCATTCCCAGTGCCTGTCTATCCCCCAGGCTCTGTAGCTCAGACCAAATACCTAAATTGAGAAGTGGCATTAAAGTGTTCCGTGCAATAACTCACCAGGGAGGTTTCTGTCGGTAGGCATCAAAAGGAAACATTCAGCAGCACCAGTAGGAAAATAGCTGATCTCTAGGCCTTTTTATTGCTTGTAAAACTTTATTGGAGGTAGAGAGAGCAGGGGTAGATTATGTTTTCACTGTGAAATCACAGAGCATTATCTTAGTGTCAAAACAAAAATGAGTTCATTTCTCCCAAGATTAACACTTGGTATCAGCTGGAGCAGTATCTAGCACCTCAAGGAGATATTATTAGTTTCATTTTTTAGTTAAAGAATTCCCTTTAAAACAGTGTCTTCTGGAATTTACAGACCACCTCTGTCTGGAATGCTTGCACAGGGGTTATAAATAAAATTATTTGCTAAAAATGTTTCCTAGTACAAACAGGCTGGGCTTACCAATGTAAACACACTATATGTACGCATGCATATTTTAAATTGGTTACTGTGGTTCATTTAACATTTGCTTGAAAGATAACATGACATGAGTACATTATATATTTCTAACATTTTACTAGTGTGGAGTGGCAGTTAAAAACATTAACGAAATGAAGAGCTTTAATTCTCTTTTCACTTATCTATCCACAGACTCATCTAAGGACCTTACATTCATTAACATATTTCAGCCCGCCAATAGCACCTGGAGATGGAGAAGTTTCACAGATGGGTAAAACCCAAACTGGGCAGACAAGAACCATTCTGGGTGCATGTTGCTCAGCTGGGAGCTGAAATGGAGTTCTCAGAGGCCCAGCCCTGCGTGCCTTACAGAACACATTATGTCTGTTGTAGAGCTGGAGGAATTGATCACAACAGTTACAGATTGCTGCTCTCTAAAACCAGGCAAAAATGCTGTATCAGAGGAGTCCACATTAGATATGGCCCACATGGTTTTTCAAAGTATAGAGCTGAAAATGGAGAGCTAAGGAAAAGCAAAGGATTTTTTTTTTTCTGCAAAAGAATGCCACACATGATTTCCTTAATTTACTGAAACCAGTTACATTAATTCCCATGGTTTTGTGAGTAACTTTGGTGGGTTTTTTTGAAGTAAGAAAAATGTACAACAATTAGATTAGTTTCCTCTCTAACCTTGTAAAGTTGAAGTTATTGGAGAGATAACAGTACATGTACACTGTCATGTTTTTTCCTTTTTCATTAATTTTCCTCTTTATCTTGCCTTGTTTAAGCCTCTACCTCCAGAATTCCAGGAGCTTTAAGAAGCAGCATTAGTTTTACTTAAGGGAAGGTCTGCTGACTAAAGATGGGATCTTGTATAGCCATGAGCAATCAGAAAATAAAAGCTTTAAAATAATAATCAGTACACTGAATAAATATCAATCAGGACACTGTGGTAACATTAAAACTTTGCACAGACTCCGTGGTCCACAAGATGTGGGATGACCTCCTGCCCATTGCCTGGTTTCCATCCCAGACCCCATTTTCAGTTCTGCTGGATGATTCACAAATCTGCTGGATGGGCTCAGGGAGATTCCTGCCCCAGACTGTGCTACTTCCCTACATGGGAAAACTTTCAGCCCGTAGTTTTTGTTGTTTTCTCCTCTCATTAAGCAAAGATCTTAAAAAAAGGACCCCAACCCTAAATTTATTTGCCTTGCACATACAATGAAAGAGCCAAAGATTTATTTCTAGTTAAAGCAGTGGGTACTGGAGGCAGCAGAGCTTTGCTAGCTTTCATTAGCTGAGGAGCTGGCTTGATGCAATCACATCATACATGCCAATAAAACTGAAAGGTAACCAGCTGTTTTATTCCAACTACTCTGAGGGGGATTTTTATTTTTCCTGGAGGAATTTTGCAATGTATGATTTTTAAAAATTACTTTTATATGTAATTAGTATAGCAATAAATATTTTTCTGAACTGCAACTCTTCCTCTAATTTTGGTTTTCTAGGCAAGTCTAGCCAAGTCATACCAAAGAACACAGCATTAGAAGAAAGTTATTGCAACAAAGCTGAAATCAATGTCAACAAAATAATGCCAGTATCATTCATAGAAGCAGAAATGCATAGAAATTTCCTCTTACATCTTGAGAAATGTATTTGTAAGAAACTTTAGGTTTCAAATTTTATTTTAAACGTTTTATAGAGGACTTTTAAGGTAATAGTGAAAACACTATCAGCTTAAGAAATCTGAGTCAGCTCCTTATATGAATAAATTTCATCCAGCATACACAGCATGTCTTATTGCAAAGGAAAGTGATCCTTAATACATTACATGCTACTTTTCATTTGGAAAGAGACAAAAGAAGCTGATGGCCAAGCACATCTATTGTAGTAATGCTCACACACGGCTCCACTGTGCACACTCTGAAGGACAAGAGTTCCTCTGATTTACACCGGAAATTCACTGCTCTGGGGTGTGCAGGGACAAGCAGACAGAGAAGCAGAGCAGTGTTTCAGAACTAGCACGGGTCTCACAGACCGTGGTGGAAAAGCAGCTGAGAACTCCCGCAGCACAAGGGGTGTGAGATGTGGGAGCAGTGCTGGCTGGAACAGCCCCTCTGAGGGAACACGGTGTGGTGGGAGAGGACCTGCAGTGGGTCAGACACAAAGGACCATCCTGTCCCCTGCTGTGTCCTGCAAGCTCCCACACAGCCAGGGCAGAGCAGGGCACTGTCCTTCCTCAGTGCCCCGTCAGGTTTTGGGGGCTCTGGGACTGCAGTGAACCTCGGTATTTAATGGCCACCAGTGGATGGATCCTCTGTCAGCTCACTGAACTTTATTTTCAGGGTCTGCAGTCTTTGTGTGGCACTAGGGACTTGTTTCTGTATTTGATTATTAGCACAGAGAAACTGCAGATATACCAAACTTATTAGCTGATCCAAGGGAAACAACTCCTGAGCTGTAAATCATCTCTTCATGATTTAAACAGGACAAAAGAGGCGCTGAAACAAACCAAAGCACTGCAAAGACTTCCCTGGACAGCACTTTCAAGACATCTCCATCTGTGACCGTCCAACGACTTATGTTAGAAGAGATTAAAAAGTGTTTGCCCATAAGAGAGAATCTCTGAAGCTGCTTTGGATGAGCACTTGGTCAGGGTGGTCACATTGCTGAGCTTTGTGGGCAGGAGTCCACGCATCAGCTAGGACCCATCTGTAGCTTGAAAGGTCACAACCCTGATGGGATCTGTGCCACTTTCTGATGTCCAAGCTCCAAATGATCTCAGATTTCACTGACACAAGCCTGGCAAACAGAATGGTTCCTCTCCTGTGGGCTAAATTTGAAAAAAAGGGAAAAAATTGACTAATTTTGAATGATAGGCAAAGATGCATATAGAGAAAATTTATAAAGATAATGAAAAAGTTTGTTTTCCAGAACGTTATGAAGTCTTTGGGTGTACAGAGAGCTTTCTTTTTCCTTCTCAGCCATTAAAATCCATTAATTCAAGACCTCAGGATCTAGAAGCTGTAAGTAATTAGGCATTGACCGAAACAAACCATTTTGCTGCTGTGTCTATTGTGTCAGCAACATTCACATTAATGCAGAAGGACCCACGAGAAGAGCTGATATGGTCAATAAGTCATGAACTGAAATACTTTCTTCTTGCATAATTGCTCCTTTATGTTATGAATTTGCATTTTAATAACTCTCTAATTATTTATTTACTTGGTATTGTCCATGGTATGCAATTTAAGGTGTTTTAACTGCACATTTAATTGACTGTGCATAACAGCTATTGGTGAAATACATGTAATTAGGAAGACTATAAAATGTGTATTACCTGTAAGTAATAGTCACTGTTCTATTTCAGGGCTCTTTTTAAGGAAGATTGCAAAAGTAATTAAAAAAGTAATCTAGTCTAATCACAAGAACTTTCATATTTTGAAGTGCCTTCATTTGCAAAACAGGGGGAAAACAAGACCTCCAAGAGCTAAATCATTTTGATCTCTGTTTATATCAGTGTGCTTGTTTTCCATGAGACATTCCAATGGGCAGAGCTTGGCTCGCCAGCCTGGACTTCCATCCTTAACTGACTGTCCTTGCTATTGTAGTCTTAATTCAACCTTTTAATACTACCTGAAATGCACTTACTTGTGGTTGAATGAATAATAATTGCAAGCTCCTTGGCATCAGACACAGTCTACCTTAGTGCTACTTTGCTGTCTGGAAATTCCAGTTCCTGGCGTCAAGGGGCTCCAATCACTTCCACAATTTCTAGAAATAGCTGTGACCTGCTTTTTTGCACCATTTCTCTCCTTTCAGGCTAACCCGAGCTCCTAGAAACAGAACCCTATTGAAGCGTGAGCTTTTTTAGTACTTACTGCTTGGTAACTTCGTTTTTCCGATTTAATTACAGGTTTCGTGTTTAGAGTACGAAGAAGGACATCTTGTAAAGGCACCTTTTCATGTGTGGACAGACCATAAAAATGTAGGTAGGGGCTTCTTTTCCACAGTGGCATTCAGAAATGCCTCGCTGCTCTGTTATCAAGCAGACCTGTTTAGAAAAGGAAGAAAAAAGAACCTGAAGTGCAACCAACTCCTACTTGGTTACCTCAAACCAGGCACTATTTGGTCGTGTGGGACCAAATGTCAGGCTGGACAAAGAAGGCAAGTTTACAGTGAGTTAGGCTATTGTGGAGACAGAGGAGGAATAAAAACACTGTGGACAATAGTGACATTTCTGTCAGTCCAGTGGGTGCAACACACCCACTTGTTTATTCTGAAAAACTTGTGGGGTGCAAGCTCCTGTAGCTGGCACAGCTGTGATTAAATCCCACTGCAGCATATATGAGCCATTAGTGTTCTTATTGTTAATAACTGCCATTTTGGGAGTCAGCCCAGGTGAAAATAATTTAATTAAAAATTGCCCTAATTAATGTGATTATTGCACCAAATAAAGAGGACAACACATGAATGATCCTCTGAATATACTTTTTCGCCTCTTCTATTGAAAGATTTAGTATTTACTGACTCAGTAAATTACTGAGTCATTAATTTATGGTTGGAGGATGAGAAAGTTATTTTCAATAGAATTAAATCTACAACCTGCTGATGTAAGGAACTCCACATGAGATTTCTTCTGCTGTAAATCAATCAGTTTCTCCCAGTTCAGGGCCTTGGAGCACCAGCTAAACTTTTATACAGTAAGGGCACAAGGACTGTTTATTTTTCTTCTAGATAGGGCAGATGGTGCCTGAGTCAGCTCAGATGAGGAGCTGGAGAAGAGGTAGGATGAAAGAACAGGATAGGGATGCTAATAAAACCCCTTTTACACAGGACCATGGACCACTTGGCAATGTGTGCAGGCAGACAGGGATATTCACATTCCAAACACACTGACTCTTTTAAAAATAATGCATTTATTTATTTATTTCGTGGTATCAACATCATCTTATTTAGCTTTGCCCTATAAAGGTATTTACCATGCTAATCCCATTAGGCAGGTAAGATCCCTGTCAGAATTCCTGGGCAAAGCTAATCACCACTCCTATTGTTCCACTGCTTTTGATTGCCTAGGAAGCAAGAGTCAATAGACTCAGATACTGAAATTTAAGACTTAATTAGATCCTCACACCTTTGGTCCGGAGCATCCTGGAGGTATTAAACTTTTAGGTGCTTATTCTGATGACTCACAAGAGTCTCACTGTTCCTTTGCAATGAAGATTCCCCTACAACACAAGTACAGTACAAACATCTGCTTAAAACAGAGCTGTGACTCAACTGGTAGGAAAACAGGTAAAGCATGGGGAGTGGGTGGGATCTGTCTGGTTGGGATTTCCTCTCATCTGTAAAAAAATATTGTTTCCATTTGTTCTTTCTGGAAACCTTTCAGAAGAGGACTCAGGAATTTAAAGAGAAAAATGCATGCACTTGGAAAAAGCTGGACAAATTTGGGAATCCTTCTGTTCCCACAGGCCTGTGTTTACTGATCCAGCCAGGATGAGGCTGGAGTACCAGTGAAAGTGCTGGCTCATGACCCAGGTGCTTGTTAACGTCTCTGTCAACTCAGTGAATTAACACACCTTTCCCTGCTTTCACGTGTGTGACCACAGGGTGATGTGCTCCAAGGGCAGTTGTTTTGAAGTGCACACGTGTTTTGTGTAGTTTTCCTTTTAGCAAATGTACCTATCTATTTCATATCAAACCCAACTGTGTTTTCTTAGGCCCTCTTTAAAATGTTGTGCTGACAGGGGATTGGATGAGTCTTCCATTTTCATTTAATGCCATTTATATTCCATGGGTAGCTTCCATAATCTGGTGTCAAAATCATGCAAGAATAAGACTGGCCCTACAATTAGATCACATTCAAGTTAGTAAGTCCACCAAAGTGGTCTGAAGATTGCAAGGTAAAAACTTAATACACATGAAATCCTGTGCAGGTCAAGCAATAACTGAATAGGAATTTATTTCAGCAAAGTCCTGAGGAAGGACCTGAGTGAAGGTAAAAGTTCCTTCTAGATGAGAGCAGGGCACAGAGCTAATGCTGCTGGACTTGCTGGAGGAATAGAGATCTGTTCCTGTGGATAAATCCCAATAATGAGTCAAGGAAGTTCATCAAGAAAACACCTAATCAGTTAAAGGTTAATGCCTTGCTGCTCATGAATAAATAAAAATAAATTTACAAAAGAAGTTTTAAAAATTGCAAACACATTCCGGCTTTCCCAAAATTTCAGTTTCCCAGTAAGGTCATAGCAAATATTTAGTTCTGCTTTAGTATTTGTAACGACTCCTAAAAGTGCTGGGCTAAGACGAAAAAAAAAAAGGCCAGGTGCTGATGGAGAATTTGTGGCAGCTGCTTTACAAACCATTTTGATACAGAGTGTTTTAGAGGGAGGGTTGCAGGAGATGGAGTGGGTGGCTTCAGCCAGTCTGTCTCTGAAATGGTCTGACAGAGCTGTATGAGAGGTGCAGCTTTGTTGTCTCCATGACGAGAGATAAAATTTCAATTGTAACTACTACCTCAAAAAAGCACCAGTACCCCCCTTTTCCTTGGAATCTCATGTCTGATACACCTGAAGGAGGAATCTCTTTGAAGGTCCATCAGTGAGGAAAGCTGTGGCACTTCTTATCATGGCTGGACTGCATTTTCAAGGCAAGGGAAATTCCAGTGAAACTTCAAGATCCATCAGGGTGGTTTAGCTCTTATTCATCACCCTCCTGGCATCCAAGCTTGAAATTCTTAGTGTGATTAGTGCTGGGGAAATGATTTTCATCCTCCTCAGCTTTGCTCACAGCCCCTGGTAAAGTGCAAGGCTTGATGATGGAGAGGAGAGGGCTCACTAAAAGCTCCCCTGTTTACAGCAGTGGTGAAATGGCAGAGCTCTGTCCTCAGCTTGAGATTTCATGGCACATAAATGTCCTTTTGCTCCGTGGCAAACAGAGCCAGAAGAATTGCATACATCCACAACAGAAGCGCTGAGAAGAGGGAACACAAAACTTGAACTATTGTGGCAGAAGTCCGGTCAGCCAGGAGGAATGCCTGCGAGCATTCTGACATTGAAGTTCTAAGTAATTCCATTTTTCCATAAGGTCGCTGGCATCTGGTGTGTTATTAAGTAACTCAGTAGAGATCTGTTAAATGCATAACCTCCCTGCACAAAGGATACATTCTTTCACTGGATTTCTCCCTTTAACCCGTACTTCCCTTTGATACTTGCCTGCTCCACGGTCCCAACCATGATTTTGCAGACTTGGTTGAAGCATTTCAGTGGGGCAAATCACCCTATTTACTCCCTGGCATCCTCATCAGTTTACAGTCAGAGCCTCCACTGCTTTCAGGGTGGAATTCCCCTTTGCTTTCCTGCAAATCCTTGGACTTGTTTCATAAGAGATATTTCACTCCAAGAGAACAAACTTCTGACAAAAGGTAAGGATTAAGGGTGGTCAGCCATGGCAGGTGACCATAATAGTAGAAAAAGAAAAAGGTTAAGCAGGTTGTGTTTTGTTCCCACTGGAGTATCATGGAGGAGGGGGATAGCATTCAGAAAAAATGCAAGATAATTGTCATGAGGAAAATTGTAGGGAATAACTGCTAATAAACTCAGTTTATTGAGTTTTACTTATGAGATACTGTAGAAGATGCTAGAGGTGTCACTCTGATTTGGATTTAAGCAGGTCACGAGGGTTTATGGAGGGCTGGGTTCAGCAGTGTTGCTGTAGCCTCTGTGGACACTATTACAGTGTAAGCAGAGCACAACCTTGCCTGAATCTGAGGTTTCACTTTGGGCTGGGTTGAAAGTAAATGCCAAAAGGATGATATTGATTTAGGATTAGCTTTGCCACATAGATAAAAGCTCTTGCAGCCAGGATGGGTCAATTAGCATCAACTCAAGTATCCCCCAGCTAAAACCTTCCCTTGCACGGGAAAAGACAAGCACAAGACCCTGACAGGAATTACTGCTTCAGCACAGTCAGTAGTAGAGTGCTTGTGTCCTCAGCTTTTATCTATTTTTCTTGCACAAGTCTTGCAACAAAGACGGACTTTGGATTTTACAACATTTTCAACTCCCAAAGTCTTTTGGGCATGGCATCCACCATCATGGCAACAGGGAAAGAAAAGCTGTGGATCCCAGTATCAGCTGGCTGTGTCAGCGGCAGCTGCTGTCAAACCAACAGAGGAGCAGACGTCGCATGAGTGGCAGCTCAAGGCTTGGTTTTTCCTGAGCCAGGGAAGGCAGGATGCGAACACTCAGCACTTGTCTCGTCCTCTTCCTCACAGGAGGTAAAGCTGATCTCATTGTCACGTGCACATTGTGAAGAGGGAGAATGTTAAAACTGTACAGTCAGTCATCTGTAACAGTGACCCCAGGAGTGGAGCTGGCTCTGAATAATGCAGTCCTTTAGTACCTATCTTAATACAAATTTTGCTGATTTGGCTGGAGAAGGAACAAAATTAAGATCATTAACATAAAATATAGGGAAAATAAAGGAAGGCTCTTTTGCAGCCCCATAGTCCTACTCCTTTCAGTTGCTACAATAACCAATATTCTAGATGTTTCTAAGAGTTATCTCCTCAAGCATTAAATTAATCATAAAAAACCCCCACAAAGTTAAACATATACCTGTTCACAGCGAAGGTCTGAATGTATCCATAAGTGATGTAGGGAGGGAACTGTGCAATTTACTGTAACCTTGGAGTGACTGGAATCAGCTTGCTCAGTGCCTTTGCGTGCTTTTCCATCAGCATGGCACATTTCCTCCATGACAAATCTTGTATTATCCCATGTCTGCAGCATCTTCTTCATTTCACCACAGTCCAGGGGTTAATACTTCCAGTTGCAATGCTCCAAAGACCTTGGTATAAGGCTGTGGAAGTGAAAGAGATCCTTTTTACCCACTTCTCTACGGTATAAATATCTTGATCTCCCTGACACTTGTTTTAATAGAATATTTGATTTTTTGTCACTCTCATGTGTGTTGCAGACCCAGCTAATGTGAAAATCTCTGCTTCCCCAGAAGGAAGACCCACCTTCCGGGACTTTATCTTAACCAGAAATGATTGTCTGGGTTATTCAGAAACCTTTATGTAAATAGCACTCCTGACACATATCTGCATAATTAGAGTCCCTCATGAATATGATATCCTGTGGCTTAGGATAAAGTATTAATTGATTTATGCAATATTTTGAAATCCCGCTGGAATGCAGTTTATGTCCAATGAGTTTCTCTTTGTTTTTTACTCCTTGCATCGTGTTCAGATAAATTAATCACAATCCTATTAATCAATGTTTCCTTCTAATGAGCTGGTGGTCTCCAAAATCCATAGCAGCAGCAGTAGGTACCCAGAGAGCTTTGACTTGTACCCTCTTCTGCAGGGCATATGTAATTTGCTCATTTAATAATGATTTTAAAATGTTTAAAATCTAAACAAAACAACAAGTTCCTACTCTTGTATTCAGGTGTGAGTTATCCATCTTTCGTGATGAGACAGGCATAACAATTATATAAGCCCTTGGGCTAGTATACATGAGCATTAAAGTGAATTATGACAAGATCAGACTGCTAAGGAAAGCCACAGTTATTTTGCAGAAATGGGGCCAAATTCTAGTCCCCTGAAACCGGTCATGATGCTACAGAAGTCAGCATTCAACTTCCTGCAAAATGTGCTCCATGCAGCCTAATGTAAACTCGAGGTTTTAGTGCTGTTGTATTTGTACGTACACAAATTTATACGTATGCTGCTGCCAAGATAATAGCACTGAAACAAGGTGGTAATTTTTCAGTGTTACATTGCAAGTGCACCTCTAGTACTCTGTGAGACAATGGGAACAAAACAAGAGATGACTTGAACACACAGATTTAAAATACGTGTGGTTTCCAAAAGCAAAGGAGAAATGGTGTAAGCGAGAGAATTCTACAGCTACAATAGTTTGACCAAAGATCAGAGAAGTCAATGGGAGCCTTTCCATTTTTCATTCAATGAGATTTAGATCAGATCCCTTTGGGGACTCATAATGAAGTTTATTTCCATTATAAATATACAGTTGATACGTCAAATTTTACTACCGTCATGAGAAAAAGATTACACACAGAGTCACAGCCCAGCTGAAATTCACTTGAAAGAAAATTGCATTAAGTTACTATTGCCAAGTTCTAAAGGGACTGACATTTGACATGAAAAACATTCATACTTCTTAGATACAATCACTAAATTTTATTCTTGCTGTGGTGATCAGTCTATTGCACTCATTAATGAACAATCTGTTCCTCTTAAAGATTGATCCTTACTGATCTTTTCCATATCTTCCTCCTGATCTCAGCATATGACTTGACAGGAAGAAAAAAAATTATATATTTTTGCACCAAAATAGCCAGCTGCTAGTGGAGTTTGGATAGGTGCACTAGTTGCAACCAACTCATTTTGAGGTAATTTTTTTGGTCTTTTATAAATCAGCTGCTTTTTTTTCTTTTTCTAGGGAAGACAAAGCATTAGTGCAAAAGGTAATAACTTTTTTACAATCATAAACTAGACTGTCTGATTTACGGCTTTCTTTCTCTGGGTGTTATATTTACATGAACCAGATCCTACTTCAGGATCAACCACAACTTTTGTGAAGACTTCTGTACTTAAAAAGTGAACAAACCCAGCCAACATGTTATTAATTACACAGAAAATTAGTATGGAAAAGAGTCTTTGACAATATTTACATCAGAATTGTTCTTTCCTGTTTGAAAAATGAAGTGATCGACACCCTTTCACCAAGCACTCAAAACTCGGAATTTTCAACCATTTCCACTCATTATAAACATAACTTGGTTTTGGTGGGTGGAATTCTCATTAGTCTCAGAACTCTCTGGTGTGTTTTGCTAACTGAAAAACAAAGTTAAAATCTCAGCAATGTGAAAGCACGTTCGTTTATTTTCCCAAATGACCCTACTGGAATTCTCTCCCCTAATAAAAAACGCTCTCATAGATATTGGTAAGTTTCACATGCCCCTAACTTTGAGAGATACCATTCATTTGATTCTAAATCACTGAGGTCTCCCTGTATTTCATATCCTCCCATTACTGTATGCACTGACAGGTTGTAAAGAGGATGGAACAGAATGAAGTCTAGGAAAGAAATTCAGCAAAGAGATGAAGGAGTGTTTTTTATCTGTCTGTCTCCTGAAGTCTTCAGATGGTGACTAGATGCCTACAGATAAGAATTTCTTAATCAAGGATTTAGAGAACCCTGTAGTTAAATGACATTGAGTGAGTCATAAAGTAGATCAGTTCATCTAATGAAATCTTCAATTGCTGGAATATACATCCCTCTGAATACAGAGAATAATTTTCCAGGAGTCAAAGAACAGATCTTTCTAAATCAAAGATCAGATCTTTCTAAACCAGTCATTTCAGTGGGAAGAAGAGCTTCGGGGGACCTACATGGCATTCTTAAAAGTCCTAAATGTTAGAGCTGACCTAGGGCAATGTGACAGAAGACACTGGCTGAAATTGTGTCTCCAGTGAGCCCAAGAGGCAGTTTGAATTCAGTGTGGCCATGTTACCACCCAGTGTGTCAGTGGGAAAATTGCCAGTCTAAACCAAGAGAAAGCAATGTATTTAACCCCAGGAAGATATTCCAGTCCTCAGACCCTCATCTCCCCTCAAACCATCCCTCCCAAGCCAAAGATATGAGCCAAATGGAGAGTGCCACCAGACTTACAGGTCTGTCAAGGTAAGATGTGTTTGAGGCAAGTCTCAGCAGAAGACAGGTGTCAGGCAGGGAGGTCTTTTTTTTTTTCTAATACATAAACTGGATAGCTAAGCATAGGAAGTGAGGCCTACGGCCATGAGATAGGCACTGAAAAATTACATAGATTGGGCAAAATAAAGTTCATCAGTGTGTTCACAACATCACAGCAAGGTTGAGATTGGAAGGGACCTCTGGATGTCACCATGTCCAGCCCACCTGCTCAAGCAGGGTCAGCTAAAGCAGGGCTGTGTCCAGATGGTTCTGTTTCACAGAGACATCCAAGGACACCCTTCACTCTTCACCATCAAAATCCAATGATGGTACAACCAGACCATTTTTCTAGGTGCAAACGCTTCCCCAGCTCACTCAGAACTGCTGTTTCTCACTCACTCATGGATCTCCCAAGAGGAATTGCTTGATGTGAAGGTAGCTCATAAACTCACAGTTGTTATGAGAGCCAGGGTAGAACGTAATTCTAGTTACAGGAAACAGGAGGACGAAGGGGGGACTTTTGGACTGCTTTATTGTAATTCAAGTAGACTTCTAAGATATGAGAAGTCAGCAATCACGTCAGAGGTTGCAGGAGCTTCCATACCATTGCACATCCATATTTCTTTGTCCTTGTGCACAATGTGGGAGAAGAGCAGCCAGAGGTAAAAGTGACAGAACCAGGAGGAGGAAGAGAGCTGTTTACTGGCTCTGGTTTGTCTCTCCCTCTTATCAGATCTTAACATCATAGTAGCAGCTTCCACAGCAAACTCTTTTCAAGCCTGACTCCCTAGAGATGGGAAATTTCAGACACAGGAGAGCAGCTAATGAAGCAGAGGAACAGCATTCTTTGGCTGCAGGAAACTGCGTGGGATCCCTCCATGGCACAGCCTGGTTTCCTTTGCCTACAAGCCTGACAGGTCCCCTGAGGTGATGGAATAGGTTAATTTGTCATTTGTTATTAGGTAAATCCTGACAAACATTAAGACTGTGCTGTGATTGATTGATGGGCACCTGTCTGTGTTTTTTTCTAACTGGCCAAATTCCTCTGCTGGATACATATTTCAAACTGATAAAAAAATCAATCCCCTATCCAACTATTTCATGCTTGTAGACATTCCAAAGAATGACACTGAATGAACTGAAGATACTGGGGACACAATTTGGCGTAACAGAACATAATTGCTCTACTGAGATTGTTCCAGTTTTACATCCACTTATGAACTACGACAGAAATCTGTCCACTCTTAAGATTTGGATTATTATTTTAATCTTTTTCTTTTTTGCTTGACAACCAGCTTTTCCATCATTTTAGATGATATTTCCTGTTTTAATCCATCCAGGGTACAATTGTGTGTTCTTTTCCTTGCAGTTCCCAGGGCAGATGGAAGAAAATGGGCATCAGTTTAGATCGTCTGTGCCAGGAAATATATAATAATGCCGTCATTCTTAAGACAACTCTGCAGCAGCAGGCTCAGACAGCTACAAAGTAGAGCACATGCATGGATTTGTCATCCTGCCTTACTCTTAAACAACATTGGCTTCTTTGTCAATTGTGAGGAAACGAGGGGGAAAACCCCTTGGAGATGAGCCACAGGTTTATTTGTTCCTGAGCTCTGATAGCAATGTTGGCTGCAACACAATCCTTTTTTTAGAAAGCAGAGGTGAGCATCTTGTGCAACTTGTTCAGAAAAGTCAACAGATGTGTTTGACAAATGCACTCTCTTGACACATTTTAACTTGCGACACCCAGGGACAGGATGTGACCGTGTAAATCTCATGTTCCAGACAGACCATGAGTGCTGTTACCTGTTCCCACTTCTGGTGTGAAATAAAAGCCATCAAGTATGGGAATGATCCATGGGCAGGAGTGCCCTACCACACTGCTGGCACAGAGTGAAGCAAACCTTGGGGACTAAGTGAGCAGAAACATCTTTTCTGCTCTTCTGCATCAACGTCCACCATTCTGTGGTGGTGAACATCTGATTCTACCCAAACAAATTATTTAGTAAGACTGTGTCTTTTATCAAGTTCAGCTGAGTGTGGCAGGTCCTGCTGAGAGGGGGCCTTTTACTCCATCTCCTTCTTTTTCACAGTACTCTGAGCTTGAAGAGATTCACCTCTACCTTCATCTTGTGGCTCTGTGGACCTCAAGTCCTACTGGTTCCCACAATGTCTGTTTCCAGTGTGCCAGTGGGAAGAAACTGCCTGGAAAAGTCCCATTATTTAGTGTTTTGGATTTTTCAGCATTTCTGCCTTCATCAAGTATTTGAGAGATATCATGAAAAAAGTTTATTTCTAATTGCAAAGAGAGATGTCTTTTATTGGTAGATCCTCTGTTTCTCAGGCCCTGTGTGAGAAACAAAGTCTAGTGCTAAAAGATGCCATTTAGGTGGTTGCATTCCCCATCCTTACCAGTCCCAGAGGCTGGCCCGTCCACAAACAGCCCAAATCCTGTCACAGGGACGCACAAACAGCACCTGAGGAACTGTATTTACACTGAGAAACACACACAGCCTGTCCAAGCACTTCATGAGGGGGATGGGAATATTTTCAATGCCTCCCAGCAAGCATATGTTAAGAGGTTTGGTAACCCAATATGATTTCTGAAATGTACAGATACATCTGTGTCGACCCCTAATGAGAAAGCACCTCTGAAGCACTGCAACAAAACACCTGCAACCTGTGTGACTTTTATATTGCCTTTAGATAATCACATGCTCCCTTCTTGGAATTCAGCTCCTGTTAAAGTCAGAGGCAGCACTGAAGGTCCATTTCCAGACCTCCTGGTTCAAGGGAGGGTTCTGTATCATGCCCCATGGCATCTCAAGAGAAGATGAGTGCCACACTAAATGCATTTAATAGCACAGGTAGCTCAGAGAACATTTGAGGAAGAAGGACGGCTCTTGTGCTGTTGCTTTTTCACCACAGATGTCCCCAGCAAGAGTGCCCAGAGCTACCAGAGAACCCTGTAAAGCAGCTGAGGCCAGTTGCCAATATTTAGGCATAATTCAGGTCACCACATACTAAAAAAAAAGCCCAGAATAAACTGCATCAACTGCTACCTCTTCCCCTTGCCCAGCCTCTCCTGGACCCCCACAGCACAGTGTCAGTGGAACAGCGTCTGTGGTGCTCCAGAGCTCCCTCCCATCAGCTCCACAGCTAGTCCTAGCCCCCATTTAACAGATTAAAACAAATAATCACAATAGGGCGTTAATAGCTAACTAATTAAGGTTTAGAAACACCATCAAAACCATCCCAGAGCTAAGAAGCTTTCCATAGCTTAGGTTTGGAAAAAAGGTTGACACATGAACAATGTTTAGGTTCTAATCCTCCTCTATCCTGTGCTCAGTCTCCGTGAGAGAAACATACCTCTGCATCTCTCTTCTCTTTTAGATTGTATAGTTCTCCTCATTAATCTTATATTTTTCCTCGGGCGAGTCCAGCTCTGTTCCTGCTCAGCCTCAAGGCTGGGACCCTGGAAAATACCTTCTGAATTTTCAACAAGTATTTGTATCCCTCATCACAGTTCTTATTCCTCTCTTCCCTTAGGAAACATAACTCATTAAAGATCAAGAAGAGCTTAACTCAAATATAGGTTTTATTTATAGAATTTCCCCTTCCTCTCCCTCCCCATCTCCCCTTCATTTTTCTCAGTGTATTTTATTTTCACCAGCTGGACTATCCTCTCAAAAACAACTTTCCAACTCCATCAATGTTAAAGGAGTTATCCTGCATTCACAGGAAGAGTAAAGATCTCAGTTGTATATCTCTTTATCACTTAACCAGGAAAAGGTACAATTTACAGGTTCTCCAGTCTTTCAAGCTTTCCTTAATAAGGAGTACTTGTGCTTGTCACAAAAAGGCAACCTTAGGATTATACAAGAATAAAACTTTTCTTTGTCTTTTCTTCCAGGTGTCCATATGTCTGCAACGGGGAATCTGGCCAGCTCACAGAAACTTCCTCTCCTCCAAGAACTGCATACTGAGGCAAATTCCCAGCTTATTAAAAAATAGTTCTGTTATTTTGCCATCTTGTTTGTTCTGCAATTCCACTGTATTTTTCCCCTCTCTCTTTTTTTTTATTTTTATTTTTTAATTATGCCTCTGGCTTTTGAAGGGAAAAAAAGAGGAAATGGCAAAGAAAAAACTCCGAGAAATTTTTAAACATATCTTTATTTTGGGCTTTGTATCACTTTCAAACTTCTGTAGGAATTGATAGGAACATCCCAATATTTCAATGCTATTTGTCCAGTGAAGAGATGTTTGCATGAAGAGAAACTTTAAAAAAAACTGTAAAGATCTGAAAGTACGTTATAAAGCTTCTCTTCAGCTTCTGACAGAAGTGCCTTAATTTCACTGCTGCTTAAGTCTTTTCCAAAGTAAATGAAATCAAAGCTGCAATGGCTAAAACTTGAGTAACTGTCCCAGAGTTCCATGTGGTCCAAATACTCAATTTCAAAATTTAGCTTAGTTGTTTTAGTTTTCCTGAGTGATCCCTAAGACAACTTTTCAATTCAGTGGTGGATTTTTTTTGTTTTCTTTGTTTCTTTTTTCACCTCGTCTTTTAGCTTCCTAGATTTTGTAGGTAAAAGCCAGCTATGTTGAGATCCAGGAAATTGGTCCTTCAAAGTAAAGGAAAATGTTTTGGTCTGTGGCTTCGTTCATGAAGACACAGAACTGACCACGACAAGGTATTACATATTTTCAGTTTTACTTCATCCTTCATTACTTTTTGAAGGAAATGATCGACATACAGAGAGCAAAATGCCTTATATCCTTTCTTCTTTGAATGCTGTAAGAGAGTTCTAGCTTCTTTTTTCCTAAAATACACTTGTGAAAAAATTGAAAAGACAAAAAAAATTAAAAATGGAAGAGACAGTGCAATGTTTGTTCATGAATCATGAAAATAGTACCCAGACTGCAACACAGCACTGTTGCATAGCTGTTCGCAACCTCTCCTAATTGAATTTTGCAATGCAGTTTCACAACGCGGCTTTCTAAGGCTTCGTTTGTAAGGATCCTGTTCCTTGGTGTTTTAAAATCCCAGTTAGGCTTTGGAGAGGAGGCTTTCAGTTCTGCCTGCTCCTGGCCTTTCATAATCTTCCCCTGGGCTGCCTCTGCTCCGGGCCCCAGGCTAAGCCGCCATCGCCCAGCTCATCCCGGGACGGGGTTTGAGGGAGGGAGTCGCACCTCCCAGTCCCGACACATTCCCATCCCTTGACACCCCACAGCAAACCAACAGCCTGGTGCAGCCCCCGACAGCCTTCGGTGCCTCCTCACGGCACACTGGTGATGGTTTTGACGCGGCCTCTGTGTTTTTCCTTTCCTGCCACGGCAGAGCCACAAAGCCTCCTGTTCTCCGGCAGAAAACCTGCTGTTTTGGTAAACTTTTCAACCCTCCCGCCAAGCTGTAATGCTGAGCAGCGGGGAGGGCTCGTCGTGCCTTTATGGCCTGAGTGGGTTCAACGTAGGGCTGGGAGTACAAGTGTTTATGGCAGGGTGAAAAGCAAGAAAATGAAAGGGTTGTAGGGAGAGGTATGATGTCACCCAGCTCACAGCCTATTTCTGGAACTAAGCTGTGAAACCCATGATACATTTTGACACATAAATGTTGCCAAGCAAAACTGATAATATAATTGTTAATAGGGTCACAGCCAACTGTTTTTCAGATAAGGAGTTAAACTCTTCCATGCAATACAGTATTTGTGGAACGTAGCACCTTGTTGGTTCCATGCTTTCATTGGCTCTGGGATTACTTACTATCATATTTAAATAAAAGGACTAGATTATTGGGTACCATAAGAACAATGGACTGCTTATGGTCTTGCAGCATTTATCTTGAGTCAATACAAAAGTTTTGAGTTCCAAAACCTATGTCAAGGGCAGTGAAACAAGGGCCACATTCAGTGAACTAGTGATTTGTTTATTTTTTAATGCATATTTAAGTATCTTATTTTGAGGACTCAGATATACTTAGATTATTCAGTTAAATGTAGCCTAATTTTCAAAAAAAATTTGTGTCTCTCTGAGGAACAAAATCTGATAGAAAATATTAAAGGTCATTATGTGTAATTTGTTCTAGATAAGACTAATGATCAAACAACTTCCTCATCTCTGCCACAGCACAATTTCCCCTGAGATAGAGGTCCATTTTTGCATCCTTCATGCAAGCTTTGTTCCTAGGAGTTTGACAGGGCTCCACAATGTAATTACAGAGTGATTAGAAGTAAGTAATACCAGAAAAGAAGAGATACTTTATAAGTGCAGATATGGAAGGGAAGGGATGGCTTCAGATATGAAACAGAGACTGTAGCCCAGAGACATGAAAACTGCTCCAAGGGGCTCAGGACACAGAGGCAAAGAACGGCACCAGGACCCAAGGTGTTCAGGGAACAAGTGGAGCACTGAAGGGTGAAGCCTGGGCATGAAGAGCAAGTGGAACATCTCTGCCACTTGCAAAAATGCAGGCAGGCCAGAGTTTAAAAGATGTTTAGGTGACACTTCAGAGTTTCAGAGAATCACAAGTCTCCCTGAGTCTTAGACTCTTTTGTGCTCCTCAATAGGTTATAATGTCATTTTTTTCCATGTTTACAGACAGACACTTTTACATATAAGGTTATAGAATGGTTAAATTATTGAATTCAATATTTTCTACTTCTTAAATTTCAGATTGGAATGAAATAAAATAAATTTTTTGTCCTGGTCTGTAGCGGATCCCTGCAGTTCATTTGCAGCTATGGCAAATTTGCTCTCCTACAGAAAGAAAACCAGGTCTCTGGTTGAGTGTTTCCTTCAAACACAGAATAACATCTCTTTACAGCTGACCCTTTCCCCTCCCAGTGTGAGAATGGAGTGAATGATTTTGGCCACGAACTTGCTGCGCTTCTGACTTTGATGGTGTCTGGAGGCCCATGAACAATTCAGATGGGAGTGATTCGTGTTGGTGTTATTCCCGTTTCCTCAAAAGCAGCTTTTCTGCCACGGCGTGAAGGCAGCGGCGCGGAGGCAGTGCTGTGCTGTCGCTGCGGTGGGGTGCAGGGTCGCTGGGGGCCGAGCTCCTTGTGCAGACCCCGTCTGCTGGTGCCTGTGCAGAGTTCCCTCAGCTGTGGTGTGATTTCCCAGCTGCCTTTCCAGCTTCCAGCGCCAGCTCTCCGTGTTCAAGTGTCTGTAACACACGATCTTCCCAGCGGTGGGAAGCGTGGTGGTGTGATCAGTGAGCTCCATCAGATGGTGCCGGGTGTAGTTAAGGAAAACACATCTGAGAAAGAACCACTTC
Source organism: Atrichornis clamosus (assembly GCA_013400975.1). NCBI lineage: Eukaryota > Metazoa > Chordata > Aves > Passeriformes > Menuridae > Atrichornis > Atrichornis clamosus. The sequence continues at coordinate 184,760 of WBMZ01007260.1, forward strand.
TACCTCCTTGAGCACAGTTCTTTCCACCAGAAAGTCTCTTCCCAGGTGTCTCTTCACATTGCCCAGCAACACCTGCAGGAGAGCCTGCCTTTTTCCTTTCCCTTGCTTAATAGTTCATATCACACCATTTCACTAAACCAGCAGAAAAGTTTGGACTCTGCCCTCCTCTGATTCCCTGCCTTGAGCCGGAGTTTCAAGTCATTTTTCTAACGTACACCGATTTATCTTTTGCTTTCTAAAGTAGCAGCTTCCCAAATAATGGGTCAGGGCTGAATGGCAGCGTGGAAGGCTGGGTGGCCAGAAGACATTTTTTGTGTGTTATTCTTCCTTACTGAAGACAGAACATGAATTGCAGAGGGTTCAGCACGGCTGCCCAGCCAGCACCAGCTCAGTGCTACCCTGCACTGTGGATTGCTTGCCGAGGGGCAGCGAGCAGCAGAGTGCAGTCCTGCCTGCTGAAGCTTGGATTTCTGTGTAATTGGTTCCCATGGTACTGAACTTACAAGGTCAAATTACACACCCTGGCTTCAGCAGGGACCCTTCCACTGGCACAGTGCTGGGCTGGTGGCTGCGTGTCTCCCGTTCAATAAGGCCCAGAGGACCAACTCATCCACCTGTGTTCTTGGGCCTCCTGTCTCCTCTGTTTGGAGACATCCCAGTCTAGGAGATTAATCGAGGTCTTCAAGTGTTAAGCCCATAGGAAGTGCAAATACTTGGGCAGAAGTTAGGCCAGATGAAGGCAGAATTATTAGAGGGAGCAGGGGATGGTCATTTGGAAAGATTTAGTTATATTTTGGTTGAGGAGGTTTAACTGGGGACAACACAGCTAATGTTGCAATGCAGAGATGGAAAATTTGCATTTATACCCTGAATATCAACTGTTCGTGGCAGTTGTGGGAATTGTAACACTTGTGGGAAACAGGTGCTTGCTCTCTGCAGTGTTCACAGAAGGGCTCTCCCCCACAAAACCCTCAGTTTGCAGAGAAAACACTATTTGTATGTAAAGAACTGTTACGCATGTTTCAGATTCTTAATGTCTATGAAGTTTCAATTACCCAGTAAAGGAGGGGGGAAAAAAAAAAAGAGTATCATGAGTATCATGTGACCAATTCATTTAAGAAATTATATGGCCCCTCAACACTTGGGGATCTGTGTGTAGCTGGCCCTGCCATGCTTGTTTTCCTCTCGTTACTGACCTCTTTGTACAGATGGGACCGAGAAGTGGAAAGATGAAACATCGTCTGACAGCCAAGCAGGGAAACTGTGGCTGAGTCATGGAGACAACTCACATTTCCCAAGGATTAAGCACTCAAAGCCATCCGTAGGTGACTGAGGAACTGGGCAGGGAAAACCCCAGCTGAGCACAGAAAGTCAAAGATAAGGGAAACATTTTAAGGACTGGTGTAAAGGTAGAGTGGACTGGGCTCACTGTGTGATTAAATGATTCCCATCAGCCACGGTGTCACAAACAGAAAACATGTGGGCATTTCTGCCATTCCTCAGCCCTCAGCAGCCTGCTCTCCTCGGTACTTCTTGAGAGTCCCACCTCTCTCTGAGGTGCTTGCAGAGTTCATGAAAATCAGCAGGAATTAAGGTTGGTCACATTTGCCTTGTGAGCACATCAGGTAATGGATGCTGGGGAAAAAAAATCAGGAAGGCAATGGTAAAAAAAAGCAATCCCAAATATCAGTCTGGCCTCTAGCCTTACTCGTGCTCTCCTGAGATACCCCATGGCCAGCACGGCACTCAGCACCACGGACTCAGCATCCACCACCAGCAGAAGGGTGGGAGCTGCTGTTGGCAGCAGTCGTTTCCAGGCTGGGGTTTGCCTTGGCAGTGTCTGGTCTGTGTGACATGGCTCTTCACCATCCCCACAGCTCCACCTTGCACCTGTGCCAAGAGCCAATTCCATCACTTGTGTGTCCACAGCCTGGAAATCAGGTGGGGGCCACAGGCAAGGAGAAGACAGAAACATAGGTAGGACAGGAGGAAGATGGACAGCACTGGTGACCAGAGTAGTGGTGCTAAACCTGTTAACAATAATAAATAATTATCTTTTCCCAAACCACCATTAGTAAAGTGATTACCACTCGGCAGTCCCAAAAGGAGTGACTTCTTTGGAACAAAATGGTCAGGTCATGTGTTGGTGGGGCTGACCTGAGGCTGCTCCCCAAGTCCCACCCACAACCTGGATAGAAATCTCTTCCTCCACGCGTTGGGTCAGGCTCCAGCACTTCAGTTCAACGGCAGTGCCACTGAGAGCAGGTTTCTATTCCACGGGAGTGTGGTGATTGTGCTGCTTTCTTGCGGCTGTGGATGGTGATGGAGTAAATAATTCAATAAGTCTGCAGAATGTTTTTATTGTCATGTCAACAAAATATTTTCTGCCTCCACAGACTGTGGAAGTACTTAGCATGCAGCATCCATCCAGTTTTGGAAAACACTTGAAAACCACCGACAGAATCTCACTATTCCTTTTTTTAGCTACATAATGAAAAAGCAAACAAGAAATATGCTGATTCCCAAAATGAACTAATTTTTTTTCTGAAGCAATTTAATTTTTTAGCTTTGATCTGATACCAGAACCCAAAGGACTTACTTGCTATTTCTAAATAATGAGTCTAATGTTTATGCTCTGAGCCTGAACTTTTCTGGTTTTGGAAAAAATGTGACTTTACATAAAAGTCCTTTGATTAAGAGATCTGCAGTCAGAGGAGTTTTCGATACAATAATGAAAAGGCCTTTCAGATCGCTCACTTGAACACTGCCCAGCACGATATTCCTTAGGAAGGGAAGAAGCCGACAGAACAATCACACTATTAGTCTTTGCTTTGCCAAGTGTTGTGTTAGTCATATTTCTATGGTAAAATCTCCCAGAAGTGGCTAAGAGAAGTCTTACATCACACGGAGCGATGCATGCCTGACGAACGCACCCTGACCTGGGTGGTCTCTCGCACTGGGCTCTCTCCTTCATTGTTTTTTAACCCTGTTTCATTGAGGCTTTAGGAGTTGATTGCTGTACAGAGGGAAATTGCTTGGAGGAGAAACAGAGGCTATTTCCTCCTGCTGTGGTCTGAATTCCCCTGCAGCAGAGATGGTACCTACAGCAGGCTGCAGCAGACTTTTCTTCCCAGCAAGACCACTGCACAATCACAGCTCTTCCCTGCTTGCACAGTGAGAATCCCATTCTCTGCCCCAGAGAGGATCCTGTTCCCTGCCCCACCAGAGCATGTTAGCTGCAGTGCACCCACCTCTCCCCGGGTGCCAGGACCACCCAGTGCCCAGGCTGATCCGAGCTCCTGCGAAGGTCACCCTGCTGTCCTGGTCCCCGCTTCCCGAAACGTGGGATGGAAACAGTGACTCTTGCACTTGCTAAGTAGGTTGAAGCTTGGAAGGCGAATGCCTGTGTTATTTATGCAGAACTGACATGTCTCTTTGTCCTGAGCCATGTGGCCCAGATTCCAGCCCTTGTATCTACAAAACATTACTCATGTGAGCACTCCTCTTTCAAGTCCTTGATTCCAACAGGATTACTCACATGTGCACGCACACCCAGGGCTCTGCAGAGCAGGGGCAAATCCTGCTGCCTTCAGCTGGTTTACACCACTACTCTGGCGATGAAAATCTGGAACAGCAGCAGCTCAGTGGGAAAAGGAAGATCAACCTCATACTTCTTCTGTATCCTCCTTCCACATTCCCATCTCCACTCTCACTGCGGCAGCCTGCAGGAAGGGCTGCTCCCCTCTACCATCAGGGCATTGCTGCATGCTAGGGGTTAAAATGAGAAAGCACTTTGGTTTTGGAGATTTATTGCTTTCCTCCTGCTATATTTGTAAAGCTCATCACTAAGGTCAGCCATCCCCACCCCTGCAGCTGTCTGTACATTTTTTCTCTGGTTCTAGAGTTGTACTTTAGTGAGGAAATTATAATTATTAAAACACACAAGGTCACGCTCTAGATGAACTTGGAAACAGTACAAATGTGTTTCAGGTTTGAAACTATTTAGGAGCTATGGCCAAGTGGTGAGTTCATAACAAAAGAATGGTTAATTTCACACTTCAGATAACATTTCCCCTGGAAAGCGGTAAAGCATATTGGGACAGGAATTATTAAAGGTCGAGAACACTGGAGACACATAATCAGTCATTAGTTCTGATAATTAGATATTAAAGGTAGGCTCAGGGAGGGGGAAGAGTGGTTCTATCTGAATGAGCCAGCGTGTCTCCCTTATCTTTAAATCACTCTTTTAAACTTTTTCATTCTCAGAAAGGCACCATGACTTTGTGGACTTAATGTGGGACACCTCGAGATCTACCCCACAAGAGCTCTTCTCTGCCTGCTGCAAATCACAATTCTGGTTGTATGTCACTGGACAACATCATCAGGTCATCACTAGAATTAAAATTTACAAACAATACTCTGAAGTAGCAGCAAAGAAAACATGCATATCCCTCTCCCTGAGTTACCTTCCCCTGTGCATTGGTGGGAGGAAAGCAGTGGCAGACGTTTGTGACCTCCCCAGCAAACTGCATCAAAAATAATCAGTGTTTGTCCCTTGCGAACTGCAAAAGAGATTTTGATAAAACCAGTTTCGAAACACCAAACCTCCTTTGTGCAGACAGCAGCCTGAAATGGCTCTCTGTGAGCCTATGTGAGATTTGTGGCTAAAGCAGGTTGATCTTTATTGGTTTTCTTCCAAAACTGAGGCTCTGCCAGGCAAACCTCCCCTACTCCATTAACCTGGATTTCAGTGTTGAGTCTTATCAGCAGTGCTTCAAAAAATCACTTAAAATACTGTTTCTGTTGAACTAAAAAAGAACACCTCAAATCCCCTGAACTACCTCTGTTTGCCTGGACACTGACATCCAAAAATCAGTGCTGGATGTTCCAAATCCCCCTGCAGCAGCTTTCCCCTGGAAAAAGCCACAGCCCAGCCCGAGTTGCCCACACATCCTCAGCCGTGCCTCCAGGTCTCTGGTATCACCCTGCACCAGGGGAGAACACACAGTACATTTGACTTGTGCAGCTGGAGCTGCGAAAATCTGCTCAAGGAGAAAATCAGGAGGTGACTGACTTTATGAGCACATCTCAGGGGCACATGCTCCTGCCACCCACGTGTGCCACTGCCGTGAGTGGGGAGGTGACACTGGGCTTCAGTCCGTGGCTTTGGGGAAATCAGTGACACTCCCAGGTGCTGAGGTGGAGGGGAAAGGTGATGCTTTATCTGGGTTATTGCCCTAGCTGAGGGTCTCTTATTTTCTCAGCTGTGCACAGCTATGGACATGCCCACAGACTGTCTCTGAAATGTGTCCTGGTGCTGGCTGTTCAGCTGCACAGCAATGAGGTCAAGAGACTAAGCCTTACCTCCGAATTTTCCTTCTTTTCCAGGTCTCATGTTTTATTTATAATTTAGAAAGATCTTGCTCATGTCTTTGTGAAAAAAAAGAAAAAAAAAGAAAAAAAAGAAAAAAAAAGGAATGGCAGTGAGCATTCAACACTAGTTTCATTTTTCATCACCATTATCAAGGCTTGGATTTTAACTTTGGAATGTCCTTATCTAAAATGAAATCAAATAAGCACTTTGTGGCAGGGGGTCCTACACTCCCTCCTCACTTAAGGGAGCTTGTGCAATGTGCAGCATTTGCCTCCCTGCTGCATGTTTGAGTCAGCTCACCAGAGCTGACACACACACATCTACCTACGGGCATTGCCACACGCACAGAAGGAGGTAAGGTGCTTTACTCATGCCCAAAGGTTTACACCTGAGCAGGCTTCCCAGCCTCTGGGCACAGAGAAGGATGGCTGTGGGTGCTGTTCAGCTCGTGGACAGACAGCCAAGCAAAGTGAAAGACACGGAAAACCCAAGGCATGTTTTTGATGACCCTAGGGAGGCGCACTGCAAGACCTGAAGATGCTCCTGAGATGGACTGAGCCCATCCCACAGCCAGACCATCCAGAGGAGCTGTGTGTTTGTGTGCCACGATGTGGACAACTGTCAAGTTGGAGCTGGAGAGCAGCCCTGGGCTGGGGCTTCCTTGCAGATATGGATGCAGACACCTGATTTTCTGCCAATCCCTTTCCTATCGTGGAAGCTTGCAAACAAAAGCCAGCTGACTCCTGCCTCTGCTTCCACCACACGGGGGACGGACAGAACGAGCCCAAACATTATGTCATCTGCTTTCTGTGGGGTGGGGAAAGCTCAGCTGAGTCCCACGCCTGGGTTTGGGAGGACTGGCAGCCTTCTGAATTCTCAGCAGCTTCCAGGCTTTCTTTTCTTCCTGAACCTAATGGGTGAATGGCAGCAGAGTTCATGAGGATTTTCATATGAGCTCAGAGGAGCTTGCTCATGAGAATTTGAATCCTTGGCAAATAGCCCACAATAACTGATATTTTTCCAGTTTATGGGAGAGAGTATTTTCCAGTTATGCATATTTTTTTAACTCCCATAAGCAGGACTTTAACGCTAATTTCTCTGCCTCCCCTTTGGAACCATGTGCGCTCTCTGGAAGCACACTTGTCCCTGTCTGAAAGACTCCTGGGCTTTTCATGTGGGTGTTCTCACTCACTCCCATGTGTGAAGTCTGGCTCCTGGGTAGCCCAAATGGGCTGTGCCAGTGGAGCTGCCACAGGTTGGCAAAATGGAAGGGTGGAACCTTTAAACGTTCATTAATGGCACATTGCAATTAATAGTTGAAGGACAAGACATGCAAAATTTAAAAAAAAGGAAAAAAAAAGAAGTGAGAGGAGGAAGAGAAGGCTAAAGGCAGGTCCCTCTCAGATGTGTGGCCATTGCTCTCCTGACCAGCTGGCTGTAACATGCAGTGAACCTCCTGCCCATCCGCATCCTCACCTCAGCATCTGCATGCTGCTGTCTGAGTAAACCCTGCCTCTTTCGTCTTTTGTAACCATTGGGGTATTATCTGCAATGTTCCACCCTCATGTCACTGAAGAGGAATGTTCTGAAAATGAACCACTGAAGGCTATAGGCTTTATAAATACCAAGACCCAAAAGTCATCTCGTGTAAATCCACTGCCTTGGATAGAGTTACTGCAAGGGTGATGCCCCCCCAACCCATGTTAATCAGTACCATTTTGCTCTAATTTCTGTAATAGTGTGGAATTAATGCTGGGAAAAGCTATAGCTGTTCTTTTTTTTGCATCTTTTTTTTTTTTTTTAAACAGGGATTCAGAGACATGAAAACGCTTTGTGAATTTGCCTCATTTCTGCAGAATTGTTCCTGTTGAGGCAAACAAACAAACATTCAGAAAAAGCACCCTTCAAAACAGAATGTATTGATTTTCCAATGAGAACAATTATCTTAACACTTGCCACCATCCTTAATGCTAATTAAAAAAGAAAAATTAATGAAATTTCTCAAACTTAAAGGCAAACATAACATTTTGTCCCAGACAAGCTCTTCTGTTGGTCTCTATGCTAGCTGTAAATTTATTTGCTTTTCAGCTTGCTGAAAGATGTAAATCTTTTGTTTTTTGTGTTGATCCATTCATATTGTTCTATGAACTCGTCAGAGGCACAAACCGAGAAACAACAAACAAACACTGATCTTGTCTGGCCCGCCATGGAAAACTGGAAGGAGCACGAATGAGTGAACCAAGTGGAGGTGTTACCCCACTCCAAACCCGGTGTGCAAGTGGGATGGAACATGAGACCTTCTGGTCCAAAGAAATCTTCAGCCATATGCTGAATTAACACTGCTGCTGCAGCTTCCAGAATGCTCCAGATGTGACGGGGATCAGAATTTGCCCATGTTATCTCAATATATTGATTTTCAGTTTGTGAAAGTTGCTCTGAATCTGCTGTGTCATTTCATTTCAGCGTGAGCTACAAGCAGGATTGTGTCAGCAGAGCAACGCAACTGCTAAAATCAGGGTAGCTACAAAAAATAACCCTGGGGCAGCCATCTCTCTTTCAAAATCTGGGCTGGAGATTCAGCAGCAATCTCTTGATTTGGGAAACGTGGCTTCTTCTTGGATTTCCCTGCATGCCAGGAGCCAACGTGGAAGCCAAGACCTCACCCTGTCTCTCACACACAGGTTGCTTTGTTAAACAATATCAGAGTTTCACTCCATTGCTTCTCCTTCCGGAGGCAACGAACCGATGGCTCAAAGATGAAAAGTTGTACAAACTTGTACCGACACATGATTTGCAGCACAGTTTGCAAAGCTTTCCTTCAAACCTAGGATTTCCCCTCTGACTTGCACCAGGACTATTTTTGTATCCCTCCTCTGCACCATAAACTTGGCAATTCCCACCAGTATAACGATGGTGAGGAATCCACACATTCAACTGGTGGCTCACAAAATTGAATTTTTTAGTGTCTGCATAATTTTTGACATCTCTCGTTTACAAACTGCTCTTTTGAAAATGTGCATTTGTGTTTCATATTGGTCACTTTTGGTGGACTCTTCCAGGATACTGCAAACCTAAAGAAAAGCGGAAAAATGGATTTATCTGGGTAGAATCACTGTAGATTTGAAGGAGAATACTGGCTCACTGTGTGCCCTTCATACAGCACTGCCCTCTTCAAAGAATATCCCAGCTCCTTTCCAGCTTGAATTAACAAGTGTACCTTGAGCCGCACAAGTGATGTGGACACAAACCTGATCCTGTTTACATAGCTGGGAGCATGACCCTCTATTCATTGAAATTAAACCATTATTTTAAAAAAGTGTAAAGAAAAGGGCACTCTAAGCCTGTCTATTTTATCAGGGCTGTAAATACCATACCAGTAAAACGATGGGCTACCGTCTGCTTTTAGAAGGCCTCCTGGGTTTCCAGTTGGGCAGGTAAAAGGTTGGCCAAGTTGCAAGGACATTGCCATGGCAGCTTCTTTCATGATTTCCTAGTTTCACATTCACTGGAAGAGCAAGAGAGAAGCATGGCAAAGTGTAAGTGTCTCTGGAGTCCAGAGTCCAACCTAAGTTGACATAACTCTACCATTTCTCTATGGTCAATTTTGCATCAGAACAAAATGGGTGGATTTAACTCCCTGAAGAGGTGCTGCTTGACATGTGAGACTAATTCAGAATCCAAGAGAAGGAGATGCTTGCTGTGAGAAAATAAGGCTTCATTCAAGTTAATGGAGTTGCACTAATTTACCTCCATGGGGGTTTGCTCCCGTCCTCAGAAGTATCAGCTCACAGTAGTTAATGGGTGCTTTGGCACAGATTTAGGAAAGTCTGGGTATTGTCCCAGTTAGTAGGTGGTGATATTAAAAATAAAGCCAGGATAACATTGAACAGGGAAGCCATGATTTTAGTATTATTTAAGACATGCAATCCACAAGACAATTAATCTATTAAAAATATACTAGAACTGGATATTCCAGGTGCAGTCTATATTGTGTCAGCCTGATGATATCTAAGTGGGTTATGCACTTCATGACTTGTCAATCCATAGTCATTCTGCTGTTATAAACCTCTAAAATTGATCCAGTTGACTTTATCATTACCTAAAGAAAGAACTTGAGTGGCTGAACAAAGTGCTCTGAACTCCACGGCTCCATCCATCATCTTGTCCTAAGGACCTTGCTCTCTTGCTTTCTTGGAACTGGCTGTTGTTCAGAAAGAGGTTAAGCAGTGTCTTCAAAAGCAAGATAAAAAGCAGAACTATAGGCTGTGCTCAGCTTTGTGCAGCAACTTCTGTCTCTCTTCTTTGAAGGCAGGAGGAACGGTTGGAGAAGCTGGGGCAAGGCTCTGAAGAAATCAGAGCATTGCAGAGAAAAGTCTGTGCTTGTGTGCACTCAGTCACAACCGTGTTAACAAGAGGACGTTGTTCTGGTGACACATGGGAGTCAGGTTTATCTGCACATTGTCCCTGTTTAGGTTTCCAGCCATGTCCCTTGTCCCTGCAGGAAGTGGCTGAGGCACCACCTGCTAACAAAGGGAATAACGGGGCACCGTGTGCTCCCGTGTCAGCCTGACCCTCCTCTGCTCTTTATCACTGCATTAACTAAACATATTTGCTGCAAGGAAGTTCTAATACTTCTAAACATTTCCTGCTGCCTGAAATACTTTCTGTCAAATGCAGCTGAGGCAAGAGCAAAACTAAGAGAAATGTCCAAAGAAACCAGGATTTTTTAATGGCCTGTGTGATGGCCAGTCAGATAACTTGTTCATTGAGGTCTTGCATACTGGGAAGGGATGTAACACTCAATACTGGATATTGCTCAACACTGTTTGATGTGTGAAAAAAGGAATATTTTTTAAAGGGTCACTTCTGTCTACTGAAAAAACAACATTAACTTTTGTAAAGTCAACTGAGAGAACAGCAAATGATACATATTCACCAGTAAACCATATGATTGGCCTCATGTTAAATGAGACTCTATTAAATGGTGCTGCTGAGGACAGCCCCAGAGGTGGGTAGTGTGGGACTGTGTGACCTCATTGTCTCTCTGTCAGGGTGCAGAAAGTTGGTGCCCACTGCTGACCCACAGCACTGGTGGGAGCTGGATGGACCATACCGCAAATATTCCAGGCATAAACAGGTAAACAGGCTCTGTTGTTCCTACAAGCATCAGTTCAAGGCACAGCACACTTCAGTGCATTAAAGAAAAAAAAAACAAGAAGTAGGCACAGCAGCTTAACCCCAACTTCCTCCTTGCTATCAAATTTTGGGAGCTGAATTTTATCCAGCCCTCGCTGAGAAAGGGTGAGGCAGGTCCTATTATGTCTGCCTGGTAAGCTGCTCTCACTGTGATTTGGACTGCAACTGCTGACTAGTATCCTCTGTGATGGATTTATATGGGCTCCCACAGTAATGATTAGTGTGTCTAAGGAGAAAATTAGGATGAGGTCTGTATCTTCCTTGAATGTGTTGTTGAGTTAGCTAAATGACAAATAGACCTTCAGACACCTGTTAAATTGTGATATAAGTCAATAGCCCACCAAACTGCCTTACTGATTTCTTCTGCTATTTGAACACCTTCCATTTAGACTCTGCAGGATATTCACAGCTCTTGGGAAATAAAGAATTCGTTTAAAAGCACCAATACTAGACCAATGGCACACAGAAAAGATGTTCCTGAGGGATGTGGTCTGTCCTGAGCAAGGACAAAATACTCCAAAGTCCTGAAGCAAAGGATGTCTCCAGGGGTGTCCAAGTCCACTAGTACCTTGCCCCTCCTTATTCAAAATACATCCATAAAATTCTGTAGGCATACCCCAGAGTTTCAGCTATTAGGTATTATTTTCACGTATGATAATCGTTAACCTGGTTACGTGAGGCAGTTTCACTATGACATCTCAGCACTCTTTCTTTCTGGTCCTTTCTGAGTGATTTATGTTAATTGTTAAGGAAAACCAATATAAAAATAATGGTCCCTTGAGAGCTCAGGCTTTGTGACAGTCTCAGGCAGAGTACAAATAACGAGTTGTGTATGGCTTAGCAATGGGCATGCACTCTTATGCAATTCAAGTGTCCAGGAGCAGAGTATTTTACTCTTTCAGTTCAGGGCATCTGTCCAGGAATGACATGTTAAAGGGTTGGGAAACGAAATCCACTGGAGTAACTGATGTGCTGTTTTTGTTGGACTCTAAGGGAAAGATTTCATCCAAGATTTCTCCTCAGACACAGAGATCAATTTTACTGATGGCTCCCTTCTTGGAATCCTGTTCCATCGAACGTTTCAACTGCAGACAGCTTTGCTGCTGAAGCAGAACCGTGGGGTGGCCGGAGCAGCTCACACCGGCACAGCTACTGCAGGGAAAGCTCCTGTCAGCCCTGGGTGCCCGGACTAAGTGCTCTGCTGAGGTAAAGCGGCAAAGAACCACTTGTTTCAGTGATGCTACTGCAATTTCCAGGGGCTCTTTGACTTCTTCAGGGCTGCTAGAGGAAGAAAGGGCAGAGCATGGGATTTGGGAGGGAAGCGGTGGGTGATCACAGGGGAGTGATGTGCGGGGAGGTGCCCCAGATGATGCAGCTTGGGCTGGTGGATCCAAGCAAAGGCAGCAGTGGGTGCCAGCACCGACAGATCATCCTGCACCGTCTCACAAGTGGTCCTGGGTCCTATTCAAAGGCCATTTTTAAAAACCTGACTCAGGTGACATCTGATTTCACCCAAGCAGCTTGGTTACCTCCACGAGGTGTGAAGACCATATTCTGCTAGCCAGGGCGTAGATGGCCACGTGTACCAGAGCAGTGGCAAAAGGGTCTGGGCAGCTGCCAGGTGGTCCCAAGTGACACGGTGGAGTGTGTGCACTGGACCCTCCCTGGCAATGTGAAAGGGTTAAAGCACTTTTCCGGGGGCTTTCCTGCGTAATCTGCACCTGTCTGCCTGCACATATCTGCACTGTAGATTGAGTGCCTGGCACATATAAATAAACTGCTTCCTGGCAGGTCATTCAAGATGGCGTAGGATGGCATGTTTTTATATCATTCCTTCCAGTCCTGGAGATATGAGCTGATCTAAACACTGAAGATAAGCAACATCAGGTCTGGTCAGCATGGAGATGAGAGACCTCCAAGAAAAACACAGGTGCTCCAGGAAATACCACTGCTGATCCAGCGCTGCAGACAACGCTGCATGGGGCTTCTGGAGCATGGCTGAAACAGCAGCAAATCCCCTGGGAGAGCCATAAATCCCTGGGGCTTCTCACGGGAACGGGGTGTTAGGTCTTGTGGGGGTGCTGTCGTGTTGTAATTCTGCATGGGAGAGAGCTCCTGCTCTGTGCTTCTCCTCATGCACCAGCCGATGTAGTGGTGTGACTGTGATGCCCTTAGAGCCCTCCACCATCACTGTGGGGTGCTTTTAAGGAGCACAGGTCTATCAGACAGACCACAATATTTGTATTTATTTGACTACCTATAATACAACCTGCATCCTGTTGTTCCTTGTGGCTTGTTTCCTCCCCTACAAAAGGTGCACACTTGTGCCTGGTACAAAGCAGCCACCCTGCTCCACCCTGGAGGTGGGTGAACATCAGCCCAGAATCTGAATCTCTGCAGAATGAAAGATGACAGGAGTTTATTATTACCTCTAGAAATGATGTTGCAATATTGGTCAGTCACCACTAGCAACTGAAGTTGTAATGAAGTCATACTTCAGCTCTAAAGTACTGCTTTTTCATACTCTTTAGTGGTTGGTTTTTGTAATTATTATTTGTTTTGTTTTGTGGGGTTTTCTTTGCCTTTTTTTTTTTTTTTTCTGCTGGCAACTAATCTGGTATACAAATATCTGACCTTACTGGAACATTTGGGCAACTTATGTGTTATGAAGTCTCCCTCATTTGCTACAGAAATGAATGTCGCAATTTTCCTGATTCTGAGAATACATCCTTCTGTGAATTAACATTTCACAGAAGCTGCACTTATGTGTTTTGGAAGATGAAAAGACAGGAGGGAAAAATAGAAGTGAAGAAGACATTCAAAGAAATCTCATGATTGTCTGTAGTCCTCAGCAGGCATGTGAGTGAGAAGAGTACACAGTTTTGAATAAGGGAGCTGTGACAGATGATTTCTTCACACAAAAAAATAGAGCTATATTATGCCACAAAGTAGACTGAACAGCAGCCTAGTTTATAGTTTAAATGGCTTGGGAGCTTCCAGAAAAATCTTTTGCATCAATCCTTTACTACTATTGCCACCATGTGGTGAAATTCGACAAAAGGCACCATTAGCTGCCACAAAATTTGTTCATTCATTATGATTTATTTCATATCAACTGTTTTTGGAGAGATTTAGAGGCCACTGTATTTTTAATAATGACAGGAATTACATTCTTTCTTTCGTGTTCTCAGAGAACTGGTGCAGCAGGCTCTGCCGTGTTTCCAATCACAGCTTCTGTAGTGAAGTTCCCAAAATGAGTTGGCATTTTCAGCTGGACCTGTGCTCTGGGGACGAGGGACCCTCCATCTTCCCTGCAATGTTCCCAGCCTCCTCCTGATTGTCTCAGGCTGTCGAGAGTCCCCCTCTAACCAGCCATGTCAGGGCACTGCAACAATAAATCGTGTTTCCAGCGGGGAGAGCTCCCCTAGCCTACTGCCCCTGCAGATGCAGATGGATGCTCTGCCCACCCCTGGCACCTGGGGTGGGGACTTGTAACCAGGCTGGAGACTTCCAGCTGCTGCCAGAACCCTCATCACAAATGACACCGTGTTGGCTGCTTGGAGGAAAACTGGTTGGATGAGAGGTGGCCTCATGGGACAGAAATGTGGGGCACTTCTGGGAGCTGCCTGTGGGGCTCTACTTTTCTTCCCTTAAAATAAGTCTGATAGAGAACTTTCAAAGAGGAGAAGAGCAGTCAGGTGCTTTACTCCTGATGTTACTGATGCAAACCTACTTTTTTTTGGTCACTAAACCTGTATTTTGCCTAATATTTTAGCAGTGCATTAGGGAATCCTCCTACCATGTATGTTCCAGTTGGACTTTTCATGTCCATCTCCCCTCAGGTCTGGTTCCTCCACTGCTATTAAGCACCTTTTAGCAGATAAAACAGACACCAAGCATTTGATCCATACCTATCCCAATGCCATTTTCCTTCCAGTTAATCCCATCCTCTGCCCTGCCTTTTTTTTCCTTAGTGGTTGGAACCAGCCTGGTTTAGAACATTTAAACCAGAGTCCCAGTTTTGCCTTTCTCCCTTTGTGTGGCCGAGGGCCTGTCCTGATGGCCAGGATAAGAGCAGGGGTTGTGGCCACGCCAGGGTTTTTCTGTGCTATGGGTTAGGTCTGAGAACACAACAATCACCCAACAGGTGGTCTAAGGCATCCACTGCTTTCCTCATTCACAAGGCAGATTTATTGAAGGCTGTTCCCAATTCAGGCTGTTTTACGGCTCCTTTGTGTGTGTGTGTGTGAGCTGAGCTGATCCAGCTCTGTGTCTACAGCCAGGCACCCCAAATCCCCTGCCACAGTCCTCTTACAGACATGAGCACTCATGGCACTCTGACTGCAGCTGGCCTGACTGGGAAAGCTCCACTGGGAAAGCTCCACCGGGAAAGCTCCACCAGGTCATGCTTAGGAGTGTCTTGACTGGGCCTTGCACGGCAGTGAAGGACACAACAACCCATTTGTGGACACCACAGAGGTGAATTTATCACCATACGGATCTATATATCTGCATGCAGTTCACTGCAGTGACTCTTCAGGCAGCCTTCTCCTCCCCTGCTTGGCCAGGGATGTCACTGGAAATCCTGGCTGCTTCAACTCTGGCTTAACTCGGACCAGACCAGACCAGGCTGAAGCTGCCTGTGCCCCTCCTGAACAAAGAGCTCCTGCAGGCACCAGGCAAGGATGGCTCCTGGGCTGCCACGTTCCTGCCCACCGTGGGAACAGTCTGTCCCTCACAGCTCCTCCGGCTGCCCTCCACCCTCATCTGAAGTGTGGGAGAGGACATTCTGATTGAGTGACACAGGCATGAAAGACCCGAGGTGGTTCTGAGGCCAAACTGGGAAAAAAACATGCAAATCTGGGAGACAAGTTGGTTGAAGTGAAAGAGGTTTGTGGAAATTTTTGAATGAAACGAATTAAGATACACACCCTCTCCACCCCAATTTTTCATTGTGGTTCCAGGCGTGTTTTTGTTTGACTGAAATCTCAGTGTTGTCTTTAATTTTCAGGCCATTTATCCTTCTTGAAACTTGTGAAGTGATTTTTATGAAAAGAAAACCACTGTTTGCAAAAGAATTCAAAGAGCTGAACTTTGGGAAGCATCAAAATATGAACTGTGAAGTTTTTTCAGGATAAGACATTTCCTATAAGGATCATTGAAACAATCCATTTTGAAATGTGTGAAAATTATTCCCTTGCCCTTTTTCTTTTTTTTTTTTTTTTTTGACAGAAAAGATTTCAGAATAGTTTTTCTGCTGGTTTATATTTTTCATTTATTGAAAAGATAGTGCTTGGAAATTACCAGATTGGGTTTGTCTAAAGCTTTCCATCCCTTAAAAAGGCAGACATCTGAGTAACAGCTGGTTATAGGTGCAAATGGAGCAAAAGGAGGGGCCCAGGGGAAACTAAACCTCTCTGGATCCTGTGTTTACCTGTCTACTGATGCGTGCCATCATCTCTGCACCACGGCTACCAAACACTGGTTTTTTTGTGACTCTGGCTCACTGGTGTGCTGGAGCTGCTGGTCATGTCTCGGCCACAGCAGATGGCTCACCCACATCCTGCAGCCACATCCAGCAGCCACTTGGCCAAAAAGTTGCTTTGCTGCCCTCACCTTCCCCGTGTCCGATGGCACCAGCAGTGCCTCATGTCATGACTCACGTCGAGCTGCTGCTTCTGCCAGCCAGCGTTTCTGCCCAAACCAGATGCCCACACCCGAGGTCTGGGGTGGGGGCTGAATGTTTTTCCTTTTCTATTATCAGACGTATCCATGGAGCCCTCTGAGTGCTCATGACAACCACAGAGCCTCATCCATTTACTGCAAAAGCCTGCCCCCAGTCTCCTCAAAAGATAATAGGGCTTTAATCACAGCAAGACTCACCCTTTTGAACTGTGCTCTTGAGCAAAAAAGTACATGAAGCAAACACAGTCTTTGGCACATCTACATGGAAAAACTTCATAGTGCTCCTCGGCTTGGCCTCCTGAGAGGGAGTCTGAGCTCTTGCTCTGTCAGTCAGATGGGATTTTTACTACTTTTTTTATTTTTGGTTGCTCTGTTGTTGGGAGAGAGGGGATCTCTAGTTGCCAGATACCAAACTGTGCATGATCTTACTGAGCAGTCAGTGAAAAAGCATATTTATTTCTCTTTCTATACATGGCTATGAGACACTGTGACTTTCCCCAGGGTGTAGTCTTCTTTAGGCTGGATTTTGGGTAGGTTTTAATGACAGTCAGTGAGGTTCATGATGAAAACTCAGGTCTAGGTTCTCAGTTAGAAAAAAGTTCCTTGCAGTTGGTGGCAAATCTATCCCAGAATATCAGAAGCATTGACCAGGCTAAAGATACTGTTCACAGCAAGGAAAGCTGCTTGTACTGAATTTAGCAGCTATTCCAGCTGAAATAACATTAGGGCTCTCTTTTTCACTCTTTACGAGCTGAACTTCTGCAGCGTGACTCCAGCATCTTTCTCTTCCAGTGTAATTCATCCTGTTTTTTCTGTAAATATCTGTACATGTTAACATTAGAGACAGAAGGTGTAATAAACTCACATTAAGGGTTCAATGCCAGTAAATGAAAAAGAAAAAAAAAAAAAGCATTGGAGTGATTACTTGATTTAAAATTCCGTTTGGCTCTGGCAGGGTGCCAAGGCACATGATCACCAAGGTCACACACTTTGATGAAATTCCCTGGCACAGTGGGAGAGTTAAAATACTGTATTGTAGTTCCTTTTGCTGTGGGGAAATCTTACAAATGTTGTTTATTTGGTATCTTTCCTGCCTCCAGCCATCCCCACTTCAGGCTGGGAAGGAATCAGCTCTCATGAAGTAAACAGGGTCAGAGCTGGTGTGGTGTTGGGATGGGAACTGGGTGAATGTTTGTGGCCAAATATTTCATTAGAAGAAAACGAAAAAATGTGGATGTGAGTGCCCTTGACAGGCTTGCAAATTAAATCATGTTTCTCAGGTGTTTGAGCCAAGAGAAGATGATAACTAAGAGTAATTCAGAATAATAATTCATAATGCTCTAATCTTGAAATGTTCTCAGGATGAAACTTTTCTTTGCTCTCCTTTGATTCCAACATTTTCGTTGGAACTTTTGTTTCGAGATGGAACTAAACATGTTTGTGCTTCAAAGAGAGAGGACTAATGGAAATTAAATATTTCATGGCTGATTTTTGCTTGGGATGTTTTGCTTGAGTGACATTTAAGGTGTTTTTTTCCAGTCTCACATTGTGTATGTTACAAAATCAGGCGGAACTCCCTGATACCTGCTGTTGAAAGTTAAAAATTAGGGGCTCTTTGCTTGTAAATATTCATCCCCTGGTGCTTGAGGAAGCCTATTTGCTCACCAAGGACCAGTATTGGTTGTGGCAACCTCAGACCTTCCAGGTCTTCGGGTTTCAAGGTAAATCTCATTGTATTGGATGTATAAAATGCTTCATCTCCTGGAGCTGATTCCTCATGTGAGAAATTCAGCTTTTCATTATGAGAACTTCAACACCGGATTTATGGGGAACAAAACTCGCTTAATATGTCCCAAGTCACTCCTCATTCTCAAAAGTTGAATGGCAAATGGAGAAACCCCAAAATGCAGAGGAAGTGTTACCCTGGGAGGAAGGGTTTGAGCAAATTTGCAGGTATTTTAACCAGCTTTGGGGTTTGATTCTTGAAGTGTTGGATGCACTAAGGCCTCCTTCTCCTGGCTGTCCCCCAAATGTTGCAGACTACACCTAAAGAGATGCTGGTTTCTTATCTGGAAGCATCTGCCTCTTAGCAGCCTTTCCTGGTTTTCTAGTTTGTTGAAAGGTGCTAGGATGTACTTTAGCACCGCTAATTTATATTTGTTATTGTCTGTCATGGCAACTTTATTTATAGTTGATTAAAGCTCTCGGTTAGGGAGGCTGCACTCATACAAGCAGCTCTTGGCTGCTCTACGTTAAAGTGAGGCCAATATTTATGGAAAACAGAATATGGCAGAAAACTTAGGGTTTTGTGGTTACTACAGAATGTCCCCATTGTTTGCTTTTCTGGTGCACTTCCCTCACTGCTCGCCTTCAATGGCCAGGTTTGCTTTTGTTTCTTGACAGAATGCATTGCCAAAACCGCTGTTTTCTGATTAAAATCACAGTCTGACAACACTTTGGATGGATAGATGGAGGAGATCTTCTCTCTGCTTCTTGAAAAGAAAATGGGATTTTTCCCCATGCTGATCCCTTTTATGAGAATGGTGCTGCAAACCAGCCACTTTTTGCACACAGTCAGAATCAAAACCCAGAGCCTGGGAGGAATAAGGAGCTGTCAGAATCTCCAAGGGGTAAAAGAGGTACCCTCAGACCTACATTTTTTCCCAGTTGGAGCCCTGTCTTTCTTTGCCTTTTGCATGCAGAGCCGTGGAGGAGCTGGGGGTGTCCCAGCCTTGGGGGATCATAGAGAGGGGCGCCGGTGAGGTGTCCCTCGCTCCGTGGGGACTGCGGTGGGGGCTGTGGCTTCTGCCACTCCTGTGTGTGAGTAAAGGGCACGGTGGATGTCCTAAAAGCCCCTCTCTGGAGATACTCTCCTTTGAGGACCGTGGTTTGCCCCATTGCTGTTCACCCACAGCTGGGAATTCCTGCAGGCTCACAAGAGCGGTTGGGAGGGTGCGCAACCATCACACACAGCCTGCGGTGAGCGCTGTCCCCCGCCTCCAGCCTGCTCCCACCCTCGGTCCCCTGCTCTGGCACCGGACCCGAATCCCTTCCAGCCCCACAGACCCCACCAGGCTGACTCGGCCCCCAAAGTCAGCAAAAGCAATCCGGCGGAGCGACCCTGAGAGCGCAAACTGGGGCCCCTGCTTTTAATTAGAGGATCGGTCTGAAGGAGGAGGAGACATCCTTGCAGCTCTCCTAATTTCAACCATAGTTAGCGCCTAATTAATGAAACATTTAACTTGTCTGGGACATGGGCTTGGTGGGGGGAGAGCTACCCCAGGCCAATCAGCACTGGTGTATTCTGTTTCCCTTGCACTGAGGCAGAGCATTTCTAAGTGATGTGTGTGTGTGATTGCTTCCAGATTTACGATTATTTCCATCCTTTTAATGCTGAATTAAAAAAAAAGAAAAAATTACTCCAAAGAAGTTGGTTTGGCATAATCTAATTTTCTCATGTGAAACAGTTTGTAGGCCAGATGACCCCAAACAATGGGAGAGTTTGTCTGAGCCTGGCTGCTCTTGCTGCAGGCTGCCTTCCTCTGGGCTGCCCTCCTGTAACCAAATGTGACAGTGTCCCTTATTTACAGCCCTCAGCTCAGCTCGGGGAGTTCAGGTCTGCTGCCTTGGCCAGGTTGCAGCGCTGGCAAGTGATGAGCACATCACAGCAGGTGAGACCGGATGTGTGTCCTGACAAGGAGAGGCTCAAAAACCAGACTGAGTTGGAATTTTTTCCCCACTGACCAGCAGATTTTGGAAATTCTCTGTGACGTTAGACAGGGTTTAAGGGGTATGACCCTGGACTGGATAGGATACAGATGAACTCAAGAGCTTTTAAAACCCATCAGACTGAACTGTATCTTAAATATCTCAATTCATATAAGCTTCCCTTAGCGGGAAAACTGCACTTCACCCAAGGACCTGCTGAGAGGTTTCTGTGAGGATCTCTTGGCTGGCAAGGAAAGGAGGATCTTCAGTGTGTGTGTAAAGAAAGAGCCTGAGGAGTCAGAAGGCTCCAGAAAACTCTGCTCACAGCAAAGACAATCTCCTCTGCCAGGGTGTGACCCTGCTAGTATGTGGGAATTAGATTAAAATGGAAACGAAGGAATTTATAATTTATAATAAAGAACTGCGTCACGGCCCTGCCCACTCCTTTTATTTGTTCCACATATTTACTGTGTGTTCCTTGGTTTTCATGCAGTAGCTCCGGCATCTAAAACTAAGTAAGGCCCCTGCTCCCTGCACTAAATTCGAACATGGAGAAAGGGACTGGACCTCAGTGTTGCTGTGCCCTCTCACACCTGGTCTGCTTTTGGTGCTGTAGGTGCCATCAGCAACGGAGAGGGAAAAATAGCTCAGAGAAGAGAATTAGAAAATAGAAATAAAAAAAAAAGATCCTGTGAATTTTTTAATTCCTAATCAATAATTTAGATGCAGTTCTAGTCTTCTGTGATCAGGGTGTAAAAAGAGAAACAGGGAAGTACTGGTCCTCCCACTCTTGACTTCTCTATCTATGTGCTCTATTGTCTTTCCTTTGTGGGTTTTTTTGGTGGCTTTTATTTCTTTGCTCATTGATTTATTTAATATATGAAATTAATTCAGCTAGGTGGAGGAATACATGGTTTATTCTGAAGGGAAAATATTCTGGATATTTGTATTCAAGCGTTCCAGGATGGCAGCAGCAGGGCAAACCCCAGAGTTACTCTTACCTTTACATGCTTCTGATGCTGGTGTTGCCACACCATAAACGATTTTAGATGGGGATGTCTGCACAGAATTAAATAGGGTCACACCAGAGCAGGCCCCAGGAAGCAGGAGATCTCACTCCTGGTGTCTACTGTGAGATTGAGAGGAGGACTAAATCATGGATTGCTTGTACAATTTATTGTATAATTCCTTTTTCTCTACAAGGGGCCACGTGTAAGCAATGAACAGGGTACAGATCCTCACAGGAGGAATCTCTGCTTTCTAGTCCTGAGCTGGCAAATCCCAGGGTTTGAATCAGTGCCAGGGAAATCAAGGAAACAATTTTCCAAACATTAAAAAATTTAAAATAAAAAAGCAAACAAAGAAAATTTAAAAGCCCGGTGACATTTAACTTGGAAAATCTCACTGTGGTGGTCAAAATGTTTTATCTGAGATAATCCAGGGGTGAAGATGGAGCAGGGAGGAACTTTCACCTTGAGTGACTGCTGTGAAAGTCTGATAACACCTGCCCGTGGCCCATCAAACCATGGGGGAGATGCCCAGCAGGGCACTCCTCTCCCCACCTACAAGGGGACCTCGACCTCTGCAGACTTTCTAGCCCTGTTTGTGTTATCCTTGCCATTTGTACAGGCCCATGGGACAAGCGCATGGCCCTGGTTACTGGTAAGAGAGCTGCCCTCTCTATTTGAACTGTAGGATTGTAGGAAGAATTCCCAAAAGTTGGTGGTTTCAGAGGTTCCCCTCCATCCAACACTTTATTATTCATGTCCTTGAGATTTAGTCTAGCCACAGGTTTTTTTGTGCTTGTCTTTGTAGTTTATTTTGCAATCCTTCCAATTAGCATACAAGTGAATGACATTGTGAATATTAATATGATTTTCATTTATTTCCAGAGACAATAGCCATGTGAATCAGCAGGGCTCCACTAACCTACGCTGAAGATTTCAGAGTTGTTGGAGCTGGTTTAAAAGGCGTGGGAACTCTGGCTCTGAGTACACTCATTAGGAGTCCATCCTTGAAGGTGAGGAGCACTGAACCTTTGATTAGAGCACTGTCATAAATAAAAGCAAACGTATCTGAAAATTCTGTGAACTGGTAATCTCATGTTGAGAGAAAAAGCCAATAATGAAGAAAAGCCCCAGACAGAGCATGGACAGAGAGACAGACTCATGTTAACCCAGAGATTTGCTCTTCTCAGCCAAACACATCACAACATTTATCAGATGCCTCCCTGCAGTGGACCTGGGGCTCATGTTTGACTGCACTGCTTCGGATTACGAAGACTTTTCCTGCTTCCTTCCGAGGACAGAATGCAGAGCTGTGGGAGCTGGCTGGAGGTCAGGGTGGTCTTAATCTCCTTCTGCATCTTGCCTTCTCTGCCTTGCTCTGAGCACCTAATTTAGGCAGGCGCGGCAGGCAGTCCCCAGGGCTGGTGACGGCCAGCGCTGCGGAACACCCCGCTCACAGAGCACAGCACCCTCTGTCCCCTGCTCCCTTTGTCTTCCCCAGCCCTTCCAGCCTCCACCACCTCCATGGCAGGAGCTGCCGTGGGAGGGCAGGAGCAGAAGATGCATCCAGCTGAGCTACAGGATGTTGCCTTTCTTCACTGCCCTCCGATCCAGGGGTCTGCACCAGGCTGCGAAGGGCAGCAGGGGCTGCAGAGAGGGGTTCAGCCTTCCAGTGCCTAAAGGGATACAGGAGAGCTGGACAGGGACTTTCTACGAGGGCATAGAGTGACAGGACAACAGAGAATGGCTTTAAACTGAAAGATGGTAGATTTATGTTGGATACAAGGAAGAAATTCTCTACTGTGAGGGTGGTGAGGCCCTGGAACAGGTTGTCCAGAGAGACCATGGATGCCCCATCCCTGAAAGTGTTCAAGACCAGCCTGGATGGGGCTTTGAGCAACCTGGTCTAGTGGAATGTTCCCTCCCAATGGCAGGGGGCTTAGATGATCCTTTAGGTGCCATCTAGTCCAAGTAATTATATGATTCCTTGATTCTATGATTAACGTGTCCTGGAATGTCCCTCCTAAAATTTCATGCATAGGCCAAGATCTGTTGGAGGTAACTGAAACACTGCAGAAATGTCTCCTCACCGTCATGGGGCGCTTGCAAGAGAATATGAAAAGTAAAGTAAATTAGGAGTGTGTTTTCTGCCATCGTACTATGTGTGCAGAGGCAGAGAGACAGACAATAAAATCTCCTTTTTAATGTTGATCAGGCAATGGCTCAGAGCGGCAAGCCATAAAGAGTTAACTGGCTTATCCACATGGGAAGGTGCTGCCTGGCCCACCTCCATTGCTGGCAAACTCTGCCTCGGTCGAGCTCCCAAGGGTCCCATTACTGCAGAATGAAAAAACCTTTGGGACATTTCAAAATTGTTTTGTGTCCTTACACATCTCAATCTCACTAGAAGCATTCGGGATACCTGTTTGGATCAATGCCCTTCAGGAATTTGAGGGAAAACCTTCCCACTGTTGGAATCAAATTAAGCAGAAGAAAATGGTTGTGATCTACCTGACTGCCTTTAAAATACGACTCCCATGGACTTTCTGCAGAGATTTCCTCTTACACCGTATTTTTTTGTGGTTCTCTCTAAGAAAGAAACAGGACATAAAGATTGAGCCAAGGAGTCTGCAGTGTTTGGAAGCACAGGGTGCTCCCAGCAGGCTCAGCACCCTGCTCACACATGTGGCAGCTGGAAAAAAGCTCAGGAGCTCCCATTTTTTTTGGCTAATAGTGACCAGGGAGTGATGCTCCTGTTCTTCAGGGCCGTCTTTGGCAATTTCCTTGGACAGATAAAGCTCGAAAGTCTGGGTTTATTTGTTTATTTTCCGAGCTCTGGTGACCTGCTTCTCAATTTCACCAAGTGAAGAATTCCATGGCCTCACATTTCTTTCATGAAGAGAAGTGGAAAAAAACTTTTCCATGAGTGACTGTAATGATCTTTTTCTTGCTGTTTTGGCGTCAGTTACTCTATTCCATTCTGATCTAATTTGTGGCATTTCCTCCTCATATTTGTTGTTCTATATTATATATTGAAATATGATGTATCCATAATATAGAAAATGTGTTCTATGTTTCTGAGCACACTTATACAAAGGCTAATTCTTATGCTTTAATTTGAAAAACATGAATCAAACCCAAAAATTAAAAGGAAAAACTCCCTTAAACATACTTAAGGTAATGGCATACTTTCAGGAAAAACAAAAATGCATTCATTTTTATACCAAGTCAAATGTACCCTGGAAGAAGCTCTGGATATTAATGTTCACTTATTTTAAAATTGGTGCTATATTGTAACTTGAACAGGATGAGGTAATCAATCTTTCTATAGTTATATAAATAAAGCAAACTACTTAATTTGTTATAAGTTACAAAGACCTGGACTCCTAACAGGAATTGAGTACATTTGTGAATTTATGTAACAAACGTATCACTACCAACACCAAATTACATCTCAATCAATGTTAAAAGGCATCTGACATTTCCCTTTGATTTATGGATTAACCTTTACAGTTAATACAGTCTAGCATTTATTGTTTTCATCAGTTTGTGGTTTGGTAGCAACCCCACAGTTCATTGCAGGGAATTGACTAAATTAATAGCTTTTCCCACCATGATCAAACAGCTAATGAAAAAGGTCTATTTTGCACAGCTGGTGGATGCTAATATTTAAACAAACAAAACAAACCTTTATGAAGAACAAATGAGTCTTGGGTCCTAATTCTGCTAGTCAAGCTATTTATCTCAGGAAACCAAGGTGCACCTATTGACTGGGGTTAAACCTGGCTAAAATGTAATGTATTAAACCCACAGTGACATGAAAGCAGTCCCAAAGCGGCAGCCAGAGAAATATATTTTATTTCAGGATCAATTTGCGGGCAAGAAATAGAAAGTTTTCATTCCTTATTGTCTGAGATGTTCTCTCTTTGGCATGGAAAATATTGGGGAAAAAAATTTACAGGTAGCTTTGCCAAGTTCTGCTCCCATTAATACTGTTCAGATGCTGAGGGATTATGTATCAGAATGACAAAGCATTAAGCAATTATCTGCATCACTTTGTGGAAATAATTCAAATACAAGAGGGTTTTCTTAAATAAAGCTTAAGCACTGCCTTAAAATAACACGGCTACCCCCCCTCCTGAATTACTCTGATTGAGGACTAATTATTTTAGCAAGCAAAACATTGTTCAACTTGAACTGATTTTAGTGATGACAAGTCAGTTTACTGGGGACTTTTTATTCCAAGCATCATTTTACTCACATTTAATCAATGTGAAATTCCCATTAACTTTTGCATTGCAAGCAGAAGGAGATTAGCACCTGGTTAAGGGTAACACAGTCTGACTTTACATAAGCCATGGGGAAGATAGGACAGTCTCGCCCAGTTGCCAGATACACTCATCTTTCATTCATCATGATCAAAGATAGACCAAGAGCTTTGAGAAAATTGACAGGTTTGGTTACATCTGTACGACTCTCATGAACTTGTCTTATTTTTTTCCTAGACAAATCATGGTAGCAGTGAAATTTCTACTCTGTCCCATTTGGAGGAAGAAAAAGTTCAGTAATAAAAGTCACTTTCATAGCATTTCGGCATGTCTGCTTCCTCACTCTCTTAAATATTCATTTTTCTGAAGGTTCACAGGAGGTTTCCAAGCCTTAGAAGTCAGGGTTCATTAGAGCTAGGCTTTTGCTTGAGTTGCAAACATCTGGCATTGCAAAGAGATAGAAAGTCCTACGCTGCATCCTTGTTGCAGCTCGTAGTGGCCCCAACAGATGCTGCCTTGCACCTCCAGCAGCAGCTGCAGGTGGGGGATCTCTGTGATTCCAGGGCAGATTTATCTGATCCACACTCACGGCTCGTTTTTGCTGTGGCTTGGTCCTACACGCAGAGCCCCAGGGACTTCTGAAGGACAGAGGAGGGCAGAGCTCATTAATAAAAGGTTTTTTTCTCACAAGTCACACATGCAAGTAGGAAAAAAAATACCCCAGCAACCCAAACACCTTTCCCACTTGTGCTGAACTTTTCCTCTGAAAAGGCTGGCCTGTTGAGAAGCCACGATCCATGAGAATCCACCTCCTCCCAGCCTCTGCACAGCGGATGGCCACGGATCATTACTTCAGGATGGCACCAAGGCTACGTCTGCAGCAAAGGTAATGAGCTGAGTGTGGCCTGGGAAACTTCTCTGAGGGCAAAACCAAAGCTCTCTTCTTGTGGAGCCTGTGTATTTGTGATAATGTGTTCTACTCTTCTTTGGAACAGTGTGAGGAATATCACAAGAAGAGCCAAGCTGGATTCTGCTGGAGATTCTGCACGCAGGGAGCATTCACTATGACAAAACTATTTTAAGTTTTTGCATGTATTCCTTGGGTTTGAGTAGATATCCTGGCATTATAGGGAGAGGGTGAAGAGAGTGGTTCAATAACTCTCTGCAATGCCATTGTTGCCAGTGCCAGAGACTCCTCTTGTAATTACAGGTGCTCTCTGCTCATTTTTACTGGCAGTAGAAGGGTTTTTTCGTGGGCATTTTCTTGAAGGAAATGTCTGTAAAATGCTTCTAGTTGCTGTAAGGGCACAATTGACTGAAGCAGGTGGCAGTGTGAGTTAATATGTGATAGAAAGTTTCTTTCATTTAGCTGGGGACATTTGCTTTACCCCAGCTTGAAAACCAGGAACAAGAAGATTATTTTTTAAAAGTAACACCATTGCAACCTGATCCCAGTTCTCTTTGTACTTTTATGTGTTTCTTAAACTTCCTGCTCCTGGAGTCACATGGAAGTCAGGGAGCTTTTAGTTCTTACACATTTAGGCACGACTCAGCCCTGTGCAAAACTGACCTTTGGCAACTGGTCAGTGGCAGGGTGGACAAGATGTTCAAGTACTAGGAAGATTAAAGCAGAGGCAGGAAAGGTGACAGCAGATGAAGAGAATGCGGAAGGTCCGTAATGCCAGCTTGCTGATACAGCATGTTTCTAACAAAATTCTTTGCAGAGG
Source organism: Atrichornis clamosus (assembly GCA_013400975.1). Classification (NCBI taxonomy): domain Eukaryota; kingdom Metazoa; phylum Chordata; class Aves; order Passeriformes; family Menuridae; genus Atrichornis; species Atrichornis clamosus. Next base: position 211,725 of record WBMZ01007260.1, read on the forward strand.
TGAACTCTGCTGCCTCGGGGAGACACAGAGACACGAAACGCCTTGCCCCAAGGCACTGCCCGTGTTGGAGACAAAATCTCTGAGGCCGGAAGGTTTTCTATTTAGGCTATTCCATAGAATAGGATGAAATACAGAAGCAAAGAGAAATGTTTTCTTGGCTGTAATTTAAAGAAGAAAAATAGAATTTCCTGCTATCACGAGTAAGTACATAATAATCAGACTATTGCTAAATCTAATATAGGAGCCCGTGTGCCACCACCAGCAATACTTCTGTTGTAATTGCCTCCAGCTATTGCTACTAGTAGTTCTGATTGCAATTTCCTTGTACCTTATGTCAATATTCCTGGGTCACAAGCGAGGAAACAGGAAGCCTGATAATCAATTTCAGTAGCTGTACAGTCATTTAGCTTGGGAGTTTGGTGGTTGGAAAAATTTAGACTTCAGCTCCAGTAATTGCAAGCCTGGATTAAGACAGAGATATCAATTTCATATGTGCTGTGCACATGCCCACGTGGCTGTAGAGCCAGGACACAGAAAACTCACTTGTGCTGATAGGACTATTTCTTACGGGAAAACATTCATTTGGGTTTTCAGCTCAACTATAGTCTTCCCTCTCCAAATTCAGCTTATGCTGTTGTCATGGTATATATGATTTAAATTCAGGAAGGCTTAGAAGTAAATGAAAAAGTTCCTATATATTCAGGTATACTGATTTTTCCCCCTGTCTGCTGTTAAGTAACAAGTTACAGCTTTATGATGTTGTAGCACAGGCTTGACATGGTTATTCATTTTTATTTGAAAAACTTCCACTAAATAAGGACTGAGCCTTCTCTCAAATAAACATCTGTCAAGCCAGGAGTGTTTCAGTGAGAGCTTTGTTCCAGAACCTCCTGTGCCGGTGAGTGCTGGTGGCCCTGCTGGTGGCACCCTGGTGCCTGTCCCCAGCGCAGGCAGGGACAGTGCATGGGCTGCACAGCACGGGGGCAGAAAATGTCTCGTGAGGAAATACCTCACAGTTTCCAACCAGGCAAAATGTGCTGCAGTTTGAGGATCTCTGAGGACCTCTGAGGATCTCTGAGGATCCACTGCCCAGGCAGCGGTCTGCAGAAATGAGGTGTCTGCTCCTTCACATCTTCCCCAGCAGCCCTGAGCTCCTTTTGCTGTCACCAGATGGGAAGGGGCAGGGGAGAGAACGAGGTGCTGGGAGCCGAGATTGCCTAGGGGCAATTTGAGTGGCTTGTCCCATCCATCCACTGCTGGGAGATAATCCAGGTGAGACCAGGCTAAGGGATGGTCCTTGAGGTACACAGGTCCCACGTGGCAGAGGTCGTCCCAAATGTCTCTACAGAACAAGGCAGGAGACCGTGCCTGTGGAAAATATGTTCCCCACCCCAGATGTGAGGTTTCTTTAAAAGTAAGTGGGACCTTTTCTAGTAAACAGCTTCACCTCTGCCAGCAGTGGAAGAAGCGCTAATCAGGCCCCCCCTCCTCTCCTGGCCTGACCCACCCTCCCGGCCTGGCGTGGGAACAGGCGGCTGCTGCCCTTGGGCCCTTTCTTCTCTGGTTGACAAGAAGTCTGCCTCCTCTCCTCCCACCCCAGCTAACCTGTCCTGAAGTGCATGCCTGGCTGTGTGCTTTCCACCCAGGCTTGGCTTGTCTTGGTTTCATGCACTGGGAAGCAGAAACAGCCAAGCTTGCTCTTGGTTTCAGGATCAGAACCTAAAATGGATTAAAATGTTGCTGCTTGAATTTTAAAATGTTTTCATGACATGATTATGTGACCTACCTTTGTTTATTATAAAACTAATACCACAAGTTACAGTTCAATGAATTCACATTTTATTTGAAATTTTTGTCTGAAGTAGCCTAAAGCTCTTCAAGAAACAATTGCACAAAACCATATGAGAGCTGCTAATTTATAATCTGCAGCATCACAGCACAACTGGCTTTTCATTTGGCTAAAAGGAAATGGTTACTTAGAACAACAAAGCAAGCCATGTGTCCACAGTTTATATTAAATGCCCTTGGTATTTATTAGGGACACACAATGTATCATCTTGAAAATATTTATTTTCCTGTAATTTCAACAACAGCAAAACAAAATGGAAAGTAATACAGTGTCATGCCTTTGCCAATCTGTAGCAGATCTTGGGAGAGTTTCCTGTTGAAAGAAAATTTGAGATCCCAAGTCTGCATATTAGCTTAGTGTGACTTGTTTATTTGAGAGTGTACACCAGCCCCAGAACAGAGGTGCTCCCAAACAGCATACAAACACCTTTGCACCACGAATCTCACCCCAGATGCCAACATCTGGTTCTGCTGCATTCAGCCCTTGGGCTTTGGGGTACTTATTCCCTATTTGGACACACTTCCCATTGAATTCAGGAAGTATTTTGTCTGGCTGAAAGACAGAGCCAAATAAACCTGTGGAAGCAAGCTGCTATTTTGTCTTGAGAAGACACCAAGTAACTGCTAGAAGGTATTTAATTTTCTCTGCAGTCCACATGGCCTTTAATCTGATTAATCTCTGGCCCTGGCAATAGAAGATGAAGTTTTGATCCCTTGAACCCAATGGCAAAACTCTCATTCATTTCATGAGAGTCAGGATTCAAGCCATGTAGCCAGTCCCAGATGCTCCAATGCAGAAAAATGTTATGGGCTGATTAGTGCTGAAGTGCCTCCCAGGGTTAGATAATTGCTCATACTGCTCTCAGCCTCGGAAAAAGCTTGAGACAGATTAATCATGAAACACAGCTCATTGCACCTGTTATTTTCCACATTCACTTTTATGGGAAGTGCTGCTCCTTCTCCCCAGTCTCGGAGAGGCCGTGCTGGAAGGAGAGGATGGCAGCAGAGGGTGCTGGACGCAGTCAACACCAGCACAGCGTAATGCCTCCAGGCAAAGACGGGGAGGTGGGGAGCAGTTTTGTTTTAGGGTCGAATGTCTGTGGCATGAATCCTCAAAAAAAGCATTTTCAGCTAGAGCAGGTCTTGCTTGGGACAGATGGCTAATGGTCAGCAGAGCCTTTGTGCCCAAGAGGGAAGTTGGTTCTATCCTAAATTTTTTCCCCACACCAGGAAAAGATGACAGTGTTTCATCATTAGCAGCTGTGGAAACTGCAGCTTCAGGGGGCAGTTGGACCCACAGAGATGGGGCTGTTGAGGTTTTAATGACTGTGAGACAGAGCAGGCTTCTTTAGTGTGCAAATTTCAGGAAGCCGAGTTTGGTTTTTTGTTGGGTTTTGTATTTTTTTTTAAACTAGAACCACTGATATCAGCATGAAAACTGAACAACCTTCCAAGCCTATTAATTCTTTATCATGTCTCCAGTAAAGACCTAAGAGGGAGCAGCCTTTGTGCAGAGCAGTTGTTCTGTGGAGCTGTAGCACTGAGAGAGCTGCACTGAGCTGCTGACACAGGTCAGAGAGCATTTCTGTACCTTATTTTCAGCCTGCTTAGTGCAAGACGAGGTGGTCTGTGCCCAGTGTAGGTGCTGATGGTGGAGACCAGTGCAAAAGTTTTATTCTGAAATAGTCTGGCAGAACAACCACTCCCAAAAGATGAAAGGGGGCTCCTGTTGCTGTCATAGCAGGGTTTGCTGCCAACCCCTGCTACAAAGGGACAATGAACACACAGAGAAACATGGCAAAAAGAAGGTTGGTTTGGCTTACTGCAACTTCTAGTTTTGTTCTCTGTCAGTGCCCTGCAAGGGCTATTTTCAGTTTCAGAGTTATGGTGAGAAACATGGTGTATTTTGATTCCTAATTTAGCTTGTTTATCCTGAGAGATTCCAGGATCTTCATTTGAAAGATAAATTCAAACCTTCTTTTTTTCCTTTGCAGCACACATTCCACAACAAAAACACTGCATGCTATACTTCATTTCAAGGCTTGGAAGACCTTCACGACCATAAATTTAGGAACTTGCAGAACACAATGGTCTTTAGGATGGAAACAAGCCAGCTGGCCTATCTGGTCAGGTCCATCCCTTCTGTTTGAATTAACAGCTGGATTTCACAGTGGGAGAAATCCGGCAGTTCTTTCTCAGGCAAAATTCTCACAGTTGGATTTGCCTCCAACCACTGTAACTAGGGTGGGAGGGAGCACAGCTCACTTTGTTATTTTATGTTAGCTCTCTGGCTAAAAAGATTCCAGTGCAAGTTCCATAGGACTTGGACCTACCCTGTTCTTTAATTTAATGACCCTAAGTGCAAAAAGAAAGACATTCCCAGTAAAACAGAGACAGAGACTCGATTCTTTGTGCAGTGCAGTGCAGATGGTACCCACGTTCTGGAGAAAGCAATTAGAAACTGATGCTGAGGCAAAATAAAGAGGTAGGACCATTTGTTGCTCTGAGAATTCTACCTAGGAGGGGAGGTGCTGGCACAGTTTTGCACACTGTGAGTGGAGGCATTGGGTGTAATATGCAAAGGTTGGTTTCACATGTGCTGTTTCAATTCCAAAGGTAATTATATCAAAGTTGATGGATTTGCAAGGATTTACACCCTCACAGCAGGGAGAAGAACATGGCCCAGAGGAGACAGAGAGGGGAGAGGCCAGCTGGAATGAGCAGCACAGGATTTCCATGCCTTGACTTGGGGATCTGGAGGGCTGGTCACAGACAGGGATTTGTGTTACACTACCAGAGCTGAAGGTTCGAGCCCCTGTGTGCTTAGGGACAAGTGACCAAGGTTCCCACTTTTCCCTGTGTGTGGTGGGACATGGGGTATTGCTGCACTCAATTTACAGCAGAGACTTGACACACAACCCCAAGAGCCCTCGTGCTGCACCCTCTGCACAACTGGGAGATGTGGAGCAGAGTTTTTTCCCCCACGACTTGTCCCTCCACACCCCTTCCCCTCTCAGTGTGTCCTCTCTATTGGTAGAGAGTGGAAAGGACTCACAAGATTTGGACCTGAACAGGCAAGCGGTACCCAAAAGGAAATCCCTCTGTGACCAGAAAACAGTGCAGAAATCTTGATTTGGTTTTGAGGGAGCACACGGATCGCTCTGCAAGGGAGCTGAGGACCAGCCTGCTGCATGGCTGAGGAATGTTTTGGCAGTTCAGGCCACAGGATGGGGCACCACAGAGCAAAGGCATGGGGACAGTCAGCTCTCCAGTGTGGTTTGACCTTCAAATGCTCCTTGAGCACAGCTTCATTTTATATGAGGAGTTAAAGGATCTCAACTAATAAGATCTCTCTGATTGGCAGAAAAATAGGGGAACTTGGCTTTACTGACAAAGAAAAGGTTTGTTTCCAGCTATCCTAATCTGCATTAATGCTGCCATAAAGTGCAGGAGGTTCTGCTGAGGGAGAGCTCCCTGTAAGTGAGGTCAACTACTGGCCTGCCTTGGGTGTTACCTGACCTCTCTTCACTGGTTGTGGGGGGGATAAAAGAGCTGCATCCTTGCCCAAGTACTTTGAACTTCATTCTGAGGCTGATCATCATTTTGCTGTGGGAAAACCACTTCTATGACACCAATGGCAAAAGCCTAAGAAATTAAATCAGTAGAAGTGAAATCGCTGCATAACAACCTGGCATGGCTCCATCAAAATCCTTGTTTTATCATGGGAAGCCTTCCTTTAAAAGGATAAATAAACAACCCCCCTCCAGGATCCCTCAGTGAGGCCAAGCCTTGCCTCTCCCCAGAAAGAAACCTTTCATCTTTCTCTTGCAAAGGTTTTTATGATCCTAAAGGGAGAGGTCAAAAGCCTTGTTCCCCTCGCCGTGTCCCCAGCCCAGAAGGGAGGAGCTGCTGTCCCACCTCCTGCCTCACCCCAGCCTTGGGACAGCGTCAGCCCCCAGCTGAAGCACCTCTGCTGGGCTAAGGAAATCCATGGCTCATTCTGGGTCTGGCTCTGCAGGCGAGAAGGTGCCACAGGATGAGGGATCGAGACAAACACCTTTTCTCACTCTGGCTGCTGTGCCCAGCCTGTCCAGCCCACGGATGATTTTGGTGGGTGAAGACTTGTCCTGTGCTGCTCAGCCCTGGCTTCAGCTCAGCTTTCTGTCTCTGTGCCAAAACAGCTGCATTGGGAGAATATTCACCTGCCCCAACACAGGGCAAAGAGGGATGTTCCTGGGAGAGTTCTTTTCTTCCTTCATTATGGCCTTATGAAAGTGGTTGGTGGGCTGTGATGGAGCTGAAGATATAGCTCTGGATTCAGAGTGCAGGGATAGAAGAAAGAAACCTAGACTTCTTCCCCCCTTCCCTGAGAAAAAGTAATTTACGTAAATTTATCCACGACCAGCACTCAGCAATAGCTCACAACTTTGTTAATGGAAACCTGGTGATCCATAACACTTGTGTGGGAGACATTTGCTCGGGGGTAATACAATATTAATGTTAATATCAATGATCGATCAGAGGATTTGCAAGAAAGGCATAAAGTATTTAATTATAATTACATTGGGAATGGCTTTGTAATGGCTACGACATTTGAATAAGGTCACGTCTAGCCCTCACCCCTGTTATGTTGTTCTATATTAAATGCCATTCACTTTAACTGCTGGAAACCTTTCTGGAGTCGTCAGAATATAATATACTGGGTAAATTGAAATATGTCCCTTCATTTTTTGAAATATGATTGATATCCTTTGCAAAACAAATGTTAACACCTATTTGTACACAAATTTCTTTGATTATATGTTAGGGAAGCTAAAGTATGACAGTCTCTCCTAGCAGGCACTTTACTCTGAGCAAGGGACTATTTGTGAATATTAATTCATCTTGCTGAAAATGGTCTCGGATCTCTGCTGTAAATCCACTAGGGTGTATTTCTGCTTTTCTCAATGCATTAATTCTACATTGATTAGCAGCCATAAGTGCATCTTCACTGGTCTCAGCAGCCCACGGTGTTCACCTTACCCAGGTGTTGCTCAGGAGGAACTTTTGCTGCCATTGAGTTATCTCCCGCTAACAGCATTAACCAAGAACACATAGTAACCCTCATATTTGCATGTGTCACAGCAGAAAATATGTATTTCAAATATACTGCAGATGTGTACTTTAACTGTCAGCCTGACAGCAGCATTGCCATGTTTAAAACAATCAGAGAAAAAAATCTGGGTATAAAACACAAATATTTATCTGTAGGCAGGATCCCAGAGGGGCACAGGTACCGACCCGCCCGTGAGTGCATGCAGACACTGAAGCACTAAATGAGCACATGCTCTTCCCACGCCTATTTACTACTGAGCAGAAACACAAAAGGAGCAAATTCTCGTCCCTCTTCAGATGAGAATCCTCCTGTCCCATCCCCCCAGAGGTTTTCTTCTTTTTCTAACATCACTGTAAACAGCAGATCAATCAGGTCGAATGAGTCAAATTTTGCTTTCAGATAATCACCCAGAATAACCTCTGATTCACAGAGAATTGAAAGCTCCCATTTGAAGGCAGAATTTAGTCTCAAGAAATCAACCCTTCAAAGTTTGGAAGACATGCAGTGATGTAATTGACATGATTTTCCATTTTCTCTTTTCTGAAGAAGAAGCAAAGACTTTTGCATGCTGTAGAAATGCCTGAAGATAACAAGTTTTATGGTTTCCAAAAAATGAGCATTTATTACCAATCAGTGTGAAATACCACTGATGGTAAATTTTAAGTATATGGCAGGAGTTTCAGCATCATGACAACATATATCATGCATTTTTACAACATATAAGTGCAGTGATATTGCTCCCTTTCTCAATAACAATATATAAGAATATATAGTATAAATGTACAGTATATATTAGACACAATGTAAAATAACTTAGTGAAATGTCAAAGCTTCTGCATAAAAATTCAAGTCGTGCCTGAGCATACCTCTAGCACAATTTTGCTGAATCGTATCTCATATACCTTCATTTACCTTTAGTCCATGTTGCAAAGATAATTTTGTCTCTGTATTTAATTGCTTAAAACCATCAGAATCCTTGTCTTTTTTCTTTTATCTGCAGTAGGTGAAGACTATAGGAGGCAAGTCAAAGCCAACGTTTTGTGGAGCCTTTACTAACACTGTTGTTAGGTTCTGGGAAGCAATTCATTGTGAACAAGTTGTACAAAAGCAAGTTCTTAAATGCTCATTAGAGTTCATCATTGTCCATCAGGTTCTGTTCCAAAATCTCCCACTGCAAGTAAATGATAATGAAACATCTTTCTCAGAAACGGAGCTCGTGAGCTAACATTGATATCTGGAAATTATAAATCTCACCAGTTTAGCTGAAATCATATCAAGCACCATTTTGGTAATTGCTTGCAAGAAGGATCAATAAAAATCTATTTAATAGGAATACACAACTTGTCTCAAAGCAGGTAGGTGGAATTTTAGCTTTGCTCAACACTCCATATGGATCCTTGCAATGCTGGGTCTCCCTTCACTCTTGCTAAATGGAATATGGTCAAGGACTTGTCTGCAGCATCCCAGGAAGCTTTCTGATAGTGCTGGGGAAGAAGTGTTATTTTCTTTTAACCAAGGCATTAACAGACTCTGTCTCTGTCACATTGCCTATCAAAGCCTACCAGAGCTCAGCATCCTTGCAATTAGCTCTCTTGGAATTATTTTGAATACAACTTCACTTCAACAATCTAAACAATTCTGCCCTGAACATAAACAAAAAAAATACTTTAAATTCTTATCAGTAATTACATTTTCTAATGAACAATGAATTAAAAGCTGCAAAACAGTTTGAAATGTCATGTTAAAAGAAAAATTAAGGGAAGACAGAGTGATTTTCTGTGGTTCCTTTTAAGCAAACAAATTCCCACCCCCCCGCATTCCCAGCCAGTGTAAGTCGACAGAATTACACTGTTTTAGATCAGCTTAAGTTCTGACCTATATACTTCAGTGGAGTTAATCCTAATTTCCACCACTGAAAGTGGGATCAAATTCACTTTGTCTTTAATAAAGCAGTGGATGATAAGCAAGTCTCTCCTCTGTCGGATTCTGCTTGAGAAAGGAAATTCTTTGTGGTGTTAAATGATGTCCAAGACAGTTTAGAAAATAAAGCTAGAATTTCATAAATTTCAGCATAGTGAAAACCGATACTGGTAACTGTTACTTATGCTTTAATCTTAGCAAAGTTCTTTGGGTACAGACAGAGCATCAGCTGGTGAGTCTGTAACCCTTTCTGAGCACTGCTTGGGAGGAAAACGAGGAGGCAGGCAGCTGATTTTCAGTGACATGAGGCTGCTGAACACACTCTGACTCAGACTTTGTTACCACCAATAAATAGCATCACATTGTCCAGAACTGGAGATTAATATGTGGGGCCTCCAGTAGATGATATTTATTTTCTTGCATATTATATTGAGATCTCAGGACTGGCAAAGGGTCAGGAGCTGAAAGGATGTAATCAATGCTAAATTTAATTTCAGAATCCGATTTTGCTAAGGAGGAATTGTTTAGGCTCTGCCTGTTGGTCACGCTGTTTGGAGCAAACCCACAAGGCTCCAGAAGTTTTGGGCCCGATTCAATTCTTTCATGTTTACTTTCAGAAGAGGAAATGTTGTTCAAAGCAGAGTCCTTAGAAGAGATATTGGGAGACGAAGGACTTTTTGCTCTGCTTGGTCTCTGCTCCTTATGTTCCCTTTTCACGTTCCTCCTCCTCCGTCTTCGCCTGTAATTCCCATTTTCAAAGAGATCCAGCATGGACTCGCATCCTGTTGCAAAGCTCCAATAGTTTCCTTTCCCCTTCTCATTCCCTTCTGTTCTGGGAACCTGTATTTATTTAAAGGCAGTTCAGTATTTGTATGTGTTACAGATGCTGCTGTTTAGCATCTGCATTCATTTACATTCAGGAATGGTGTAAACACATATGACAAGACTTTTAAGCCTATTCTCTGTCATTATATGAGTAAGATGTAAACCCCATCCTCTTCAATTTGTTATCTGTTAGCACACATCAGACAAGGATATTCTCCTTATCTCTAATTGACAACTCAGATTTTAAGTGATTTTCAGCTCAGCTGTTCGTTTCCCTTCTTTCCTAGTGATGAGATTACTGCTGCCTGTATTTTTTTAGCCATGCACAGTGTGTACGTAAATACACAGTAACTGATCTTACCTTCACAAAACAACTGTTAAGCGATAAGTTATGTCGGATGGAGTTCTGCCAGGCTCTTTGATTTGATCTGTAGTAAGGAAATTTCTTCATTATAAAGTCATAAATGCCAGAGAGGGTGACTTTATTTGAAGGGCTTTGCTGGATGGCCATTGCAATTAAGGCAATGTAGCTGGAAAAAGGAAAACTTGCTGTTACACCATCGCCCTACTCACAGACTCAGTTTTCAGGACGACATGGGTACAAGTGTGCCTGTATCCTGCTTCCAAAAGTTCTCCCGGTGGATCTGCGCCCGGACCCGCGGTGTCCCAGGGAGGATCCTGAGTGTGGTCACTGCCTGTCCTCCAGGAGACCCAGGTGACACGGAGGGGTTACTGCCGGGCACTGAGTCCCGGCCGGGCTGTCTGCCCTGGCACTCAGTGCAGAGGGCTCGGGTACAGGAGGATTGCAGGGACATCACACACTTCTCAAACTCCATCTGAAAAGTTTCCCCGAGCAGGAAGGCTGCAGTGAGACACATCAGGCTCAGAGCCATTGTCACTGGAGACCTCCCCTGCTCGTGGAAAGGACCTTGGATGTCCCTGAGAACATCTACACCGCGCCTCTCCCACCACACCGGGTTTGTCTGCATCCGATCCACCCGCTGCCACACTGAACACTTAATTCCCCTTCTCCCAGGGGTCCTGGAGGTTGGAGGCTGTCTGAGATCTGGAGGCTTAAGGGCATGCCAGAGTTGCTGTGACCCCTCATGGGAGGAAACAAATCATGAACACTTCACCCAGGGAGAGGGGGGAAATCTCCCCGCTGCAGTGCCTGCACTGGGACCAGACCCGCTGCACACACCTGGCCCCACGCTCCCCTGAGGGCTGTGATCCCACCAGCCCAGAGCTCAGAAACCTCACCACAGATAGGGGCACTTGGAAAAACTTCATCTTACCTGTATGCCGGTCTGGTGAATTTTTTCTCTTCATCAGAACTACAGGTAGGATAATCATCCCCATCATAATTGAAGCAGTTATAGGGGTACTGCGTGTTGTCAAACATCGTCCTGCTCCTTGCTCAGCTCCTGTGGAGTGAGAGAGATGGAGTGATGTTTCTCAGAGCTTGGACTCCCTCCTCCCTTCTTCCCTCCCCTCTGTCTGTCTCATTCCCTCTCTCCCCCCTCCTCACACTCCCTCTCCTCCGTGCACACACACTCTCCGTAATGGGGTGGGGATTGTTTTTGCAATTCTCGCGTCCCAGACAGCCCGTCTGTTCGGATATTATTTTTTTTGGGGGGGGGGGGGGGGGGTTGCTGTGGCTGTTCTCGCAGTTGCCCCCACGGGGGTGGCACAGCCGGGCGGCTGCGGGGGTCGGGTGGAGCGGGTGGGCTGGGGGTGGACCTCGGACCGGGGCGTGCGGTGCCGGTAGCTCCGCTGGGCTCGCTGGGTGGTCCGGGCTGGACGGGGGCCAGCGCTCCCCCCGCCACATCCACAACGTGACAAAAGCAAACAGCATGATGTTAATAAATCACGCTTCAAGGTCTCTACTTGGAAATTAAACTTGGAGAGCGGAGTGCAGCTCCCCACAGCCCCCGAGCCCTCCCGCTCAGTATTTTTCTCTCCCCAGCGAGGCAGGGTGGCTTTCTTATTTATTTATTTTTAGAAAACCGACGTACAATAAACAGACGTTCCAGGCAGTAATGCACGCTTGTCCCGATCTGCAATCTATAATACAGTATAATAGACATAAATTATATTTCCATGACTAAAGGAAAATCTGTATGTTCAAAGAAAGTAGAACAGAGGGATGTGAGGGACTACTGTCAAGCAGGAAAGTAAAAGGAAAATAGCTGTAGGCAGGAGAGCTGCCTGTGTGGGCTTTGATCTGAAGGATGAATTAGACTAATAGCCCTGTGTGTTGGCATCCAATACTGTAACAATTTAATAGTTTTTCAATGCTTTGGAGTGTTTTCCAACAAGTGATGTAAACCAAAGGCATCACGCACCATTTCAGGGGGGACTTAAAAGGTGTGTGCCACATGATAATTAAATTATTTGAAGACAGCTCCGTCCCAGGAACTAGCCCCAGGAGGAAATGGGTTTTGGAAAAGAGAAAGCAAATTGGTGTGCAGAGAGTTTCCCTGGATGGAAATATAAAAGCACAACCACTAGCAATGCAACTTTTGTTTTCTATAGCATCTTTCATATAAAGTATGTCCCCAAACCCTTTTTGGAGTTAAAGGATACAATTAGGGGAAAACCCATCTGCGTGATAAGGAGCCCTTTAAAATGATGCTTTAGTGGCTCCTAGAGTTCTGACAGAGATGGGCATAAGAAGGCTTTTCCTGTGGAATATAACAAGACATTATAGCAGGGCATAGGGGGAATTACATAGCATGAAAAAAACCGTATACATGAGGTGTTTTCTTGGGAATATGAAACCAGAGCAGATAGCCAAAATAAAAATTATCTCCACTCTAAAATACATCAATAGGCATATGCATGAGGCATCCAGTGCAGAGGAGGTGTTAATTCAAAGGGTCAGCTACTGCTGCCTAGGGCATCAGCAAGGCTCTGATATTGAGTAAGATAGAGCAGATTCAGTTGTGGAAAATGAAATATATAATGTCTGATCTTCACTCATACTCTGTCCAGCTGGACTTGAAGGTTTAAAGTAAAGAAGAAGCTGGGTCACAGATTTGGGAAGATTGTTCCTCAGTTAACCCAGTGATCCTTGACACACAAGTAGATGTCCACTTTGATTTCTAGCAGTTGCTCTGTTCTTTGGAGCTGTTTTACCTCACTGAAATTCCAGTAACTCAAACTAAAGGCTAAAAAGGGTCTTGCTTCTGATTTATAACAGCTTCAAAAACCAGAACTGAGCTGGTTGATTTTACCCAATCTGTTAGTACCCTTTTTTCAGTTCTTCATATTCTATTTATGACATTGCTGACAAAGACAGAAAATACAATTTGATCAAAATCCTCACACATTTACTTACAGTATTTAATAAGTAAAGTTTTATGTAATGGGAATTAGAGCAAATGACTGTAATGTCATGTATTTAGTAATGCTAATTACCCCTCTTCCTGTATTTTCTTGCAGTGCTGAGTTTAAACCACTTGCCCAAATCTAGCACTTCTACAACATGCATCACAGCTGGGGGTCATGGCCACTGTATTCCTCACCCATTTCAGTGGGAAATAGATCAAATTTCCATCTCAGCAGTGGATTTGTGAGACTAAATTGAGCAAAAGGAGCTGGGTTGCCACAACCAGTGTTGGTGTCCCTGAGCAGCACCTCAGGAGCCAGCGGGGCCACGTGTGGGTGGTGCAGGGGCAGCTTGGCAGGACACACTCGAGACTCCTGCCATTGCCATTTGTGCAACACATCATCTGGGGATGGGTCCTGCCACTTCCTGAGAGCTGGAGGATTTGGTTTCTGGCTCTGTAAATATCACTGCACTCACCTGCTGCAAATCCGTATAGACCCTAAAAAGGACACAAACCGTTTTTGAGTCCCACCAGATCAGAAGCAAATGATATACGATCCCTCATAAACTTGCTTCTGAAATCCATGTATGCAAAACTGGCGGAATGTTTCTCAAGGTAATTTTAAAAGCCTGCATGCTGATATTTTATCCCCAAGTGAATGTTTATGGTCCAATTATCATCCTTGAAAATAATATTCATAAAGAAATGTTAACATGCTCTTGTATGTACCATGGTGGGGCGAGCAGGTGCCATGCTTATGGTGGCAAAACATGTTGCACAATAGTTTTTTTCCCAGCATCTGTGCAGCCATTACAATTTAACTAGAGCGACTATAACTCATCCCTGTCGTTATCATAAAAGCATAATTTTGCCAGGCTAGTGTTTTTCTTGTGTTGTATATTTTCAGAACACAAAGTTGTAAACCATTTGATTTGAGATAGTAAATAGGCTGTAAAAATGCCGTGGAAGATTTGACTAATTTTTTAAACATTGATATTAAAAAGTTATTTGCAATTTTTGTAATTATGACAGAGATCATGAAAGTTGTACATGAAATTCAGACCAGTCATAAATCCAAACAGGGCTGAATTACTGCTCATTACGGGACAAAAGAATAACAGTGAGCACCTCAGTGTTTAGGACTGAATGCTGACATCCCAATCTTCTTACTGGGGTAGACTGGTGTCTCCCAGCAGCACGACTCCTCCTGCTCTCTCTGAGACTTGGAAGTCAGAGCTGGTTGCAGTTTGGGACTCTGTTTCAAATCTTTTACATTTATCATATAACCATAGAATTATTTGGCATGGAGGGGACATTTAAAAAATCATCTAGTCCAAGATGATTTTTCACTTTCCACTACCCCAGGGTGCTCCAAGCCCTGTCCAACCTGGCCTTGGACACTTCCAGGGATGGGGCAGCCACAGCTTCTCTGGGCAACCTGTGCCAGGGCCTCCCCACCCTCACAGGAAAGAATTTCTTTCTTACATTCATTCCCTTATTTCTAGGGAAGTCATGAGGCCACACTGTTCACCTGAATTTCACCCTAAACTTCTCCCTGTTTCACCCATCTCCATCAGCTGAATTGCTTTCCCTTCTGCCTCTCTTTTGTGTTCACATGTAGAACTTCATGGAAATAAAATTTGCACCACAATTTGTGGTTTTCTGCTGGAGTTAAGTGAGAATTGTTTATATTTCCTAGCTAGGGGGTTATTTGGAGAAGCATTCCTCATCTGCATGCCTTCTAGCTGCAGCAGGGTAAAACTCATACATAAAACACAGCACGGGTTTCCACCAAAACAGGAATGTGGATAAGAAACCATCAACAGCAATTCATCCCATTAGAGGTGGTAAATAAGTGAGCACCTATAGAAACTAGCTCAGACATATTATCCCTGCCCTAGCTAGATGTGGAGATTCACAAGGCGTATGTGAAAATCCGTTTCTGGAGATCCTCTGTTGTGTTTTGTTAGTGAAAAATAGGAAAAAGAAGGATTTGCAGGGTGAAAAGTCAGTTCTCCTACCTACTCCTGCTTTGCAAATCATTTGCTCTCATGCAGTCATGGCTGCAAAGACAATGGAAGGAGAACATGGACAAATCTCTATCTTTTAGACACTTATTAAGTGAAATTCCTGAATGCTTTTTAAACACATTTTCTGCTAAAAACCAAATGTAATGGAAGGCTATTTTAAAAGCTTTATAAAGAATTGAAAAATTAATAAATAATCACTTTTGTTTGGACAAAATTGTTTGGGTTCACCTAAAAGGACAATGAAAATTTTACATTCTGTCCCTGGTTTGCCCAGCACCTTTGTTCTGGAGGGATATTGGTGGTTAAAAGGACACATCCTCATTTCTCTATTTGATATGGATACGTGAGGCAGAGGTTCAGAGTTTGTCTGCTTGTGATTTGGTATTTTTCTCCTTCTTAGCAACACAAAATGAAATCCCTCTCTTTCAGAGTGCA
Source organism: Atrichornis clamosus (assembly GCA_013400975.1). NCBI lineage: Eukaryota > Metazoa > Chordata > Aves > Passeriformes > Menuridae > Atrichornis > Atrichornis clamosus. Next base: position 227,210 of record WBMZ01007260.1, read on the forward strand.
GATAGATGGTGTGAAACACAGGAGGGATGTGCAAGGTTTTGCCAGAGACCTGCCATGGAATCATAGAATGGTTTAGATTGGAAGGGACCTTACAGATCTTCTTGTTCCAACCTCTCTGCCATGGGCAGGGACACTCTTCCCCTATCCCAGGGTGCTCCAAGCCCCATCCAACTTCACCTTGGACACTGCCAGGGATGGGGCAGTCACAGCTTCTCTGGGCAACCTGTGCCAGGGCCTCACCACCCTCACAGCGAAGAATTTCTTCCTAAAATGTAATCTGTCCTTTATGTTAGTGGGATTTTTACTCCCTTGGCTGTGAAAGCCTCCAGAATTCTGATCCATGAGGCTTTTGGAATTAAGTAGGAAGAGCTGGAGGGTTTGAAGTGGGGATAAGTTGAGAGATGATGCCCCTTCTTTGCCACGTGGAGCATCTCTTGGACTGGCACAGCAATCATGCCCTGGCCCAGAGTGCATTTGTTTACCAGAAATGGACACGGCCCTGGCACAGCGGCCTCACCTCGTCCTTTGGTCATTTCCCATTCCAGCTGTACAGAATCATTTGGACATAGGCCTCCCTTCATACATTGTTTGAATTCTGCACCAGACACAGCTAATAACTCGGGCCAGGAAACTTGTTCCAGATGTTAATTAACTCCCTCTGCATTAACTGGAATCACACAATTAAGGCCTGATTATTTATAAAACCATTTTGTCAAGAGAATTAGGAGAATTAGAAACATCCTGGCTCACACTTTCACACAAATGTCCATGTGCTATTAAATTGTGGAAACTGGCACGAGTTGTCCCACACATTTATTTTCAGCCATCAACATTATTCCAGAGGAGAAAGGACAACAGTCGGCCAGGCGTGGAGGAGCAACACTGGAGCAAAGGAACTGATTCCCAGCCGAGCAAAATTCTTCTGCTGTGGTACCACCAGCCCTCAGAGATGCCTGTCAGCCGTCCCACAGGCAGTGTGACTCTCCTGCTGCCATCACGCTCCGTGATGATCAGCCTCACGATGCCCAGTCACAAATTGCAATATTTAGGAGTTTGGCGGCTCCTCAGGGGCTGGAGGGCCCGAGCAGTGTCTGTGGTGCTCTGCCAGCTCTCACCCACACGCTCATCGGCTTAAGGGACTTTTTCTGGGGGTCACACAAGCACTTGACAGATCCCCAGCAGAGCGAGTTTGGACTAATTCAAACCTGTCTCTGCTGTCTGCCTTGCACACTTCTCAGAGGATCTGGGACTTTTTATTATCTGATATGGACAAAAGGGAGAAATACAAGGCAAACAAATGCAAAGGGAACAAGCTTTGCCCAAACTGACTGGACACACACGGACCTGTAAGGGCAAGGGCAGCTGTCCCACAGTGATGCAGCTGACCAGCTCCTGGATGGATGGGGAGGTGGGCTCTGAGCAGCTGGAGCACATGCACAGCTTGTCTGCATTGTCTGTGTCCCCAGCCACCAGAGGTGGTCACTGGGAACAGCTGTGACCCTCCAGGGACTGTTTGAATCAAGGATGAATGGTCTGTTTGGACCAAGAATGCCCTGACCCCCAGGCTCGGCCGAGGGAGGTTCAGAGGTGTGTGCTGGCCCAGGACCACCCCAGCTCAGGCAGGCTGAGGAGCAGGGGGTAACTTGCTGCCTCTTCCTGTACCCTGCTGCCACCTCTACTACTACAAATCCTGCACCTCAGGGAACAGGAGGGAGAGGGAGAGGCAGCACTCTTATGTTTTGCTGATTTTATTTTCATTTGAAAGTAGTAATTCATTCCAGTTCACTTACTCATAGCTCTCACCCACGCAGAAGTTTTCTGGGAGCTGCGTGAACAATCCCAAAACAATGCAGATCAAACTGGCAGGGCAAAAGCAACTGGAAATTGGGCCCTAAGCAAGTGCTGTTCCTTGTTGAGAGGAAGGGGATGGCAGGCAGGAGCACCACCTTCCTTTGGAACTGAGCTGCAAAATTACCTCTCCCCAGGTTTTCCCTTCAGGCATAATCCCTTCTAAATTCTCAGTAAGGTGCAATCTCTGGCTGCACAAACCTCCTAGAATAGTCCAGTTTTCCACAATACCCATCTTTATAATAAGATCACACTTTGTAATATGTTTCCCAGCTCTTAATTGCCAAGTGATAATAATATTTCACCATTACCAGTGTTTGGAGTTTTTTTGCATAACTCACCCCTCTTCACTCATAATTCTGATTCGATGTATTTTCCCTGTAAGTAAGTTCAATCGCCAAGAGTTTTCTTCATTCTGAAAAAAAGAAAAAATCATATTTTAATAATACCAGTTAAACTACTCGACTTCCTTCCAGGACAAACACTTGGTGGTTAATGTGTCAGGGACATGTGATTACATTTTCGTCAATGCCAGACATAAGCTGCCTTCTCTTCCTCTGAATTAGAACAATCATTCACAGTTCATCATTTATCATCCTTCAAGTACTTGGCTCCTATCACATGAAAGCAACTTGCAGCAGAGAACCAGAGCTAACATTGTATCTGAGGTCTCTGCTGATAGCTCCTTAAAGAGGTGTAAGCTCCCTTCTTGCTTTTTCCATCCTTTTCATCTTATGAGAGGCTTTCTGATGCATACAGCAGAGTCTAAAGAGAAATAAGCTTTGATCTCTGCCACCTCGAGTGCATTCTCACCTTTAGTATTTTAAGGTGGAAATATTTGTGGTGTAATGCTAGTCCTCAGTGCTGCTGTCCTTAGCAAAGTTGGGAGCTTTGCTGTGTCTATTTGTGAAGTCATAGTTTATGTTTGAACTGGTTAAGTGTGATAAAAAGACCCTCTATATAAATATAAGCCAGATTTGTTTCTGCTTCTTCTCATTTAGTTTTGACCTTATATTATTTTTCTTCATCAGCTATTCAGTTTGAAATGTCTTTGGGATTTAAAAGTGTCTGAAGCCAACTTGTAGCACTAAAAGTTTCTCATTTTTCTAATGCTCTGTATTTTAGGCAGCTGAATTTAACAAAATGGGACCTTCAAGAAGCCAAGTATTTTAATGGAAGCTCAACACCTTCACATTAATCTGGTGTATGGTACTTTTAGGAATATATAGGCAAGTTCTCAGTAAACACCATATCTTGATTAAGAGTAGATTTCCTTATTTGAGAGTCAAATCCTGTGTATTTCCTGACTAACCTGTCCCTGCAGCATCTGACTGGGATATGTGCAGGCAAAGGAGTGGTTATTCACAAGCACATCTCTCTGTTAATGAGTATTTGTGAGAGTAGTTTATTTTCCTTTAGTATCTTCCTTATTTTCCAAGTTGTTCCTCAATTCCTATGAATAATTCTTAGGACTTCCGAATTTAGAAATTATGGTCCTAATTCTTGAGCTCTGGCTAAAACGCTTTTAGGGAAATAAAAGAAGTGATTTATACCTATTTAACCGCTGGTGTGAATTTCCCGGCAAACAGCAATTTATGAAACTTCAATGATTCAGGGGCTCTGTGTTTGACTGTGTATGATCAAAAACTAAAAAATAGGAACTGGGAAATCACAGGGTAGCCAAATCAGCCAAATTTTTACCACATGAAAGATATTCCTAAATCCAACAGCCCGCCTGCTCCAGTAGTGGTGAGTAGCCCCCAAAGTGACAAAAGCCCAAAATCTCTCCTTAGATCTGCAGCTCAGTGTGGTGAAATTGGTATTCACGAGGCATTTTGCAGCGTGAAACTTCACGAGCAACAGAGCTACTTCTGCTGCCCAGACCACAGCGTGCAGCCACAGCTCTGGGGGCACCCAAACAAACACCCAGTGCTGCACTTGGGAAACCGAGCCACAAAGGACGGGGATCAATGACACCACGGCAGCTGCTGGCTGTGAACAGGAGCAGAGCAGGAGTGGTGGGGGTGGTGACAAAGGCAGGGATATGACCCAGGAAATAACAGGGAATGTATCTACATTTAATTGCAGATCCTGTTGTTAATGATGGAGCAGGAACTTCAGGGTTACCGCTTGTAGGCTGGTCCTTAGCGGGGTCACCAGCAGGTGGAGGTGAGACACAGGGATGATTTCAACCCTCCTTTCTTGAAAGCTGCCTGGGAGTCTTGACAAGTTGCCCTTTTGTGGTTGTTTTCTTGTTTGTTTTTTGTTCTTCAACACCAGTCAGTGTGGAAAAAAAAAGAAGGTAGTCAAAATCACAAAAAGGAATTTCAAATGCTCAGAGACTAATGAGGAAGGTGATGACCCTCCAAAATACGTATTGCCACTGCCCAACACACAGCAGCCTTGGAAAGGAAGCAGTGGTACAAGACAGTCCTGGATATTTTGCTTCATGTCCCTAGTTTTATTCCACCCAAACCACACTGACCATGCTAAAATGATAAGCAGTGATCTGCAGTAGAAGTGACCTTGCTCTACAAGCTGCCTTTTCCAACAGTGTCCGACAGCAGGAGGCGCAGAGCTCTTGTGTGATTTCCTCAGCAAGCCTGGGAAAGGCTTGAAGCAGCCTCTTTGCTACCTGAAATGGGGCCCTGGGCTGCCAGAGGCCATTTGTACTGTGGCAGCAGCCTATAAACACAAACAATCTTGAAAATTTTTCAGATGCATTGGTGTTGACAAAGGACATTGGGGTGGAAAAAGGGGTTTCTAGGAGTAGGATGCAAATAAACCAAATTTTTGCTTCAAATAGGCAGAGAATCCCATTCTGGCATGTGCTGCAGAGGGATCTGCTGGCAGTGCATCACTGTGCCCTGGTAGATGAGAAAACTGGAGCATGGGAGTTTTATGGGTCATACCATGTACTTTGAGCTGTTCTGCACTAACTGAGCTTGGGAGGAAACACATCTTCTTGTTCATTTTATTTAATAAGTGAAAATCAGACACCAGGATGAGAAGATTGTAGAAGGGCTATCTGAATCATGAACTCTTACTTGCATTTTTAAATAGAACTCAGTAGAAATCTTGGATCCCGAAACCTCTTAATTTGGAGCATGCAGAATTCATCTCAGTTTTTTGTGGTTAACAGCCTATATATCTCCGGACTTTGTGGGGAAAACTTCTAAAAAAAAAGGCATTGCAACTCTTTATGTTTGTTTGGTGCAGGGTTGAACAGCATTGAGCAGAGAGCCAGAGATGTATTTAGATTCATTCCCCTGGAATACGGGCGGGGATGGACATGTTCTTAATTAAATCTTGGAGTTTAGAAGTTTGTTTCCCAAGGTTATTTTTGGTTGCTGCAGTCTGGATCTGAAGCTGGTCGCCTGGCTCCCACCCCAGCGCATTCATATCTGATCTTAGAACTGTATTTGGAGGCAAAGAAGAGCAATTGTTCACTTCACCGATTTCAAGGGATGTCCCCAGTTTTCCTTAGGACAGTGTAAAGCTGTTTGAGCCATCTGAGCCCTACAAACACATTTATCTTGCAGCTTGTCAGTGTATTTTACTACCAGAGGAGGGGGAGATTGGGAAACATCTGGGTTACCTGGAGATGTCTAAGGAAAGGGCAACGCCTCAGTGGAAGATATTACCCAGCTGAAAAGTTTTCTCATCCTGTTCCTCTCCTCTGGCATCAGCTGCCCCATGCTGTGGTGCTCACACGGCATAAGCTGTGCTGTGATGGGAGAAGTGATGGGAGGGGAGATGGGGACGTGTTGGAATGGGAACAGCACTGCAACTACTCATAAGCAACCCCTGATTATCCATTCAGAGGTTATTTAGCATGATGCAAAGGGGCTGAACTGCTGTAAGTGCTCGATATTCAGAAGAAATAACTAACTTGTCCACTGTGAGGAAGCTAATCCAGTGGAGCTAATTAAATAATCCTAAAACCTGCATTACATGAGGCCATCAGAAGCACTTTGGTTTCAAGTTGTAACGTCAAATTGCATTCTGAAACAGGCAGTATTGTGACACTGGAACAGGTAGTCCCCACAAAAATGCCCCCAGGAAGGGTCCAGCTGTGTCCCAGGCCATGGCACCAGGATGCTGCCAGAGGAGCACTGGGATCTGGCCGGATGTGGGGAGCTGGTGAGGGAGTGCAGAGCCCACTGCCCCTCTCTGCCCCACACCGGCAGGGCTCCCTACCAGCTTTGCCCCGCTCTGTGCTTATCTGGGTGTGCCTCTCCTGCTGAGCAGAGCAGAGGGTCCCTCACTGTGTATTCCTTCAGGGGGCCAGTTGCTGTTCACTGCTCGGATCAAATCCCTCTTAATCCCTTGGAGGGAAAGACCCCGGTTGCTGCCTGCTCCCTTTCATTACACAGGAGCAGAACTGAAACCATTTGAGAGCCCTTTTCCAAGGACAGCTGCCTGAAAAACTTGATGGTGCTTATTCTCAACTTTTCTCCCCTGGACAGCCAAGAAGCAACAGCTTTTTGTGCAAAACCCATTGAAAGATTCAACTCAGCTGCTGTGCTGTGCTCCCTGAGTAGAGGAGAAAGATTAAGGTCCTGCAAGGACGAGGATTGATGCTAAAAATTATTAAACTGCAAAATGAAGATAAACCAGCACTCTACTGGACATTTAGTTTTGCATTTCCTTTCTACTTTCCCAGCCATTCACTGTTGGCCTGGTTGCATCAGAAATGAGAATTCCATGAAGACATGGTCTGTCTGTGCATCAGGAAGTTTCTTGCCTCAATCTCTAGACTTATTTCAAACAGTTCTTGTAGTACTTGAGAATGTTATTGAGTTAATATTATTAATGATTTCTTAATTAGCTGATGGGAAAGCTGAGCTTGGACCCATCTCTTGCTGGATGTCTGAGACATCACATGGACCTGCATTTTGGAGGCAGAAATTGGTGGATTTGCCAAGCCTCACTGTTCCCTGGCCTTGCTCCAGCACCTCAATGTCTTTCTTGTCATGAGGGGCCCAAAACTGAATTCAGAATTTGAAGTGTGGCCTCACCAATGCCCGGCACAGAGAGACGGTCACTGCCCTGGTCCTGCTGGCCACGCTCTTGATACAGGCCAGGTGCCATTGGCCTTCTTGGCCACCTGGGCACACCTGGCTCATGTTCATTCACTGCTGACCAGCACCTCCAGGTCCTTTTCCACTGGGCAGCTTTGAAGCCACTCTGCCCCAACCCTGTGGCACTGCAGGAGGTTGTTGTGACCTAAATGCAGGACCTGGCACTGAGCCGTGGTAGCATGTGCCAATAACCTAATAATAAACTGATTAACCGTTTGATAAATCAGTTGTCACACTGCAAACCAGGAAACACTTCCTTTGCCAAATAAGAGGTCACTATCAAACTTAGTGTGAATTTACCAAGAGCACACACACAAGTGTTGGCTCCAGATGAGGGGCTGTTGGTCAGGGTCATGTCCTTTGCTCACCTTGACAGCAATTCACACAAAGACAGGAAAACCTTTCCAGCAACATGAGTTCCTGCAGAGCTGCACTGGTTATGGCAGGGATAGGGGACTATTTTCTTTTGCAGTGGGACCGAGCAATGTCTTTGCATCACTGGTACCCTCCTGAGATGGGTGATGCTGCTGCTGCCGCCCTCTAGATGGTGCAGTCTGATAAAAAATTTGAGAAAAGATGGTAATTTGCTTTGTGTTTTTTCCCTTTTTTGTTTTTTTTGCTGGGCAGAGATTTTTTAATTGCATTTGCAGGAGGGCATATTGCCAGTGGCTGGGAACTGGAACACTGCACTGCTGATAATTCCCTTAAGTGCAGGGATGGGAGCCTGATCCACCTGGTTTATGCATATTTCATAAAACCTGGTGCACCGTACTCTATTGTACCTCGAGATATTTTGCATGTTAAGTTTCTACCTATACTGTAATTAAAAAAAAGTTATATTATTTTCTTTAATCCAGGATTCTGTGTCAGGAATTGCACCATGTTTTGGAGGTCAGACTGGGAAATATCACAAACCTGAGTAAGAAAGCTGGTTTAACGGTTTTGGGTATCATAGCTCAGGACCACAGGTTGCTGATGGGGAATTTTTAGTGAACAAACCCAGTAGTGAATATGTTGTGCTGCAAAAGAGATATTTCACAAAGCTGATCACTGTCAAGAGGAACTGATTGGAAAACAAAATAAAAGGAAAGAAAATGGCACTAAAAAATGCCAATTCTTAAAATGCAAAAACTGTACCTTAGAGAGAAGACAGTAATTTGAGGTGAAAGCCTGCTTTTGATTCACTGATTAAATACATTCACCAGCTGGAGTGAAAAAAAGCAGCATACACCACATGGGAACGTGTGTGTGAAGGAATGGGCAGCAGCCAGCTCAAACTGGATGCCATTTGGTACAGAAAATGAATGTGAGGTGGAGATATGTATCCAAAAATTCAGAGCAGGAAGGGTTAAGGAAAACAAAAAAGATATTTTTTTCCAAGTAAAAATATATCCTAGCAACATCACTGGCCTAATATTAGGTGCAGACACTGAAGCTGACGCAGCCATGGGAAAGGGAGAGGTTTCAAAAAGATGCTTTCTGTGTTTGGAAAGCCCCTCTCTTCTCTCACGAGCTTGGCTGGTACCTCCTTGTCCATTCAGCTAGAAAAACATGAGGCATCATCTGCTAGGGGAAAAATCAGATTTAATTATTCTCACCACTAAGCATCTCAGAGGAACCGGCCAAGAAAGTCTGCGGCCCATGAGAAATCATTTTTGGGTAGCTTGAACACAGTAAAGTCCAGGACTACAAGGATGCTACTGCTACATCAGAATTAGAATGGGGCCAGCCATTCCTGCTGGTGGGACATTTTGTCATCCAAGAGGTGGAGAGTGAATCCTATGAAGGTAAAATGCATGGACAGGACTATAATTAATGCCAATCAATTAGAAAACAGATTTTCTAGATAAGGCCTAATTTACAAAGTTGGTAATTCCCTAGACAAGTTCTGATTGGGGACTGGAGAGGAGGCAGGGAGGAGAAGGTTTGCTTCTGATCAGTACCTGTGACGCCAGTGATCGTTCGTGTGTGGAGGGGTTTGGGAGTGCTGACAGGAGCTCAGAGGAGACTGGCACTGCCAAAGTGAAGGAGCTCAGCTGAAGGGAAGGTTGCAAGGGGACGTGACTGCAGGATATATATAACGTGGTGAGAAAGGACATAGCAAAAAAGTGACACATTCAGGCTGGAGAGAAGGCACTGACGCTGAATGGAGACCATTAGGAGAACTGCCAAGGGAAGCAAGTCACTTTGTCATTTCCTTGTGCCTTCAAATCAACCGTAGCTGCCTTTCAGGTAACTGCTTTGGTCGTACAATTACTGGGCTCAGTCCAGGGATAGTGGGTGAAATGTTGACATAAGGAAGATCAGGTCTAGATCTGGTCTAAGTTCCGCCCCTGGCCTTGAACTCTGGAGTGATGAAAATCATCTCTGAAGAAAGACTGATAGAGACAGGGCATGAGAGGAAAGGAAAAGCTGGAAATTTTCTCCTTCCCCTTCTTCATGTAACATGATTGTATTTGCTTGTCTCAAGCTTGGTAGGGGTTGGGCATGTCCACACCAGGAACCACCCTGCCCAGCAAAGCATCAAAATGGAAAGCCGAAAATTTGTCTGAATTAATTTTTGTGGGGTTTTAATTTTTTATTTTGAAATCTTCCCATTTTCTTCTCAGGGTGCAATTGCTATTTCCAATGAACTCTTCCTCTCCTGCCCTTTGAAGTGACCTTTGCTCAGACCTACTGGCCTCTTCTCCAGGTTGCAAGGGGGACAGCATGACTGGAGCTACTGTGACTTCTTCAGATCAGGGAATGTGGTGGCAAAGAACGTGGCTGGTTTTTGCAATAGAATGTAAGCTCCAGTCCAGTGGGTTTTTAAAAGTATTATCAGAAGTGAAAGGCTGCATTTAAAAATGTATAAGCAGAGACTTTCAGCACTGCATGCCTTCATTCATAATTCACCAATGCTCGTTTCTAAAGAAGATTTGATATTTTTACAAGGTAAATGTACTTTAAAACCTTTCTTTGCTTTACAGTGAATGTGCAATTAAGTGAACTTACTGAAAAGGAGAGGGAAGCAAGGTTTAGAATAGAGTTGCCCCAATAGCTGTAAAATGATTGTAATGTTCATGTAATTCAGCTGTGATTGGGAAATGTTGTTGCATTCCTGTTCGTAGTACTGCCATGGGTTTGGGAATGGTGGAGCTGCTTTTCTGAAGAGACCTCTGAGTTTATACCTGGTGACTGTTATTGCCTGCACCTTTATGTCCAAAGGTCTGTGGTGGAGAGCACAAGATTTTCAACTCTCCCTGGCGTGTCAGAGCCTCAGAGTGCTGAAACCAGTTCAGCAGACTGCTCTGGCCTGAAGGTTGCACCAGCGTGTCCTAAAACCCAAACCAACTCCCAAGACCTGCTGATGTAAATGGTGCCCGCACAGAGCTGAGCAGGGGCAAGGACAGAGGAGATGTTTACTCTAACCAGAGATACCCACTGCTTGAGTCTCCACAGTAATTACGGGGAGCAAAGCACTTCTCAAGCACCTCCCCAGCACCTTTCCTACAGGCACAGTGTGAGGTGCAGCCATTAATCAGACAAGCTGCTGGAGATAACTGCTAATTGAGAGCAGCGTGGCTCCCTGAATTCCCCTCCCTCTTTCTATCCACGCTGAAATAGATCACTTGTTCTCGATGCTGGTGTTCGGGAGCAGGTCGTGGTTTGACTCTGCTCCTGAGCAGGGGTTTGGAGGAGGGACAGGCAGTGTTTACACAACAGCACAGCACGTGTGTGTGTGTGTGTGTGTGTGTGTGCTGAGTGCCCCTGCCCACAGCGGGACTGCCGAGTGTTCCTACCCCAGTCCTGCGGGGTTGACAGCAACCCGTTGGACAAGTTCCATGTACGTCTCACTTTGAATGTGGCCACCAGCATAAAAAGCGTTCCCAGCTGGTGTCAGAAAGCACAGCAAGGCTGTGTTGCAATATCCATTCCTTCAATATACGGAAGACTTTTTTTGCACTAATAATCCCATTTAAGCCAGAGAGTCACTTGTGGGGGAATGTGCTGCTCAGCGGCAGAGCTCCAGAGTGGGACTAGCTGGGTCTACACAGAGAAATGAAGTAAAAATTGTAATTACAAGTCTGTTTGGATAAATTAGGTGGAAAATTCATGGAAAGCACCGAAGTGCCAGCACAGTGAAACCAGAGGAAGAGGAATCAGCCAGGCTCCGTGTCCCAGATGTGCTACACCACACTCAGCAATCTCCAGACAAGGTCACTTCTACCTCAAACACTGTGCAGCAGCACCTGCTGCTTTATTTTCTAGCCAAAATCAGCATTTTCATCCTCATTCCCATTTTCTGCTGATGGATACGTTGTCCCCCATCAGATCTTGTGCAAAGGATGCTGTTAAAGCCCACATTAAGTCAGGAGTAACTCCAAGAGACTTTTGGTGTGACACAGCCCTCTCGGGCACTCTTGTCCTTCTCTCTGGCGTCAGCTGGGATGGGGGAAGAGGCATCAGCACTTTTTGAGCCCCTCCGCACAAGGCAGGTGGGACAGTGACTGTCCCCTTGTTGCATCTGGAAAAGGGTGGGGTCCCGAGGATCACCAAGACAACTCTTTGCTCATGCTTGGTTTTGTCCCTAACGCACTTTTATTATTAGAAGGGAAGTCTTTCCAAGGAAAATGTAGGGAAAAAGTCTCTCTCCCTAACAAGGCCATCTGGGGACAGTCTCTGTCTGAGCTTGTTCCTGTGCTACCCTCAACTGGATCTGGCTTTTCTTTTCTTCACTGCTCTGTTCTTCATCCTTTAAGAGTTGCCTAGGACTTAGGGATGAAAGCCTGCCTCGTTCCCTCAAAGGATCAAACCCATTAGGCCTGTTTTCCAACTTGATTGATGTTTATATTTATTAATTGTTTTCCCTCTCATTTTCTGATTTCCTACTGATATCACAGAAAACCCTGAAGAAAACAATCTTTGATGGAGAATAACATATTTCAGAAGACAACTTCCCACCTCTAATGTTTGTGGATAATTAGAAGATTGAGTATAAATGGCTTGCAAAGCTGCTTATTAATGTATTTTTCTTACCACCACCCAAAATAGATCAGTTCTCTGTGCATTTTAGACATCCAGGATCTTTTCCATGCAAAAGACAAAGCTCACCCCCTTTCTGCCTGTTGTCCATGTTCTGCCAACGCTGATTTTAAGGAATATCATATTTTTAGCATCTAGAAGATGCTAAAATGAGATGACCTGCTGTTTATGTACTGCTTTATCTTATCTTCCACATGCATTAGTAAGTGGGAGCAGGTTAATCCACACTCTTCCCAAGGCATCCAGGTCCTGCCAGTCTCCATAGAGGACAAATGGAGGTGAAAAAATGCAGGGACACCATGAGATCACTGGAGCAACCGAGATGAACTCTGGAAATGGAGATTTTCCTACCCAGTGACTCTTGGCTCCAGATGAAGGGGTACATTAATGATGGGATGTGACCTTATCTAGGTCAGGTTAAAGTTTTTGACTTGGAACAAAAGCCAAGCTGGGAATTCAATGGAAAAAACTTTTGAGTCATAATATATAGCAAATTCATATTCAGGACAGATGGTATTTTCTAAAAGTAGCTGTTTACTCCTAGAATTACTCTTCTTCCTTCCTGTGGCATTTTTTCCTCATTCTGTGGTTCTTCTGCCCACAAACTTGTCTTTTTCAGTATATTTCTAGTGACAATTTTAACGATCTCTTTAAAAAACCCAGCTATAAAAAACCTCTAGCCCTGCCTATGTCTTCTTACCTTCATGATCCTCTGGGGCAATATCCTGTCCTAATTATGGATAAAAGTACAATATTTAGCTATTTTGGAAAATGCCTTTTGTCTTCATCTAGGAGGTCTAATTAGAAGTTTAGTTCATCTTGCTTTTTGTCCAGCTAAATGCCACACTCTCTATTTATGTTGCTGCCATTGTATCTGACTAATTAAGGAAATCAAGGATATATTGCAAAAAGAAATATACCTTGGTTTATTTTCTTTTAGAAAACTGATTTGAGCTGCACTCTTGTCTCCTCCTTTCACCCTTTGTAAGGAGAGCAGACTGTTTCAGATGTCTGCCACCCTGAGCTCTCCCTCCTGACAACTCCCCTCTGGATTTATGCCTGGGTGCAAATCAAGACAGAGCAGGATTTGGCCCAGCAGCCCCAGCAGGAACCAAACACAGGACCTGGCCCAATTCGTTAGGTACCTTATGGGGCAGAACCAGAACCCAATTAAACACCTTGAAGCTGCTGTCTGTGTCAGCCTCATAGTCCTGTGACAAGGCTTGCCTTTTGTATTTCCCAGGCACACTCTTGAACATTGGATTTTCTGTTATTTAAGCCATATTTTCTTTCAGTTTGGACGACAGTGGCTCTCCACTGGCACCAGATTCATTAAAAGGTCTCTAAGTCCATAGCAGTATTCAAAAGTGTTGCTCATTAAACCTTGGAAAGCAGACAACCTTCCTCTTGTACGATGGAGAGGATGAAAGAGCTCGTAAAAGCCTTCTTTATAGAAATAAAAATAGTACGAGAAGCACAGCATTTTTTTTTTCTTCCTATTCCACACAGGTCTCTCTGTTAACAATTGCAGCTAATTTTGTCTTCTGTTATTTCTGGATATATTTACGATAACCCCAGAATAATCTAACAGAGATTCTTCTCTTCACATAACTACCCAGCATCCTGGTTGTCCTGTCTCACTGGTACCCATCACGCTGGCTTCAACACTCTTTTCAGATATAAAATTAGAGACACAGATGCTGAATTCTGTACTATTCACAATGCTACATTTTGTTTGGTCTGCTTTTTTCTTTTAACTTTAATACTTCTTATTGAATTAAAGACATGCCAACTCTCAAATTATGGAGTTGCACTTATTTTAGGGATAATTAACAGCAAATGTAGCTATTAACTTGTTTGCTTGAGAGAGAGAGGGAAAAGGTAAGAGAATTATTGTTGGTACAGCAAAAGAAATGGGAGAAAAAAATCACTGGCTTCAGATTACACATAATATGTGACTGAAAAAATGGAGCCAAGTGGGAACCTGCAGTGCCAAACTGCAATTAATCCTGGCTCACCAAAGCTTGAAAAGCAGATTTTCAGCTGATATGCATTACACAGCACCTTGGAATAGGCAGGCAGCAGCTCCAATCCCCTGGCAAACAGTTGTCTGCAAGAGCAGGACTGATCTGTGCAGGAGACAGAGCTCTGCGGGGTCACGCTGGGCTCCCGCGGAGGAGAGCGGCTGTGGGAAGCCAGGCTGTTTGAGGCTTTGATCCTGACGTGGCAGGGCTGCTTCTGAGGCTCTGCCTTCTCCAGTGGAGCCGGGGTAATGGCATCAGTTAAAAGCAGAAGAAAGGTAACCCACAGACAAAACACACACTCTGCTCAGTGCACGGTGCGGTGGGATCAGATGTCGGGCCAGAGGGGGCCCAAACACCCAACAGGGGCAGCAGCATCACTGCCGGGGCACCACAGCTGGCCAGGAACCAACAGGCTTCCCACTTAAAATATTTTAACGCCACGTTTGAGGAAATAGTTGTGCTAATTAACATTTTCAGCATCTTCTTGTTCTTGTTAATTTTTCCCCTGTGAAAGAAAACCTCTTTTCCTTACTGTTCGTTTGACTTTTTGGGCTTTGGAGAGCTGTTTTTCATAACTACTTTTACTGTTAATTAAAAAGAAAAATAGAATTAAATATGTTGTAGAATAACTCCTGCTGCTGAATTCCCATGGAAGACTTTGTCCATATTCCTTGCCTGGGTGGGTCCATTCTCCAGGTCTCTTCGCAGTGTCCCTGTTACTGTTTGGGTTTAGTCTCACATCTCCTCCTCTATGTTGTGGAAGCGTGTACATTCTCTATTAAAGCAATTGCCTTAGACCCAGTCAGGTTTTCACCATCAGAGCCTTTTCATAAATCTGGGCATGCAGAACTCCAACAATCTTTAATGCTACTGTAGGGGTAGGAAAGAGCAGCTGCTTTCATTCGCAAGCACCAAGCATATTACTGCAGTCAGGCACAGACCAATGGTCTCATGAGCAACACTTATTTCCACTATTGTTCATGCTCATGCCAAAGATTAATCTCTTTGCCCACAGCAGACTCCTTGTCTGATTTATTTGTGTGTATGAAAGGGACCCTACCCTGGGCTCTGGCTCTGGGCAGTCATCGCAAGGACATCCAATTATCAGTTCATCATTTCATTTTGATTAAATGATAGTTATGATGAACAGCCCCACTTGGATTGTGTCCTCTGCTCTTTTGTGTTGCTATTAACACACACTTAGCACTGGCTGCGCAGGAGACCAGCCCTTGCCTGCATGCAAATTCAGCTGGACCCAGAAGGAGCCTTTTTAGTGACTTCAGACAAACAGATCCAGCCTCTGATGTGAAGTATCTTAAGTTACTAGTCATAACAATTTGCTTTTTCAATCACAGGAAACTCCATGCTTCTAGATGCAACCAGCTCAAACAAATACATATTCAAATGAGAGCACACCAGAGGTGGGAAGAGAAATATAATTGCACCCAATTTTGCACTTGCACTTGTCCTCTAGGAGCTAAAATGGGATTTTTAATATACTTATTATGAATATGTGCATCTGCTCTGTCATTTTTGCATAATGAGCATATTCCTGATACTTAAAGAATTAGCTTTCCCTCTCACTAAGATATAGGCAAAATGAGGCATGCTGTTATTCATATATTTATTTATTCATTCATTATTTTTTTTGTGTGAAGCATACTGGGCAATCCATCTTGTTCCCAGGAAAACCCCAGGGGATATGGGGAAGGCTCAGCATTCAGCTCTGAACTCAATTATCACAAATCTCATCCTATAAATTAGAACATGTTGCAGAGAAAGAAGAAAATGCAGCTCCCCATCGTACATCCCCTGAAAGAAACAGAGAGAGAAAAACGCTTTTGGACAGTTGCCTTGAGAAATGCAGGGGCGGGAGCTTATCCAGTTTCCTCCAGATCCATGCTGCAGGAAGGGAAGGGGCCATTGGCTGTACTTCCAAATATGTTTTGCCATGTCATGGTTTATAGGCTGAGCAAAGCCCAAAGCTCAGTGGTAAACATGGACAACATACACCAGCCTCGTCTCCAGGATGTATCTGGAGCTCAGACAGGATCTTTCCCTCAAAGGAGAGCGACTTTTTCTTACTCAAGCCAACCAAATAATGAGCTTTTATTTCCCCCTTTAATGACTCAGAGGATAACTCTAATAATATGTTATTTCCCGAAGTAATTCAGACGCTAGGAACCCATCAGCAGAGCACCTACAGGGAATCCCTGCAGCACAGCTTGTGTCCACTCTAAGTGACACGTGCAACTTCCACAGAGCTGCTGCACAGCTGCAGGATGTGCGCCAGCACCTCCCAATGCTGTGATGGAGAGGTTTCCAGAAAAATATCGCCAGCTCTTGGGTTTTGACTTGTTGGTACCACCAGTCTTGCTAGCAGGTTGACATAGCTGATATTTTCCTTCAAGTGACGTTTGTAGCAGGTGTGATTCACAGCCAGAATATTTGCTGTAGTCCTTCTAATGACTTCACTTCCAGCCAAAGCTGGACACCCACGTGTGCCTGGGAATAGGGGAGCAAGGTGTGCCAGGTGTGCTGATGCAGCACAGAAGCTGAGGGAGCAGGAGCTGCTCTTCAAAGCTTACGGATAATTGGTGCATTGATGACTTTATTTAAATAGTGGTCCTATTTAAACATGTTTTCTTCTTGTATATAACTTTTTAAACTTATTTGGGTTTTGACTTATTCTGGACAGCTGCCGTGGTGGGAGACCACTGTTCCTACAGCTTTGAATGAAGGTGGAAAACTGAGCAATGGCCCCCAGATGGCCTAATAACACAGAAACCCTACAACTCTGTGTTGTGCTGGTTTAGATGAGTGGCTGCACAGGGGTTTGAAGGCTGATGAATGAATAAGAAGTAGTGTCTAACCAGTCAGTTCACCACCATTTCTAGCAACAGAAGGAACTGTAATGTGCTCTCAGGCTGCTCTGGGGTGCTGTTAGACAGGCAACACACCTGCAAATTGACAGCACTCAACACTGGAATCATTCAGTCTGGGGTGTAAAGTGTGGAGACCTGGTAAAAAAGTGTCTGAACCTCTTAAAATGCTAATCAACCGTCTCTCATAAATATGCAGCAGCCTGCCAGCTGGTTTGCACACTGCACAGGATGGTATAATTCATATATTTTTCCTCTGACTTCTTACCCTCCCTGCTCAGCAGGGAACATCTATTTTCACCTGTTGCAAAACTGAACCCTAGGTAAACAACTAAGGGGTTACTCTTTAATCAGGAACAACAAATAACACCACCAGGTCAAATAAAACCCTTGTATAAATCTTTTAATTTTTCCCTATTTCCAAGGTGTTTCTCTGAGCAACTCTGTATCTCTGCAGCTGCTCTAGGTTGGATCCAAAGAAAATTGAAGCTGCTGGAAAGGTTTCCATTAACTTCACTAGATTAGGTCCTGTAACAGGAATCTCCTAATTTCAGGCTCTGCCATTGCCCATTTAAGAGGTGAAAAAATACACTGTGGGGACCACACATCCTGAACATTACAAAACCAATTTTTCCACTAGAGCTATAGAATCACAGGAGTGTTTAGGTTGGAAAAGACCTTTAAGATCACCGAGCCCAACCATTAATCCTGCACTGCCAAGTCCACCACTAAATCATGTCCCTAAGAGCCACATCATTCAATCCCTCCAGGGATGGTGACTCAGCCACTGCCCTGGACAGGCTGTTCCAAACCTTGACCGTCATTGAAACACGAGTCATTGCACAGGTTTTCTAACCTTACCTGTGCTTCTCCTGAAAGAAGAGCTTCCTTCCACTTCCGGCATCAAACCTGCAGGCTCCTCTTGCTTTCCCTGCTCTGAACAGCTGCCAGAGCCTTCAGGACAGCGAGGAATCAGGGGCACCACCCCCCACAAACACTGGTGTTTGGGCAATGCTGGAAGTTCAAAACACCAGGTTCAGTGCTCGTGCCAAGACAACGACTGGAGTCAGGAGGATCTGTAGGTACTGAATCAATAAGGGTGCTTTTTTTCTTACACCAGACGAGGGGGGTGCTTGTGCTAACAGCATTTGCGGTCCCTCCTGAAGTATTTAAGGAGGAATAAACGATTTCACAGAAACTATAGAATCCTAGAATCATTTGGGTTCAAGGGACTTCCAAGATAATTTTGTTCCAAGCCCCCTAGATCGCCTTCCACTAGACCAGGTTCCTAAAATCCCAAGCAACCCGGCCTGGAACAATTCCAGGGATTATCACACAAGCTCCTATTTAATCTGCTGGATATGTCACAAAGTGAGGGCTCCGTAGGCATGAGCAATGTAAGGAAACTTGCTGCAAACAATGGAGACTAAAGTTCACTGCTAGCATTTAAAGAGAGCTCTAATTACAATGCAAAGAGTTGGCTATAGATGCCTCAAGTTGTACATAATGAATGTTGGTGTTTATTCAGGCAAAACCCGCAACCATTAAAGATGGAAATCCAGTGCAAGTCAGTGAAGAAAACATCTAGAAATATAGGGAAAAGACAAACAATAATAATAAATTATTAAAGCTTATAACTAAGAAAGCCATGGGAAAGTCAGAGGAACCATTCATCTGTGAATGGGGCAGTGAGAGGAGGTAATGCACCTAAGTTCTGCATCTGTAAAACTCTCACGGATTTCACTGATTAGGAAGGAGTTGCTTAAAAATCAGCAGAAAGGGCTCTGATGTGGTCTAGATAACGACACAAACTTCACTCAATGGATGAACCAGAAGTGCCTTTTATCATTGCTGTTTATGAAGTGTTGCCTGTGGCAAAGATTCCTGGTGCTGCTCTTCAAGGTTGCATAAATTGTTATGGTGAAGGACTACTAGGAAAAGCTGCAAGGAAAGCTGTTTGCAATTCTGGATAGGCTGATGTGTCTAGTTTACAAATCAGAAGATTTGTCCTCCGTTTCCAAAGCTCATCCTGGGATCAGAGGAATAAGTGCTGCTCCTGGTTTAGTTACTGGTGTTTACACGAGTGGATTTGACCATCAACTTGCCTTTGTGATTTTTGGGTTGTTGCTTTTCCCCAACCTGGGCTTCCTCAGCTGCATTGCTTACACTTTGCCGACAGCTTTAGCTCTCATTTCTCATTTATGTGTGCGTGAGGGTTTGGGAGATGCAGGCAGATTGTAGTCCTCCCTTGCTTAATGGCACCTTCTGCAGGCACCCAGGAGCTCCAGCGAGGTGTGCAGAGATCACCGTGCTCCAGCAGACCCCAGCACCACCTCTGCAGTGACACAGGGCTGGTGTCAGTGCAGCCCCAGCAGCTGTGGGGATGAGATTTTAAATTGTCTATCTCAAGTCACCCTGGGATGTATTTTAAAGTTATGTCAAGGTCAACTAACACACGTTGTAGGTGGTTTTGTGCATGTGTCTGTCAGTCAGCACCTTTCCAGAAGGAGTGTCAGAGGAATTTATGATGAGTTCCCAATGCTATTCATTACTGTGGCCAAGGCACAACGTGACCCAGATTCCCACATTCATAGAAGTGGAGAGTGCTCTGACCTGACATCTCCAGTTCTGAGATATTCTGATTTAGTTCAAGCTGCCAATTCCATCTGCAAGCTGCTGGGTTTGGGCCCATACCTGAGCAAGATTCACAGCATAACATGAGTTACTTGTGACAGGGGACAGGGCCTGATTGTGCAGTAAGGTCATTTGAAAGAGAGGAGCTGATCTCCCAGCACCCTAATCCTCGTGTACAAATGTGGGCATTCCCCCCATGCTGCTCAAAACCCCCTTAGTTCTTTGTGGTAATTACATCAAAGTTGCATTAAGTGGAAAACCTCAGAAAATGCTTAATATGTCTAAAAAGATGGAGCAGAAGGTATTCCAGCAGCTCCTCTCTAGGCACAAACTTCTGCTCTGACCTTGCATTGCAGGGAGAGGAATTGATCCTGCCAAACCAACTGCCTTCTTTTTGCTAATGCTTCATTTCTAACCACGGCCAGAACTGTTCTGACCTCAATTCTCAGGTCTTTTGACCCACCAAATTGAATTTCTTTAAATTTTTTTTTTCTAGACAGCCCCCAAAAGCATTGAAGTGGTACTTTACAGATGCAAATGTAGAAGACAGCAGATAATTGAGTTTGATCTGGTCACAGAGAGAGTTATGGCTGGAGGCTACCTATGAATGACTTTTAGCATAAAAGTAATATTCGTAAGAAATCCAGCAGCTTCTAACTTGTAATAACTTGAAATTCCATGTGAAAACTTGTCCCACAACACTCAAAATTTCCTTCAAATGCTCAATGTAGTTTCAAAAGAATCTTCCTTGTGCACACTAATTTCTTGTGTATTGGGCCCCAAATAATTTAGTAAACAACCACCGGCAAGAAACTGTAGAAAAAACTGATAGCTGGAATAACTTCTGGAAAATGAACATTGTGGTTATACACTCAGAACCAGAAGAAAAGTTTGCTCCATCAGGACACAAATTATCAGTGTGCCAGGGTATGTCCAGCTCCCAGCTGGAAACTCATCACTCTTAAGCTGGGGCCACAAAAGCCTTGATGAAAGTCATGAGGTGGAGCCTGGATGTGCCAAGGGGACAAAGGGAACGAGGCCATTGCTGCAGTGGGAGACAGCAGGGACAAAGCTGCTGGGACCCTGGGACCAACACCACGTGCAGGCCCACCAGCTGGAACCAGAACACCCTTGGGATGCTCCTCCCTGTAACACCCACACAGGACAAGTTCATTTGCAGTTCAGTGCCCAAGGGCAACAGCCAGGCTGAAATCCCAGTTTCCCTCCTCCTACACAACACATCTTGCTGTTGCTTACATTGCAATCTGCTTCAGGCCTCCAGCTTGTCTATACATCACGGGCTCTGCTGATCACAACAGAGATACCTCACTGAAACAATGAGAGCTTTTTTCCTTTAATTTCCCTTTGATGCTTCAATAACAGAAAAACCCACAAAAGCAAATGAGGCTCTCCTCTGAATTACTCAGGAGAATACAGTAAGCTATTCTACGCTGTCAGATACAGTTGTAATTAAGTGCTTTTAGAAATATATGATCTATTTTTATCTGTTATTTATTGTGCACACTATATTTATTATGCTGAACACATTATGCCCCTGACAGACTACTGCAGATTTCTCAGTGTGTTAATTGCTTGGGTCCTGCTGCTACACCCACTTTTGAGATTCAGAGGCAAACCAATTGAATTCTGACATTTATTTATCTTCTTAGAGCGGATCTTTTTGTCTGGTAAATATGTAGGACTCCTACAGAGACGTTACACCGTGTCATATTAATCCTCCTCAGTTCCTGGATTTCTGGCCAAACACACACTGACAGCCCTTTCAGAGCCACGGGCCTGCACGGCAACACCCTCTGCCTGAGGGCAAACCCACGAGGTTTTCAGAAGGAATTCAGATCAGCCGTGTCTCGGGGCGATGCAGACGCACCCCACAGTGGGGGTTTGCCCCTCGCTGGGCGGTACAGAGCCGTCCTCAAGGCTGGGTGACCCCAAGAGCTGAAAGGCAGAGCCACAAGTTCACTCCCTGGCTCCAGTTTCCCGCCTCTCGTGCCCCCTCACCCCTGCCCACGTGAGAGAGAAATAACGGAACAAGGCAATAATTCTTCTTCCTTCCCAAATACCTAGAAAACGAACGTGAGTCAAAGCTCCAGCTGCCTGGCAGCGGGAGTGCAAACACACCAGGGCTTCCTGGTAGATAGCGAGGAGCAGCGCCACAGCCTGTGTAATTAATCATCCCTTCCACTCCTGCAGCACCCTCCAGGTCAGCTGTGTCCTCAGCTACCCTGACCACAGGTGGGGTCTGAACTCAGCTCCTGCCATCCATCTCCTGAGCTCCCTGCAGTGCATTTAGACTGGCAGGGCCCGGGTGGGGTTAATTCACCCCGATTTCTCATCAGAGGCACCGAGAGAGGGAAACCTCTCCCAGAATGTGAGCCAGTGTCTCCCTTCTTCCAAGATACTTGCATGTCTCATGCCAAAGAAAAGCCTCCCCTTCAGCTTTTCTGTATGCCTAATTTAAGACTGGAAATGAGAAGAATTTTTGTAAGTCTAGAAAGCTGTAGCACAGAGCTTACAAGGGGAAGCATCAAAGTTCAGGAAAAGAAGGAAACTGGAGACCCTTAGAACTCTTTACAATGTGGCAAGGATTAACAACCTTTAGTTCTTTATATTCTATACAAACACTACTTATTCCATACTAAACAATACTTATTCTCTAAAAACACCAGTGTTTTTGCTTATAGAAATTCAAAATCAGATCCGTAGCAGTAAGTTCATATCCCGGACAGCACCAGGCAGCTTCTGCAGAGACCTTCAGCTTGAACCACCCTGCCAGGAGCTCCTGACCTACACCCAGCTTCTAAAGAGCAAAGACCTTCACTGCATCTTCTTCCCTCTCAGCTAAGAGGCTGCCAAGTGCTACTTTCCAAAAGCAAACCAGCTTTGCTGAGCTGACCCCAGCAGCAGAAATCAGAGCTGCCCTGGAAAGGTGATTTTATAGCTCCTGTCTGCTGTCCTGGCACAATCCTACAGTGAGAAAAAGCTGCACCTGCAGGAAAACCACAGCCAGGCACTGAAGATAGAGCAAGGACAATATCACCCATTTCACCTTTTAATAATCTTGTGGTTTTGGGGTCTTTTTTTGGCTAATGGGGAGAATTGCAGTGCTAGTCATCATAGGTGGATCTTCAAATGGGAAAAAAAGCCATGGGATAACACAGAAATTTTCCAAGTTCATGGACAGCTGTACAATCTGAGACATTCTGTTATCTTTGCATGCCATGTATGTGAGAGCTGTGGGAATTTGAAATGGGCAATAAAATACAAAAGACATGTGTTCTTTAGTGATAATATATCAACCTAAGAAGTGAATGGGCCCATGTAGCAGCTCTTTTTCTCATTCATAATTTTAACATGCTGAAATGCCTACATTTTAGTCTACCTGGCTTTTAAAGTACATGTTTATGAATCCCTGAGAAGAAAGACATCAAATAAAACAAATGGCAGCTTTGAAATATAGTTGTGATGAATATTGTCATAATAAATTCTCTCCTCACCCAAAGGAGTGATGAGGGATTCCTGCTGTACCACACCATGTTTTCACAAGTCAGATACAGCCACGTGTTCAATTTATAGCTTGCTTTTGGGCTGAAAGTCTCCACACATCTGAAATGAATGCAGCTGAACATGATTCAAACCTATTTGGTTAAGAATACCATGTTTCTAGCTAATTTAGGCTGAGATTTTTTAGGTTGTGCAAGGGCTTTTGCAACCCAAGTCGGGGGCACTGGTGTTTCTCAACCCTCTGGGCAGCGTGTCAAGGCATAATCTTTCAGAGGTGTTGCCTGCAGCTTGTTTCTACAGCTCTAATTGCAAGAGGAAGGGATGCTGAAACGACAGTCAAAACAATGCTTTCATATGAAAGATTAGCCTTTTTCAACACCACGGTCCTTATCTGGGTTGCAATGTGTATTAATCACCAATTCCCTGCATCCCATTTGCTGCTGCCGCTACAAAAGGGGACGAAAATTTAAACAGCCACTTCTGGGACACTTGGCTGGTGCACACAGCTTTGCTCTGAACAAGATGAATGAACCCATTTAGACAAGATGGATACACATTTTGCATATCTTTATTGCACTTTTACCACGTTGCAAACAATTCCACAAAAATGCTGCAAAAGTAAGCCTAGAGCTGCTGAAAGCAGCTTTTTACCCATATATGTATATATTTACACAAAACTATCAAAAGCAAAATTGAAAAGTAGCAGCTCAGCTATGATAGTCTAGAAAGATACGAGCTGCCACCTCCTTATGGACAAATAGTACAACTTGTCATTTTACATCACTTTGTAAAACCAACATTCAAGTATTCCTGTCAAAGCACAATTAGTGAAATTCCCTTCTGGTAACCCCTGTATTTATTATCATTATTATTATAATTATTATTGATTTTTGCCTTTAAAAGTTCATAATGCCTTAACCCTTTAAATGCTGAGTAGCTGGGGGGAAAAAAAGCATTCAATTTAAATAAGATACAGTGGATTAGAGCACTTAAAGGGTTAACACAAAATACTAAGTGGACTGTCACCACAAATAAAGTGTGAGTCACAAAACTATGCTGTCCCTCTTAGTTAAATTTGGAAGGTAGGTCTGGGGTTTCATAGATATACCATATATAAATACAAAATATTAAGTAAAGGCCTCCTTTCTATACAAAAAGGACAGGAGGTGTTTTGCTATTGGACTGTAGTCTGTCAATGATGGCGTATTTTCTGAATCTTTTCATAATCTTTCTTCAGGAACTAATGAAAAGCATCACATTAGACTTATTTTTCTTAATGAACTAATCCTTTGCAGAGTCTACACTTTACCTACTTTGGGAACAATTATATCTCATTTCTGAATTCACTGAATTCACAAAGTGGCATACACAGTCTTTTGCAAGACTTATTTTATTTTATTTTTTTTCTTTTCTCCTCTTTGAATCTTCTCGACTTGGCTGGTAAAAACGTAGTCTTGCGATTTCACTACCTCTCTGTCGTACCAGTGTTACCATCAGTGTTAAAGTCATTTTCAACCACACTGTCGTAACCATCCTTCTCTATGCAGTCACTGACAGCCTTGAGGACAATCCGCAGCCGCCTGTCCATCGCCTCCAAGTGAGGCTGGTAGAGAATTGGAGCTATTTTATCTTTGAGCAAAGATTCTTTCATCAGGAGGCTGAGTTTGTATTCCTCCTTGGCTAACAACTGTAATCGCAGATAGGTAGACTTCCTTATTCTAAGAGAAAAAGGAGGGGGAAAAAAAAAAAAAAGGCAAATCAGTATTTTCATCCCTGTTGATAGGGTAAAAGGTTTACAGCCAGCGTTACAATAACGGTGTAAAAACCTCATGATGTGATCTGAAATGATGAGAACCAGGCACTGTCAGAGTCCTAATGAGCAGCTGGTGTTGTCACCTGGCCACTGATCTTTGAGGTGGAGTGGGTTTGGAGCACAGATCTGTGGGGAGGTGCGGGCAGCCCTCATGTTCCTCGCCTGGAAAGGCCCCAGCTGGAGCTGGTGCAGCATTCACAGGGTCACGTCCATCATGGCAGTGACAGGTGTGACACACGTGGCGCTGAGCAGGGACATGTGTGACAGCAGCAGAGGCTCCTCGGGCTCACCCTGAGCCTCAGGGGTGCCCAGAGCCTCCACAGACACAGAGCTCACCCTGCAAAGCTGGAACTCTAAATGTCACCTGCCCCCTCTGAAAACCCTGGCCGTGGGCACCAAGGAAAGCTGTTGTGAAGCACTCGAACAAGCTGGGATAAGTTTTGTTACTTGTCTTCCGTGGGACATATATTTTGTCTTCAAGCCCCTCTCCCAACAGCTCATGGCCACGCTCCTGCAAGGTCCTGATCCCTGCAGAGCGTTTAATGTGGCAGTGCCAACACTCAGGGGTAGCTCAGGGCAGGCTCCCGGGGCAGGATCACACCATCTCCTCCTCTCCGTGGTGTGCAATGAAAGATTCACTTGAACATTTTCAGTCCTGTTAGAGCAAACAGCTGTATAAACCAGGACACAGCTCTAGAGGTGAAACCTACCTGCAGCACTGGTTTAAAGGCACCAATATGGAAAGTTCATCATGGGAATATTTTCCAAACCTATTTAAAGATAAGAGCAAGAATGTGACAAAGCACTGTTTTAAAGACTGACTTTTTTCTATTTTTTTCCCCCCAGAAAGATTATTAAAGGTATTTACCCTCTTCCATTATCTAAGTGGATAATAAAAGTTTCGTTTCCAAACTTCTCAAAGGTTTCGTAGTGATGTCGATCCATGTTACCTATGGAACAAAGAGAAGGAAAGATTATTCTCACTCTGGCTTGCTGCTGGGCCTGCAGGTCAGGGCAATGTAAAAGCCCAGTGCTCCCCAAAAATGATGGCGGGGAAAGGCAGAGAAAGCAAGGAATCTACTGAGCTCATTTGCTTCTACCATGGATACCCCAAAGTGTGTGACCCTGGAAGAAGGGTTATTAAGCCTCTGGCAGCTTTTCAAGCTCTCTGTGGCTTTTATATTTAAACTCTAAAGGGTCCATCAGCAGACAAAACCAACCTTCCCACCCTCCAGCAACCCCTCCTTGGGTACGCCAAGGAAATCCCTCTGAAGCACAGTGGCATCTCTGCTGTTTGGGGAGCCTGGTCACCTGTAGGGTAGCTGTGCCCTAAGCCACCAGAGCTTTCCTGGTGGAAATGAGCCCTGCTGCTGCAGCTGGGGGTCAGTAGGGCGTGTGAAGCAGCCATGGTACATGTGACATGTGCAAGGCTTAGCTCAGGGAGGAGAAAATCCCTGCCTCGAGCAGGGGTGTTAATCCAGATCACTTTGTTAATACTGCATTCAGCTTTCTGAACCCCAACCAAACATCCTGGTTTTCCTCTAATAAGAACTTTGTCCAAATTGCTGACTGCCTGGAAAGCCAAAACAGTATCATGGCTCCAAGATACGGATCTGATGGTGCTGATCTGCACAGCTGCACAGCTCTGGCACCGAGGCAGGCAGCCGTGATTTGCTTTTTAAGGTCAATGTGCAGAGTACAGGTGCCAAGCTATGAATTTTGTTTTCATAGCAGGGGTCTTGAGCTACTTATAGATGCCACATATGGCTCCTGAGCTGTGCCTTGGCCTCCCTGCTGCAGCCTATTGCAGAAATCTCAGTGGGGGCAATGGCAGAGGATATGGCCACGCTGGATTGTGCCCAAGGATCAAGTATGTAGGCTGGCACCTTAGAGGTGTATTAGCTGCAGCAGAACAGGTTTCATATGAGAATGTCTCAGTGTTAGTTAGGCTTGGAATGGGTCACTGTTACCTGGTTGTTGACAATTATTTTTTTGCGATCAGGTTACACAAACAGAAAAAAGCCCTTTCTGATACAATCCACAGCTGCCTTTGTGACAAAGCAATGCCTCTTCCCTCTCCACACCCCTGACATTTTATAGAGAACACTCCTGCAGGGTGAAAAACAAAGCACCAGTAATGACCAGTCCCTGCATCCAGGGCCCGTACACTCACTCGCTAAAGCAAACTGTGAAGCCCTTCACTGCTGTGAAGGAGACTGGCCTGACCTGCATTCATCATCACTCTGCATTCTGAACATCTTTGTTCCTTTAATCTGCACTGATGGGAATACATAACCATGTAAATCTGCATTTTCTCATAATCATCTAGAAGAGCACATACAGTAAATGCAGCTTCAGCCACGCTTTTGCAAACTGCTGAGCTGTGCAGAGTGGTGCAGAAAGAAATGGTTCTTATTCTAATTAAATGTTGCACTTAATTTTTGAAAGAGATGAAACATACCCATTAGGAAATCAAAAACTGTCATATCCATTATATCCAGAATTCTGGTCCCACTGTCATACGGGGGTGTTTGTTTAACCTCTTCACAATAATCTGGATCAACTTCCCATCTGGAAAAGGCAATATTTTGATATTTTGTGTAACATATAAAGCTTACTGAAAATGACAAGAAAAAATGTTATTTTGCAAAGATCTACTTGTATCATGTTCGATTGAGGGCAGGATCAGGTAGAGAGAGGCAGCAAATTCCTCAGGCTGCTTCCAGCAGTGCAGGCAAACGAGAAAGATTGTGACTG
Organism: Atrichornis clamosus; assembly: GCA_013400975.1. Classification (NCBI taxonomy): domain Eukaryota; kingdom Metazoa; phylum Chordata; class Aves; order Passeriformes; family Menuridae; genus Atrichornis; species Atrichornis clamosus. Next base: position 254,799 of record WBMZ01007260.1, read on the forward strand.
ACGAGAAAGGAAGAAAATCACAAGATTGAAAACTATCTGGCCAATAACTTCAGGATTTAGGAGACTAGCTGTACTATCAGTCATATGCTGAAAACACCTGAGACTTGTTTAGGGCTGCTGAGAGCAGTGACTCTTTCTCCCTCTGACAGGACTTAGACAGGTCCCGTCAGTACCAGGGGAGGTGTCAGTCCCGTGAGGGAATTATGCCATTGAATGTCCTGTTGGGTTCAGCACCACGAACTGGAGCTCCTTGCACATTAAGCGCCCTGTTCCTCCCCAGGAGCTGGAGAAATGCAGGCGCTCTCCTGAGGCCAGGGTCTGCAGCGCTGGGTTGTTTTTCCAGTCACCCTCTGCAGCTGGCAAAGCCTTCGCCCACCACTACTCACTCTGCTTTCTTGCGCTTGTGGTAGGAACGTCTCCAAGGGTTTCTCCAGGTTTTCCTTTTTGCTAACGACAAGTCAGGCAGGAAGGCAGCCAGAGACCCCTCGATCTGATCTGGTTTCCCACACAGGGCGTGTTCTGTTGAGCAGTAGTAGGAGCATTCCCCATAGAAGCAGATGTTGTTGGCTGGCAAATAAAGGAAAAGAGTTTTAAAAGCTACCCTTAAATTAGTATTGAGAATTCATAAAAGCACTGATGTATGTAGGAGCAGAAATAAATCCAAAACCCTGTTACCACACATAGTTTTCTTCCACTGAAACCACTAGAAAGACATTCATTTCAGTGGCTGGGATCACGCCCTGTGCTAAGCTCTTTGTGACTATTTCCAGTCTATTTATATTCCAAAAACGCATTTAAAAAAAAATCCTGTCATTTCTCCTTTCGCTTTCCCAGACTGATACATTCCTCGGGATCTATTTGTTACCCCAGGCTGGAACCCCAAATCCCACAGCTGAGCAAGTGGCATGTGCCCAAAATTAAGTCACTTCTCAAAACCTTGGCTCGTTTCTCTAAGAACAGAGAACATTTCATTCATTTCCTTGCTGGTATGAGAAGAACTGGCAGTTTTCATAAGGAGAATTATTTACCATGAAGACTCCTGTGGGGGTGTGTGTGGAAGGTGGAAATAGCACAGACGTAACGCTGTCAGCACACTTTCCAAACACAAATTTCTTCTTCCACACCTCACGTTACTCCAACAACCACAGAAAATTAATCTGCCGCAGGTTTTGGACTGTGTGTTACCTCAAAACCTCCCCAAAACTGCCACCACATATTTCTGCACCAACAGGAACACCCACCTCTTTACAAGAACACCCTGCCCACGGGAATTCACCGAGGGTGGGAGAGAGCAGCTCATTCCCAAACCCCACCAACGCTGGACTACGGGCAGGAACAGGAGCACGCTGCTGCTCTTGTCAGTGTGCTATGACTCTTCTGACATTGCTTTATGCACATAAAATGCCATTAGAGGAAGACTGTGCCCTTTCCTGATGGTAATGCATGAAGCTGAGAAGTCACATTGCTTCCAAATTCCCCACAAGGCCTCTAAATTCAAATATTGCTCCTGAGCTCCTCTCCCTTCGGGCAGGCTGGGTGTAAATGGGGCAGGAAGGGCTGGGAGGAGCAGGAGGTGATTTTCTGGCTGCCACAGGAAGGTAAGAGGTGGGTTTTCATGGCAGGGGTGCCCTGCAGCACACGGCCCTGCACGTCACTGTGACATCACCTGACCCAAACCCCTCCTGCAGCCAGCAGAGCACCCAGGGGAGATGGGGAGTCAGGAGGACAGGGAACAGCTCCGGGGATAACAGCAGGGAGGGAGGGAGGAACAGAGCAAGGAGCTGCGTGTGAGGAAAGAGAAGTAGGGGAACATGGAACAGCAACAGAGTCTTGTGATGGTTTTGATTGTATTAATTAGCTGCATTGTCTGGGACTGGCTGTTAACCATGGAATTACACCAAATAACTGGACTGTAAGGCTGATGTGTTAGTCCTTGACAGTCTGTCCCAGCTTTTCACTGATGTCCCAGCTTTCTCTACTGATGGCCATCAGATTTGTCCATGAAGTTGTGATTACTTTTTACTCCAGAAACAGCTTTTTTGAATCACTCTGCTGTGCCTGACTCATAAGGGCCACCCATCCATCCATGCTCAGGAATACCTAACCCAAACTGTGTATTTATATTCACAGGGTTGGATCATACCAGTCAAATATATCCTGGCTAAGTCCAGAAATATTTACTCTGTGGCCAAAAAGCTTATTGACAATTACTAAAGGAAAAGAAAATTATGTCAGGGAAGAGAAAATGAAGAACAGAAATTACGAAAGGAAGGAAGGGAGCACTCAGCATATCTGTACTTCTGAGTCTGCAATTTAAATGCTTTACCAAGCAGAATATCCTCTCTTATTTTAAAAGCTTTTCCTTACATGTAAGGCATACTTAGTCCCTTAACATCTTAATTAAAGTAGCAGTAGCTTGAGACTTCCCATGAGCTAAGAAGTGACCATATTCTTGGCCAATAAGCTGCTCAGCTTGGCTATTTCCTATGAACCCCAGCACAGGTCCTGGCACTGCTCATCACACAACACGTCTATTCCCTTCTAAACAGAAATCCCTCTAATTTTTCCTTTTAAGCAACTCAGTAATATCATAGCTGCAAGAGAGAAGTTTTGAAACCCTTTTTACAAATTGCATAGGAACAGAGCAAGGGCTTCTGGTCCAAGCTACAGCTCCAGGCCACCTTCTCCAGGTTAGAAAAATCTGCAACCCTGGGCTTCTCCTTGTACACCTGGGCACCAGCTCCAGGACCACCTCAGCAGCCTCCTTCAGACCCACTCACCTCATTAGTCTGAACTCACGTGGAAAGTCAACACCTAGAAAAACCCAACCTAAGGCAAGCCCTGGGCATGGTGCCTTGCAGTCTAAAACCTCCCATGGGTTTCCTTTTCCAAAATGCTATGGCCGCATGGACCCGGCACAGCTTCTGCAGGGCTAGCACAGGTCCCTCAGCTTCACCTTGGATCATCCAGGCCAAGCCAGGAAGGAAAACAGGGACCTCTTCCATCACTCAGGATGAAGCTGAAGAGTTATCCAGCTGCAGATGGGTTGCGAATGGAGAATAATACCGGGCTGTCAGGAAGGCTAGGATATTCTCATCCAAGAAAAACTGAGGGAAAACATCTGTGATTTATATCCTTACAAGAAATTATTGCAGATAAAATATTTCAAGGGGCTCCAGGCTGCCACAGGGGATGACCGACGAGGAATCACAGGCAGAGGCTGCTTGCTGCAGGCTGGCACAGGTGAGTTAGGGCACAGAGAGATCTCTTCTCTCCCGGGCACCGGCTGCCTCGGCGGGAAGGTGCGGCTGCCCCTGTGCTGCAGGAGGGTTTGTGTTTCCACTGCTTTGAAGCTGCACTGGGGCTTGGGCTTCAGTTCAGCTGTCTCAGCATCACCCCCTCATCCGTGGAGGGAAGGAACCATGCAGATTTATCTTGACTGCCTGAGATAACTTATCTTCCAGGGTTTCTATGACCTGGCTTCCACCTGGCAGCAGGAAGCCGACGCTCAGTTATCTCCTGCCGGAACAGTTTTGTAAAGAGCAAAAGGCCCAGCAAATGTCCCCCTGTGCCATCACAGCCTCTGCTGCTCACTATGCAAATCTGACCTTTCAAGAAAAAGGAGCTGTATCAAACACAGCATTTTGCTCAGTGGGAGGATAAATACTGTGTTTAATAGGTTGCTTCTGAATTTAACTTCGGGAACAATGAAACCCTGCTCTGTATTGTCAACGAAAGCAAGTGGGGCTAATCTTTTGACAGCAATCACACACTGGTATCCAGATAGATCCTGAGAGCTCGGGGGCTGTGGCAGGGATGGTGTGTGCTGCTGCAGGGCGGTGCAGTGAGCACGTGTGCTGCCTGCACCACGCCAGGCACTCATCCCACTCATCCCGCTCCTCCCTGCCATGATCCTCCACAGAGCCCCATCCCCTGCTCCAGGCATCCAGTCCCCTGAGCAATGGCAAGGTGCATCCCGGCAGGAAGACAGTGAGCTTGCAGGAAAACCAGAAGTGTGTTTCTCAGTGAGAAGTTACCTCCAATGGCAAAGCTTTTTCTGCCAGCTGTTATTCTCCCTGTGGGCTCAGACCTGTGGTACCTGCTCTCCACACCTCCTGTCCAATTTCTGGGGATAGTGGGGATGAAAGGATGCTGTATGTCAAGATACTGCTAAAGAAATTAACTGCCTTGATTGATACAGAATAGACATCTTATTAGGTCTACCCTAGGCCTTATATACCGGCAGTAAGAGGAAGTAGCCTGAATTATCTGCGGAAACATTCATTTTTAAGGTTTCTTAAAAATGTAGAAAAAAAAGATGTACCAAATATAGAAAACCACAGTTCTCATTTAAGACTTCAAGGTGCTGTAGCAAGGCTCTTTGAAACCTAAGTAGGTGACCCACATTCTGCACAGCAGGCTGAGGGTGAAATTCCAGCTAGAGACACAAGCCCAGCCCTTCATGGCAATCCCACGCTGCGAGCAGGGCTTGGCTTTTCCAAGCAAAAAAAAGGAGGGAAAGGGGAAATGAGCTCCCTACTGGAGCACGGTCCTTCTCCTCTTATTAAAACTGCCCAAACCATATGTTCCCCTCACCCAGTAAAGGTGTTTCTGCATAAGTACACCTGCAAAAGAAGCAGCAGCCAGGAATTTGTGCTCCGGCACAGTGGGAATGGCAGCAGCAGCAGTGCTGGCAAACCAGACAGGGAGGGATGTTTATACATGCTGAAATGTTCAAATGCTGCGAATCTGCAACATGCAAAATCCTTCTTCATTATAAACCAAAATTGTTTCCCCAAAGCACTAGAAAGTCAAGAGACTCCCGTGTTGCCACGTCTGGTTTTCATTATCTGAGGAGGAATGGATGTGATTCGTAATGAAGTGCACACAAAAATCATGGTCTGGTGATCGAAACGCCAACTAATTACAACAATTAAGAACCAGAGTGTCTGTGTACTCATCTGCACATTCTCTGTTCATCCTCGTGATAGCTGAACAATAATTCTTCTCAGGAAGAAAAGGAACAAGGGGGGACACCTTAAAGCAAATTGCTTGGCAGAGCAATTCTTTTATTCAGCTTTGCATGACTGTTAATAGAGGACATTTAGCAAGCCTGTGCAATTGGAGTACTGGAAAAAATCCTGAATATTTACTAAAGCAATGCATGAAAAGGTCGTTCATTTACCTGTGCAAAATAATAGGTAATTCAGAACTGCTATTGTATGCTGAGAGGGAAAAAAATCCATAATCCCTTGGAATTGGTTAATATGAACAAAAACATAGTGCTTACTAGCTGTGTAACATTGATTTCTTTAAGCTGCTGCCTCAATTACTTCCAAAACGAAGGCTGACATCATTAATATGTCTCTTTTTCCCTAGCAAATTACCATTCATTTGTAAGAGTAGCAGGGCTACTGCAGTCTGCCCTACTGCAAAGGATGTAAAATTAATTTAAATAATTACTGACCTAATTCCATTTCTCATGTTTAAGTCCAAACTGCCTGGAAGTGCACTTTTCTGCAATCTGCTTTCTCTCTGAGTGCAGCCTAATGCATCCACTGACCTGCCTGCTCACAGCCACTTCCCCATGGAAGCAGGGATGCTGCTCAGGAGTGTGCTCTGAAGCTGCAACTCCCTGGGGCTCCCTGGCCCTGATCTCCATGCCTGATGGGACGAGGGAGATGGCCTGGGAGTGCACATGCAGTGAGGTTTCTTCCAACACATCCCCACGCTGGTCCAGGGAACAACACGTGCTTGGACGGTGCTCTTGGTGGGATTCTTGGGGGGATCACCTGACTCGATGATCCTTGTGGTTCCCTTTCTACTCAGCATATTCTGTGATTCTGTGATTGATGAGCATCATCAGTAATCACCCTCGAGGGTTCAAACCACGGGCTCCCAGCCCCAGGGGAAGATCATTCTATAAAAACAATTTCATTTAGTGCTCGTTTAATTTCAAGAGCTGTGCGTGCGTGCACGGGGAGGGACATTTTGCCAGCAAGGCCCCAGTGTCCCCATGACCACTGTTGTCACCGAGCACCTCTGGGGATGGAGATGCAGTGAGAGAGCCACCTGAAAGGGAGCCGCAGAGGGCCCCTGGTAGCTTTGTGTCAGTGCACAGAGCGTCACCGATAGGTCACACCTCAATTGCTCAGCTCTGTAAGCAGCTCTCCCTCAAGACCAGCTGAGTCAGCTGCCCTTCATCTGCCACACGGGCAAGGCAGCCCTTCCAGTTTTCCCCAGGCTCCCCCTTCCCCCTCCATCCTCACCTCCCCAGACCACCAGTCTCTCCCCAGCACCTGCCTCTTCTCTGCCCTCAATCTGCTGCCTGAGCTGCCTGCTGGGCTGGTGAAAGTTGCTTCTAAATGCTTAATTTAGGATCTTTATTATTTTTTTCATTAAGCATTAATTAATGTCTGCCTTTTAAGGTCAGTATGAAATACAAGACAGAGGTTGGGCATATGTTAATGAGAATCTGACTAATTAAACTGGGGACTTGTAGGGAAGAACTCTGACAAGTAACCAACATGATTTAACCAAAGTATATTGATTTAGGAAATGTAAAATGGAAAGAAAAACTAATTGCTTAAGCATTTTATTCTCCAGAAAAGCCTGATTCATAGTTAATCAAATATTTTAATTGAATTTATCTGAGGCCTCTAAATAAATTTGAATAAAGGATTATGCTTGGATCATCCCTTGGATGTCTGGAATTTCATAATGACAAGATAAAGATCTTCATCCGAACTGGCAGCCTTAACTCTGTATTGCCCTGCTCTGGCTGCTGCAAGCTGATCAGTACTTGAGAACAGTTTTGTAATTCTCAGAAATCATTCAAGTTCACCCCTAAGCCTTGAAATATAACCTGGTAAGACTAAAAATCAAGCAAACCTGCTAATCCATGTCTTACTCGCCAAAATGGGAATAAAATGGCTTATCTTTTAAGTGAACCAAAGGACCTTGTGCACAGTCAAAAGATTTTTTGCCATCTTTTGTGTGTAACTGCCTACAAAAGAATCAAGCAAAAAAAATGTATAGAGACACAAAGAGGGAGAGAAAGCAACTGAGGCAAATGCAGAAATGTCTGCCTGCCAGGTTTGGTGAACGTGTACTGTCACCACAACTCTGCATGTGAAATTGCAGTGCTCATAACACGGGGTAAGATGAAACCTCCTGCAATTATGTAATGTATTTTACAAGTGAAGTTACTGGAATAAATAACTGTCTGCTCAACTGTGTCCTGCAGAGCTGAACACAAATATGAAGCTAAAAATAACAGCCGTAATAATGACTTTATTGGGGATCAGAAAAGTGTGATAAACATTTTAAGAGCAAAAGCTCTGCAACGACAGGGCTCTGGTTTCTAGCTAACAGCAATAAATTACAGTTACATTGGGAGAAACTGTAATTAAGTCTTTGGATCTTGACTTTAGGGATCTGGGATAAACAGCTTCTGGCCAATCACACACAGAGCAAGGGAGAGATCTCCAGAGGTTTCTGCTCCAGATTGCCTCTTACACAAGTCACAGCCTGAGTTCAGCAAAGCACATTTGCACACAGCTGAAACAATCTGAGTTCAGCTACTGGAACGCAGCTCTATGCTTTAAAATTGAACCTATAACCTATATATTCTATATCTAAGAGCAAACTTAGGCATTATTTTTGTGCCTTAACTCAGAGCCTAAATTTCTTCATCTCAGCATCCCAGATGCTAAACAGAGGTGCTGCCATTTTTTCCCACCCTTTGCCCATTTTTTTCCTGTTCCAGTTATACATTCTGGTGAGCAGGATACAGTTTTATGCTGTGTTTGTAAAATTCCCACCCCGTGAGCTCCATCCTTGACTGGGTCTACAAAATGTGAAAGAGTGAAGAGTAACAGAGAGTGGTATTGGTTTCTGGGTCAGCCCTCAAGGCAAGAGTGAGGACTGGGGACAATTCAGGTCACTTTTAGTCTGCCCTCTGCCCAGCAGAGAATTGGAGCTGGGAGCTGGATATATTACACATCTATTTCCTGATTTTTTTCCAAACTCCTGTTGTAATAAAACCTGAATGGCTCTGAGAAATTAGGTTTTGGTCCTCCAGTCAAAAGCAGACATAAATGCATCTGACCAAGAGAAGTGACAGATCACATTGCAGTAGGAAAAAAAGCCTAAATAACTAATGGACTAGGTAATAAGGTTTTGGGTAAACTGAGAGCACAAGAAAAATTTGCTTTAGAAATTGTTCTACATAAAACATTTGTTGAATACATTGCTTTGGCGAACATAAAAGCCTCTCTCTGCAGATAATTTGTCAAGGGGAAAAGGCACTCAATTCAAAACAATGAAGTCTTCTTTGTAAGCTATGTCTCCACATTTATTTTTATTCAAAAGTCTGGAAGACAGTTTTATTAGAAATATCTGAGCAATTAAGCAATCTACGCATCGTTTCCTTAAGTACGTGTTCAGCGGGATAGAAAGAATAGAGTGTTATTTCCAAGACTACCTGGTGAGATGAAAAATGTTCTCCACAGCTTCTTGTCACGAGTCACATCTCGTATTTCCCTCGTCATGTTAACCAGTCTACCTGCAACTGGTGGCACACGACGGAAATCCAGGATCCTGGAAGAGAAAGGGAAGATACAGTTTATGTAAAGGATTCAAATGTAATGATAGTTACAGGTTTTAGGAAGCTTCATTACACTCCGAAGGCACATTTATCTGTGGTCTTTAAGGAGTAAAAAGCCCATCAACTTTAAACTGGATAATCCCTCATACAATGTATTACAAAATATGTCCTGAGTATGATGAGCTCTGACTTGCCTCTATAGTATGGAGCAAAATACAGAAGAGTATGGAGGGCATTGCTCCATGAAAAAAATGAAGATACACATGCTTCCAGACACAAGAGACAGTAGAAGTTTATTTTTTTACTTCGTGCTACTTCATGATTGTTACGACATGCATTTTGCTCACCAGTTTTTTAAGTGACTTGGGGAATGGGATTTCAGCCTCTTTCTTCCATGAAAACCATGTAATTCTTTTTCTGACTGTCTTAGTATGTGTTTGATTTATTTCCTTCTGCTCCTCTCTGTTTTAATACCCTTATACCAACCTAAACAATCTCCCTGAGACCAAAAATTTTCCCACGGGCAAAGGCTGGGAGAAGAGCCTCTCTCTACCCCAGGCTCCCCCGCCTTAGTAGGCCATAAAAACCTCCCTACGAAGCACTGTTATTAGATACAGCAAAAGTGCAAAGACCCCATACTAAGTCTCCCCATAGGCAGGATTTTTATATCCACTGTCTGCTGTTCAGATTTTCTACATTGGGTAGCAACTGCTTTTCCTGCTTAGTGTGTGGATATTTAAGATACCCCCCGTAGGAACTCCACTAATGTTTTTTTCTGCAGCACCATCTGCTTAAAACAGCAATATAAAATATAAAGCAAGAGGGATCAACACCAAGGTCAACAACAAGGAAATAGAGAAGATCCTTGAAGGATCTGACCAGGGTGGCTCTTACTGGCAAACCTACTCTGTGCCACCCACTGACAGGTTCCCATATCCCAGCCACCATCCCTGAGGGCAGCAATACTACACAAACCCCCAAATTATTTGTGGTCCCAAAGCTTCAAGCTTTTGAAACGATGTTTCTTGGCACTTCACAGTGGGAAAGATGCTTCAGTGAAATGCCACTGTTTCCAGCCATACTGTTAAGCAGTAATTAGCAACTCCCACCCCTAATCTGGGCAGGCTGCGAGGGCTACAGTCCCTTGCCAGTCTTGGGGTATCCACCATTCCCTGCACTAACTCTGCCCGGGGGACACTGTCAGCAACAGGAGCATGAAATGACCACCACTGCCCTCTCCCTCCCACTAATTTGTGGCCTAAATATGATCCTGATGTGGGACAGTCCCAGCTTTTTGCTGTGAAACCAGAACTCCCAGTTGCTCCTCTCTGAATACTCACACCATTCCCCGCGTCTCGATTGGGTCTCCGTGCCCTGGAGCTAATTGGGGTGAGCCAGACTCCCATCACACTTATGTAACACACTCCCTGGGAGATGGGTCCTCTCCGTGTGTACTTCAAGATCACAGGGGAAATTAATTTCTCAGCTTCTCTTCAATGTAACTTCCCTTTCTTTTTGAGAATTACTTATTGCCAGGCTTCTCATTTCCAGAGCAAGTCGCATTTCCTAATTATTAATCTACCCTTCATCATCTACCATTTCATTTATTCCTGGCATTTGCCCACCTTTGTTCCACTTTCCCCTTTTTAAAAGTAATTCAGTTACAGGACTGGCCAAGTGCAGCAACTTCTCACAATATTTCCCCTTTTCTTTTAATGCACAGCTGTTCTACTTGCCTGTCAAGATGAAATGCTGCTATTTCTGCATTATGTCTCTCATAGTCTGAGAAGTAAAAAAAGTCAGGTGGGGTTTCTTGTTCTCTGGTTTGCCTGCAAAGGAAAACAAGGGAAGTGTTTTAATGAAGGGTTAGCATTTCTAAGGAGCACTGCTCAGTCATCAGCATGCTGTTCAGCAGTTCAGTATTGTTTGCTTAATGGAAGACCTTTAAATACCTCATTTGTGCATTATTTGCCATGTAGCCTTCATTTTGTCTTCTTTTTTAAACTAACAAAAAATAGGAATTCAGACTTGTGCAGGCAGTCTGCTGTCACAGAGCTGTTCCACTCAAGACTCTCGCTCTATTTAACAAGATCTGTTTTATCACTCTCAAACATTTCATTAGCGATAGCGGTGAAGACAATGTCATTTCATTAAATTATCATTAACTGTAATTATGAAATTTCCAAAAGTAATAACATTTTTCTTTCATCTTTGGCAGCCATGCAGCTCCTATCCAGAATATCCCTCTCTCTTTGTATTACTTAGAGCCAAAAGTGACATGTTTTTCTCATTTCAGAAGGAACGGGATCATTGCAGTTTGACGGCCACGACACTCGTCATGTTTCAAAGAACATTAACAAGACCGTGCTTGAGAGAGGATGCAGAATTTGTTGTTTCTTCAGTTTAAGAACCAATAAAAAATGTCATTCTGAAGGAAAAAGAAAATCTAAAGCTTCCACACCGCACTTCATGGAAAATACAAAGCTCTGCATAAGAGAGGAGCAAATCCCTCTCACTTGAGGCAATTTGCAGTCCTTCTGGAGGGAGCAGAACTCAGGCAGGTGACCAGTGCAACGGCTGGCTCCCACCTCAACCTGCATCATGCCCTCTTTTGAAGCCTTCAGTGGGAGATAAGCACGGCAAAGCTGCCTGCAGAGCATCTGCAAGGGAGGGCAGCTCCCCAGAAGAGGAAAACAAAGCTCTTCCTCATTCCCCGCTGCCACAGGTGGCCCAGCTGACAGCTCATGCGTCACTCGTGCTACATGCTGGCAATTAAAATACAGCTTCTGCACGGGGACCTCGCCTCGTGAAAGGCTTTGGGGTGGTGCTGGTGCACAGCTCAAACCTCCACAGAACTTGTAGTAAGTCCTAATTATGGGTTTGTTGGGAACCCAAAGCCGCCCACCACCGTGACTACCAGAGCTGGTGTCTGCCCACAAGCCCTCCCGGGGCTCTCCACACTGCTGGAGAAACCAGATAAGTCTTGTGGTTTTTTGCTGTGTGAAGACTTTGCTGTGCACCCAGCAGGGTTTGAAAGCCTGATATCCTTTCTCAGACATCCCTTTTTATATTAATATCTTGGCAAGACACTCCATCTTGCCCTAAATGATGAACAACATCAAGGTATTTGACTTTTGTCCAATTTAACTCAAGGTCAGACCGGCCTTAAACACTCCAGTGATGCTCTGGCCACAACAGCACTGCCCACTGTCCTAGCAGTGGTCATGCAGGTGGCCAGCTCTTGGCAGGAGTCCTGTTAGGGCACTGCTGTGGCCACCAAGGGTTCACGAGGACACAAGCTAAAAGTGAGCCTGGCATAAAGTAAAAAATAGTGTTTTCCTTTGTCTCCGTAAGAAATGCAAACAGGGAAGGAGCACTCCCACAAAAGGAACAGGGGAGAGCAGAACCTCTGGCACATCACAAAATGCACTATGCACTCAAGACAAGAGTTAGGAGAGCTGCAACCTCATTGTGCATATTCCCCTAAAAAATGAAGGAGTGAGTCCTGAATATGAATTTAAAGAAAAAACATTAACCTGTTTCTGCTGGACATTAAACTACATATTTGTATATAACTTTCCCTCCCCTCCAGATTTTAAAAGAGTTGATTTCCGTGACAAACCTTCATCCCAAGACTTCGCAAACGTTACACACATCAGTTCAGCTGGTAAGCTGCAGAAAATATTACTAATTAGCTAATCAATGCCATCTGCTTTTCATCTCCCGGAGACTTTAAAAGAAATCACGGCTGTTCCTTCACAAGCAAATCCTGCTGCAGAAAATCAGGACTTAAGCAGGGGCTGGATCTCAATCTTGCAGGCACAGCCCCTGTGCTCCAGGGGCAGTCGGCACATCCCGCCGGGATGCTCCGCTCGCTCCGATTTCCCTCTTCCCTTTGCTCCCCGCCACCCCCGGCAATGGCTGCGGATATTATTCGTTTGGGAGTAAGTACAGCTGTCCTGCAGGCTCAGGCTTGTTTGTACATATTTTTCTGCTGTCATAATGTATTATTAAGTGGTAGCACACTCTCCTAGAAAATCATGAAATTGATTGCCCTGAAACCGTCAAAAACGGGCACCAAATCCACAGTGCAAAGCAGACAATGCAAATACCAGTAATTTTTGAAGTGGATGATACATCATGAAACAAAGACTTTCAAGTCTTTTTGGTGCTTCAGGTGCTTCCCTCTACTCAGCTACCAAAAAACTCTCTCCAGCCACTGTCCACACGTGGTCCATGCCCATGTCAAACACATGGCACCCACTTCTCTGTCTCTTGAAAATACCATGTTATTCGGAATGTAGTCTGGAAGGAGGATTTATCAACCCCCCAAGCTGCTTTACATTCCTTATGTTCCTTTGCAGAGCTCTACAGAACTAAGACACAGCAGATCCAAACATGAAACCCTCTCCTGAAATAACCTTGAAAAATCCTTTCTGCTGACTTATTCCAATCTTCCATGGATAGAACTGAAACCTTGTTCCTTAGATCTGACGTTAACTAGACAGATTTTTATTCAAGCAGATATTTATTTTTAATTTGATGTCTGCAGCAGTACCTAAAGAGGTTCCCTGGGAATTCCCCAGCCAGGGTAAGCTGCCATACCACCAGCAAACACTGACACGGGCGTGGATCACAGCCCAAGGTACACAGCTGAACTTACAAAGCCACATGGTCCTGACAGAGCTCTGAACCAATGCCATCCATGGACTGATATGAGAATGGCTTTAATGGTGTTAAAGGGCACCTGCCGCATAATCTATAATTTTTACTTTATCCAACTGCATTTATATATCATTTTATTTTATCCACATTCAAAACTGTCTTTTTAATTTTTTTTTTTTGGACTGTGCACGCTCTAATCAAGCCTATTTGTTGGAAATTTTTCTAATGATCTGTTCTGATGTGTAAGTATAGAGAGGTGGAAGATCAAACTGCTCTCAGCAAGTCCAGTCAGTTACTCCAGCTTTAGATCATGGTAAGTGGTCCTCAGTCCCTAAGTGACAGGCTGGGAAAGGGGAATGAACTCCGAGACCCTTCCAAGTCAAGTAAAGCTTCTTACAAAACAACACTGGAACTGATCCACCCCGCAGCATGTTTTAAATCAGAATCGCATTTTTAAAGAGATAAAAAACCCCATAACCTTCAAGTTAGTTTGGTTTTATCACCTGATGGTTATTGAAGGTTATTGTCTAATAAAATGGCACAGATAATGAGATATTTGAGCAAACAGGCCAATATGCTGAGCCCTCTGCAGCAGCACACACTTCTGAGGGACCATGAATTACAGCAGCATGTGAGCCCTCAGTGCCAGCAGAGCCACCCCACCCCGAGCAGGGACAGGTTCTGCACAGGCTGCAGACGGTGGGAGAGCATTTCTGGCAGCAGCTCTTATTTTGCAAACAGTGGGAATCTGGTGATCCTCTCTTTGGAGAAGGATTTGGCAGATATTTATAACGGCAGGCTGGGAAGCTCTGGAGGAGAGACAGATGGAGGTCTGTTGATACTGCACACAGTTAAAAATTACACAGTGGCACCAGCCCAATTACAGCATGAGGAAAAGACAAATCAGCACGGGAACACGTGTAGAGCAGAAATAAGAACTAAGGGGAAATCAAAGCCCATGAAGGTTTTCCCACCATGGCACAACTCAGTAAAAACACAGGAAGCAAAGAATGATTTTAAACAGGACAGGGACAGGTTTGTGTTGACACGAGACAAGATGCAACTGTGATCTGATCTGGTGGCTATAAAAGTGAGTCATGTTTACAAACAGAAGAAATAAAGCTGCTCTGATAAATGAACAGTCATGAATAAATCTGGTGAGTCAGCTCCATTCTAGCTATAGTTGGGACCTGGTTTGGTGTTAGTAGTATTTGGATAAATCAACATAGTGATCTACGTGCAGAAATAATTGCAAAATCTCAAGCTTCTCTTAAATGTTTCTGTAAACTTTTTTTTCTTGATCTCCCAACCTCAAATTGATAACTTCTTGGGACTTTTCTTTTTGCTGTTCATGAACCCAATCACCACAGGGTGACTGCAAGCTCTGCAGACTCTCTGGTATTTCATAAAACACCGTTATAAAAACTAGACCTTTAACATGGAAATATATATTTAGTTTGCAGGATCACTAGCATACACCTGCCTAAACTAGCAGGATTAATACCCACCAGGGCCACACGTTACTCGAAAGAATCCTGCTCCATGCCAGACTTCCTCTGCTCTGGAGGGGTTCTATTATCTGTACAGCAGCCAAAAAGCTAGAAAATAGGGCAAAGAGCCCAATCTGAGCTAAGTGTTATCCTGACAGACACATGCTGTCTTCCTATGCTGCAGTCCAGAGACACTCCAGAGACACCTTTTGTGTCAGAGCCACGTCCCCGAACTAACGAGAGGATGTGCTGCCGATTGGAAAACAGCTCCTTTTAAACAGGTTACCCTCGTGTTCTGACACACAACCGGGGGAAGCAGCCGCGGGGGTTAGGGGTGGTTAGGGATCACAGCAACGAGCTTTGCCGCAGCAGGGAGCAGCTTCGCTCGGGTCAGGCCGTGTTGCAGACAGAGCCCCTGCCCCTCTCCAGCCGGGGGAACTGGGCAGCAGCAAGCTCCCTGAGAGGTGTCAGCCAGTGAGGCTTTGCAATTGCATTGGCAGGGGCACGACTGACACCGATAAGAGCATAATTTGGCCATCGGAACAGATAACAGGAGATTAACTGGCTCTGTCCACAGCTACAGGTTGCTGTTCTTCTCCTTTGGAAAGCAGCTTTCCTCTCTTCCTGTGGAGCACTTAAGGTGTTTAAATACCTGTCCTGAAGCCAAGCTGCAGGCTCAACAGCTCATATACAATGTTATCTAAATGATAAAATATAGCTAATACAAGACTAGAAGGATAGTTAATACAAAACTAAAAGGTGGCCACTCAGCAGCTTGCTGTTGTTTCAATTATTTTATGGCCTGGAATGGACTTGGGGATTTTTTGCATTTGGAAGCTCCACAGTGGGGCTTTGCACGCAGCCCCTTGATCCAGCACACCACTGAAGCACAGATGCTCCATCAATTCCAGAGAGCCTTTCTTCCAACACAGACAGGCATGAAATCTCCCAAGCCCTCACTGATGAACTTCTTCTTTGTACTACTGGAAAACTCAGACTGGAAGTCCAGTGTCTGCTTGCAAGATTTTCTCCCTCCCTCCCCTCCATGCAACACTTATGTCAAATTGGATTGTGCAGCAGAGGGATCTAGACTGCCCTGAGATCATCTAAAGCTTATTATTCTAAGTGAAGGAGGCAGCCCATGGAAAAAAAAAAGGTGTCTCTGAGGCAGCTGCAGTCCTTAGGAGGGTACTGAGATTTTGCATGCAGAGTTGTATCATCTGGGAGGGATTTCAATGCACTTGGCACTGCTTAGAACAGGTGGAAAAAATGCCATTTAATTTTATAATACATTTTAATGGCTTAGTAAGTCCTTAGGAAGAGAAATGATACTGCTAATGCAGCTACATCTACAGCAGCAGAGATATCTGGTGCCTATTTCTGACTCCTTATGGAGTCTTGGCAGCTGATGGCTCTGGCTTTATCAAAGCACTGTGCTACAAAGAGCACTCCCAGGGACGATAGGAGCTGTTTACAGGAGCAGAATATGGGCCAGAAAATGAGTGGCCAAGGCAGGAATGCAAAGACAAGCAATTTGAGTGGTACAGAGAGGATGTTTGGCCCGTGTCACCGCCATCGACCAAATGACAATATGGGCCCCTGCAGGATATTCAGGCTTCTCCAGTTTAAGCAGCAGCTCTGCAGCTAGGAAAAAAGGAGAGAATATTTACTGTGGGAGACAGAAATTCGCACAGGGATGTGATAGCAATAGGAATAATTAGCAAACTGCCAACAGGATAAATACCCAGATCATGCTATTGCGTGCCAGCCCCCGAGTGCTTTTCTCCCGAGCAGACGGAGAGAGCTTGACAACAGCACATGCTCAAGGACCAGTTAGTTTAATATAAATCATAAACTTCTTATGCAGAGAATGACAATAAGCTTTCAAAAGCGCATTCGGGTATATAAATATCTTGTTACCTGGCACAGAAGGACAGTGTGGGGAAGAGGGAGAGAAAACCCACAGGGAAACAGCACATTAAGGTGGGTTCTCTTTCCATTTCCATGCAGAGTAAAAGCAAAAAGAGGCTCAGGAGGTCACCTAGCCCATTCCCTGGCCCCAGGGTGATATCAGCTAGGAGTAAACCATTCTTGACAGACGTTGCTCTAATGTGATCTTCAAAATGTCCTTTTGTGATCCCATGGCTACAGCCCTCTCATCCTTATCCTCACGTGCTGGCCCTCCTCCTCTGCTAATTTCCAGTCTTGCTTCTCCTCCTTGCTCCACGATCAAGGCAAAACCAGCCCTGAGACACCTGCTGCAGCTGACTGTGTGCCTTTCCAAGGGGGGATGTGACAAGCACACCAGAACATTTGGCTCCCATTCCTGAAAAGAGCATCCCCAAGCCAAGACCTGGGAATGAAGCCTTAGTGCCTTTAGACTGCAGATTCCTCAGCTCAGAAGCCCCTCTCTTTACTAAGCACAATTAATTTATTTTTAATGCCTTAAAAACCCAACCAACCTGGAGCCCTGAAAGCCTATTTTAGGCTTTGCTCTTAAAACTAACACTTGCTAGAAGATAAAGAAGTAACCTCTAATTCCTCTCCATCGATCAGGGCATTTGTGAAAATGTTGTGCAAAACCAGTCCCTTGCTTGGAGCAGCATCAGTGAGACAGAGTTCCTGTCATGCCATGCACTAGATGTATACATATAGAAATATATATATATATATATATAAAATCAGATTTTCACCTGAGCAAAACATTGAGTTACCACTCCTGCCTACACAAGCAGATATGATATGAAGGGATGAATAATCAGGGGAAATAATATGATTCAAGAATATTAAAACTCCATTTTATTCTCCACTAAACTATAAAAATAATAATAAACCCAGACATTTTCGTCTTTTTGGGGGCTGTTCTGTTTCTTTTAGTGGTATTAATATCTCAAAATGCACCCTCTCTATACTGTTGCCTTCACTGACATTGTGCTGACAGTAAAGTCAAGGCATAATCTCACCAATCATCATTTCATTGTCTACCAGCACAGAAGAATAGCTCTTTTTTCATTCATTCTTTTGTGCTTTCAAATGCATAAGACATGAAGAGAATCTTTGATCAGCACAAAACACATAAGAGTTTGATCAACTGGGAAAATTTCCTTCAGCAATTCAGAATATTACTTCCAGCTCTGCCCAGTAAGTAGCTGCCTGTCACCATGGCAAAAGCAAATGGAAAAAAAAATATATTAATGTAAGCACATTTGTCAGGACATGTTCCCCAACAGTGTGACAGCCAGTGGTCCCCTTCCTGTCCCCCGGGAATGTGGCTGAGGAGATGGGATGTGCTGGGTGCTGAGCTCTCAGCCTGCTCAGATCTCAGATTCATAGGCTGGTTGTGATGGTTGCTATTGCTATTATTATTATTATTACTATTGTTATTGTTATTATTTAGAAGGTGGCTGTAAGAAAAGCCAAACGAGATGCTGCTACAAAGCAGGGAAGCCCTACAAAACCAGAGAGGTGAGCTCCAGTGCTACCCAGCTCCAGGAGGATGCACATGGATGCACTCAGTGTATAATCCAGCACACACAGCAATGTCTAACACAGCCTGCTGTGGGTTGGGTGTGATGTGACCAGACAAGCAGGATCACTCTTTACAACATTTGCCTGTATTTCCCCTGCACCCCGCAAACATTAATGAGGTGCTACAACGATATTTTATGCTTTTCTTTAAGGAATCTTCACATTTAACAGCCAGGCATAGTGTTAGAAAGCAAGCAAGTTTAAAACACTTGAGGTAAGACGAGTTTTTTCCACACCACGGGGTAAAGGCTGATCTCAATTATTATGGAAAAGCAGCCCCGCTGGATCTGGGGTAAGTGAAATAAAGATGCTTTCCACAACTGCTGTAGTGAGCTGTGTCCGGGGCTGCTTCTGCTGCAAGCAGTGACACACACGGCTGCTTTTGGCCAGCAGTGGGGACTGAAGTGTGGATTTCCAAACCCAGAAGCTCAGGTCTTCACACCCTGATTTAGAGAAGCCTACCCCCTGCCCAGGGAGCTCAGTGGGAGGGTTACAATCCATACTGGAGCGCTGACTGCACAGGAGGCAGCACATGCATCCAGGAATTGCAGGGGTGCAAAGGTGGGGCTCTGGCTGAAAATTCACCTTTGTCTCCCTCCTTGGGATGCTGGTGGGAAGAGGGAATGTAGGGCAGAGAAGAGATGAACACTGATGCCACAGTGGCTAAGTGGCAGTGCGTGTTGGCTAGAAATGTTTTTCTGTCATCCAGAACAAGCAGGGCTTGTACAGGAAAACAAATGAGTCACGGTATGAAAAGAAAGGCAAGCTCTGGGAAGCTCCTGTCACTAATTTACTTTGCAGGTAAAAAAAAATAAATTCTTGACCCAGAAATAAGGTTTGGTTCATATTTGAGATAGAAACCTGACTTGACATACAGGAATTGAAAGATTAAAAGGTACCTGACAGCACAACAAAAGAGTTCCCAGTGCCAATGTTAACATGGTCAATGCTGTTGTCACAGCAGGGAGAAAAAAGCCTCACAGCAATTAAATAAGCAGGAGACGTCATTAATGAGGTGTTGCAGTGATATTTTGTGCCTTTTTAAAGACATCTCTATTAAGAAATTATATCACTATGAATATTTTCTGTCCCTGCGTGGCCTAGATTCTTTTGTGCTCTAAAGCAAGCGGTGTGAGCATTTTTGCCATGCCAAGCCCATGATATCTGTCATCTTTCTCCTTGATTTATCCCTTTGAGGCTCCACTGTACATTGTCTGCTCGCCATAAATTGCAAACATGAAAAATGATACAGCTGCAAAAACTATTTTTGAAAAACTGTCAAGAGCAAACAGAGCTCTGTGTGAGCCCAGTTACCTGCAGCCTCCCTTCAGGAAAAAGACTACGGAGTATTTTCTACAGAGGTTTTTCAATATATAACATTTCTAGAGGTCTGAGAGCACAGGAGGAAAAAATATGTTTAAATTAGAAGTCTGAAGCATTTCTTCAGCCCTGAGAATGTTATTTAATATGTCTGGGGTCATTAAGGGTAGGGATTTAACGGAACAATAACATTAAACATATTAGAAGCGTAGCAGAGCTCAAATTTCTTTCAGCTTTTTGGATTTTTTCTTCTCACTGTACGTGATGCATGTGCCATTGAAATTCCAGGGTTCACAATGGGTTTCAGTTCAAAATAGGTCGGAAAAAGGAATTACTGTGAGCCTGATGTATTGATACATAATTTCTCCCTTTTTATTCATGAGTTTCCTTGTTACCATTACGTGAACCATGAATGCTAGTAAGTTTGTCCTCAAAATCTCCCAGGAAGCAGGAAAATATTAGACCCGTTTTCCAGCAAAAGCTGCAAAACACGGAGCTATTAAGGATTCAGCTCTGCCCTGAGCGAAGCACTCGAGCCTCATTAAGCACATGCTTAACTTTGGGCACACATATAGCCAGTGAACTATGTGTGTCCTTGACAGTCAAGCACAGACTTAATTCTTCCTCGGAGCTGTTTTGTGCTCAGCACTTTGCAAGAACGAGCCAGTGATCAGCACCAGATCCCTGCAGCAGCTCTGGCCACTCACCCCGTCCACTGCCAGACTCATTCTTCTTTT